>CM060268.1:13898372-14226276 GCA_030684275.1 Acipenser oxyrinchus oxyrinchus
TGTGTTATCAGTTGTGTTTTAACAGGGGGTAACCAGGGACCACAATTAAAACCCTTTCTGAACCACTCTGACTTTTGAGCAAAACAACACCAGGTGTTTTTAGTATTTGCTCTGAATATGATTGTAAAAACAATAATTAAGCAAGAAAACAAGACAGTGGTTTAATGTTTCTTGATTAATCTACAATCAAAAGCAGCAGCAAGTTGTACAAGATTAATTTAAAATAATTAATAAGAATTCCACATTACTGCTATGTTTGTAATTATAGGGTTACCAGCTCCATATTTGTATTTACTGTAAAGATTAAAAATGGAGTCATTCACACATCACCCCTAAAGTGTTAGGATAAGGTTATGCAAATTATGTTTTTAAATCCCTGGTTATTTCACCTGTAAATAGCAAACAATGACATTGACAACCAATGGCAGATGTTTGTGGAATTAAAGTATTTCACAGCCTTCAGCGTGCACTGAATCCACATGTCTTCATGACCCAGAATGAAACCCACTGCGGGGCTCCATGAGCAGCATTGACTGTTGTGCCTGAAATCCAAATTCTAATAAGGTTTGGAAACATTGTAATCAGTGAATATCTTAAACCAGAGACCAATCTGCACCTGAACCAATAAGAGGATTGGCGTATTAAAGGTTTGAGGGAATTATATATAAATATGGATTACATAATCTTTAATACAAATTAAAGATTATATCAGACATAGTTTTATAAAAACCCAATTTGAATATGCATTATTATTATTATTATTATTATTATTATTATTATTATTATTATTATTAATAATAATAATAATAATAATAATAATAATAATAATAATAATAATAATACAGTGAATCCTTAATTACCACTCACCAAAGCTGCCTGAAACATCTTATTGTCATTCTTCAATAACATCTTTCATTGCCAAAAGAAAAACGGAGTTCAACAAAGTTACAAATGCAGACCTTTACATGTTTTGACTAGTTCAGGAGATCTGACTAGACATGTTCCCAGACTCACAAATTACAAAGTATTCTGCAGGAAACACTTTAGAAAGTCACACAAATAGTGAAAGAGCCTTTCTATTACAATTTCAGTATCAACATTGCTTCAGAAATTCAGATTGATTGATAATATGTGTTCATATACAGCAATAGTGTGTTAATTTAAAATAGAAAATAGTTGACAATTAAATGTTGCTGATTATTATTCATATTGATGTAGAATACTAAGTGATGTTAATTATGATCCCACCGAAGCAATGCAATGCTTCCAATGTCCAGCCAAGCACAATAACACTGAAACAGAATACATTAGCTGTACCCCACCTCCGCTCCCCCACTTCCAGAGCTCGCTCCTTCTCCACCCTTGCCCCTCAGTGGTGGAACGACCTACCCTGACCACCTTCATTCTCATCCATTTATCATACTTACTACGTGCTCATACTGGACTTTACTCATATAAGCAAATATTCTTTATATAAGTTAACTGCTCTTAGTCAAACCCACTCTTACATGTAATTATTTACTGCATTCTCTATTTTTTGCTCTTATTTGAATTTGATCTTTTGCTCCTGATTTTATTGTACCTTACAACTGCTCTTATCTGTAATGTAATATTCTTTAATGTGATACTTTGCACTGTGGTATTTTGTAACAATTGTAAGTCGCCCTGGATATGGGCGTATGCTAATTAATTCATTCGTTCATTCATTCATTAATTACAATGACAATTCTTACCGCACGCCCTGGGTGCATTGTGAGGCACAAGGCCGCATGTCGAGACCCTTTAACCACCCAGGAAGTGCGGTAAAAACTGTCTACCACACACCCTGGAGTGGGTTATTTCACTTATAAAATGGCTACTTTTTTTTTTTTTTTAATAATTACACAAACTAGCTTTTTTAAGGAAAAGTACAGAAAACAGGGATTGCAGCCTTAGATAATAAAGACACGTTATCTGCCCCACAATAATACTTGCCACGATCACCCGTCCCGGTGTGTACAGTAGTGCTCGTGGTCGGTGATAACAATTTATTATAGTTCGTGACAGTTTTAGTGCAATGGTGATCCGGTTTGGTGCTGGCCCAAGGGGACAGCTCCGGATTCGTGTTAGCTGTCTGGTGGTTCAAAAACACAGACAGTTACTAACAAATTACAAACAAAACACCTCCCACCTCCACCGCCATGAGAGGACTACCTGCCTCTCCCACCTCCACCGCCATGAGAGGACTACCTGCGGCTCCCACCTCCACCGCCATGAGAGGACTACCTGTCGCTCCCACCTCCACCGCCATGAGAGGACTACCTGTCGCCCCCACCTCCACCGCCATTAGAGGACTACTCCTAGCCTGCAATCCTAGGGCTGCCGAGCCTACAATGCCTAGGGCTGCTGAGCCTGCAACGCCTCGGGACGCTTGTTTCCCATCGCCTGGGGATGCTTGTTTGTCACTGCCTGGGGATTTGCTGTGGTCACTGGCATAATATGCCACGCCGCTGCCAGCATTGCCCTTAGCAGCATTTCTGCTGCCGGTGTGTGCCACCCCGCTGTCAGCTTTGGCGCTGTCAGCGTTGCCACGGGCAGACTTTCCACTGCCAGGACTGCCCCGGCTGAAGGAGACAGCCTGGGAGCCATTAATGGCTCTGCTGACAGCATTTCTGCTATCAGCTAGGAGGCCGACAGCATTTCAGCACATGGGTCCCTTAAAGCCTCTGTTCCTTGCCCAGGACTATTACCAGGACTTTGGGGATTTTAAGACGGAGGTGGCCTTTGAGGCCAAGTGTGCTGCGCACAAGGGGGGAGATATGTGGCAGGGTGCCCGGCCCCTGTGGCAATTTTGTGTTTTGTGTTTTATGTTGTCTGTTATATGTATTGTTGTAGTGGTGCACAGACTGAGGGTTATGTCGCACAGGTCAAGTGAATGATTGATTACCAATCGAGTCTCAGCACAGCTGTATAAAAGAATGAATGTTTCACACCCACAGGGTTAACAATTGGAGTGGAAACAGCACGGTACTTGCTCTGTATCTGTTCATTTGTTTCGTCCACTGTTTGTTTGTCTGTCTGTTTATGTGGCCAACATGCCGTTTGTTTTGTGTAAGTGTTTCATGTTTTGTTTAAACCTTTTATTTTGTTCCTTTAATAAATGCACAAGCAGCGCATTTATCATTTCGCAGTACCGTGTGTTCTTCCGGGTCTGAAGTCACCCCTCAGCCAACCGGGTCATACCATCTCAGTCCCCAGACGAGATGTTGTGGATTGACTTGAAGGCTGCTGTTGCTAAAAGTAAACCAAAGTCGATTGCAGAACTCAAAGCTATATGTGTTAAAGAATTGGCAAAAATATCTCTGGAAAGATGTCAAAAACTGGTGTCAAAATACAAAAAAAGACTGCAAACTGTACAGGAAGCACACACAATACTAATGTAAGGGCGCCCAAATACTTTTGCCAAAGTATGAAATTAGTTTTTGCATGTTATTTTTCATTGTATGTATGCTATGTAATAATTTGTTGTTTTATTATAAAGCTGAATCTTTACTTTCATTTATGTCTTTCAATAGAACAATTAGAAATTATAGAAATCACTTTCTTTGTGGTTTTTCAATTTTTTTTAACTGTCCAAATACTTTTGTGTGTGTGTGTGTGTATATATATATATTCTCAATAAAGAAGTACAAACATATTCCAACAGAGCAAACGTTCAGTAACAGCATGTAATGATCAGGGATGGACAACTTTGAGGTAGTACTAGTAGAAGGAAGGCCATAAAACCCTTTGGCTGGCCATGCATTTATCTGACGTCTAGCACCTTATTTGCGTTCAACGATACATTGGTGATCAGAAGTGGGATAGATCGAAACCGTTAAGTACGAAGAGAGGGAGCCAGGGGGAGACCTAACTGGAGCCGGCATGCCATTACTGCTCGAGTGGATTCTGACAAAGGAACAGAGCGTCTCCAGAGAGTGGTAGTGGGATCGGGTCGCCTCGCTGTATGGAGAAGGGGAGTGGAATCAGAGGGCGCGTGGCACGCCGACACAGAATGACAGGGCTCGTCCAGCCAGCACGAGACGGCCAAGGTGCACCGCACCTCTCACCCTGATGGACAGTCGCAGCACCGAGGACAGGACAACACAGCCGGGGGGGGACAGGGTCCAACGATGTGTATAGTCAGTAAAACCACGGGGCTCAGTCCCGAAATCATAATAACAATAAACACACACTTTAAAACACCTATACGAGCACCAGTCCAACAGTGAGTGCTCGGGTGCAAGTGGTGTTGTGAATATGTGAAATAGTGCTAACAGTCGTGCAGTGCAGTCCAGGTTTGATGTTGGCTGAATAGTGACAGCTCCCGGATATTTAGCCGTCTACAATGACAAATAACAACAGTTAGTGAGACAGACAATGCAACACTTAACGCTCACGGTTTCGTTTCACTCCTCATGGTCATTCTGTAACCATAACAGAGGAACAGATCGCCGGCCGCACACCCTGATATACCTTCAGTCACGCCCCTTTGGCAGCGAGTGCAATCACGTCTCCTCCAATCCATGACTGACACATCGCCTACTGGAGTAAGGCACTGAATTCTGGTATTGCGGCTTCGCCTCTGTTTTGGATGGCCGACTTCCGACTCACCCTGCAATGAACTGTCAAACCATCCAGTCCAGGGCACACTGTTCCTATTATGCCGTGCCCTCACAGGTCGGGAGGGAGATTTTTAACTAGGATTCATTAGCTCTCTGTCACACCCTTTATACAGAAAAACCCAGCCAAAACATGTAACATGTAGACATAACAAGACACGTTACTGGACCCCACAAATCAAACGAGGCACAAACACAACACGATTAGACAACATTCACAAGCACACTGGGGCCATGACTCGATCACGCCCCCACCCACCCAGAGGTGCACTCACTCGCTCACTCACATGCACAGACACTCAGAACATAGTCAAAGCACATAACAGCGACACAAAACAATACAACAATACAGTGCAGATCGCTACAATACCATTAACCATGTATTAACAGTGTAAAACAAGAAATGTCCCTTATAGCAAATAACCTTTTAATTGAAAATGTATATACATGTACTTTAAAGACAAATCTTTTTTTCAGTATGCAGAAGAGTAGGGGGTTAATAATTGATCATCCTGTTTTTTTTCTCATTTTGATATCACAGTGTAAAACTTGTGGTTCAAGTTAGGCTATATTCCATTGGCACTGCCATGACTTGCAGATACAAAGCATTGGGGTTTACTTCCAATTTCTTTAAGAAATCACGCTCCCACTGTACCGGGAAGACCTGGTTTTCTCTATTACTGTAACAGGGCGAGGTGCCCTGTACATTGTTTTGTTTATTTATTTTTAGAACAGGGTTTTCCCCCTCCGCCCCCGTGTTATTTTGTATTTTATTATTATTATTATTATTATTATTATTGAGTTATGTATTGAATATGACGGCGAAACGCTGCGGGTTGGGTTATTGTTTTTGTTATGCCCAGCCTGACCAGTTTGTTTGGTGTCCGTGATTATTTTTGGTTTAACACTTTTATTTTGCTCTGTGAGCACAGTGTTTTTGTGTTTAAATATTTTATTTATTTTTGTTATTTAAAAATAAAACGACGGCCAGCCGCGTATTTCTTTAAAAACTGCAGTGCCTGGTGTCAGTGCTTTACCTTCCTGCTTCTGCCGTGACGTCACCGACTCAGCCACCCTGTCACAATTACATCATTTGTCCCGCGCACCCCCTGGGGGTACGTGTACCACAGTTTGGGAACCTCTGCTGTAGAGGACCGTGCTTGTGGGATGTCTGCTCACTAGGGTTCACTGAAGCGCAAGGAGGAATAACAGTCGATGATGGTTTTGCTTCCCTAACCTGTGGAAGCACCAGAGCCAATGTTGCTGAGACCGGCAACAGCAAGGACACGAACTTGCACTCCCCTGACTGTATCACTTACCCTGCACACCACACAATTCCTTTACTAGCTTTATAAAAGGTTGTGGGAGGCTTCAAAATAAAAGGTGCAACCACGTTTATTTACACAGACAAAAAACAATGGTGCACAAAACAAAAAGACATACAGTCACTTTAAAAAACACTATTTACAAATTGACAGGTCTTGAGAGGGGCGTATATTTATAAGTCCTGGTCCTTTAAATGCCACAGTCCCGTGCTTGACCGGTCCTTGGCAACCGAAAAGCAGGACCAGCTCTGCTTAGTCTGACAAAGATTCGCACAGAAAGGTTAAGGCTTTTATCCAGCACCTGCATGCTCTCTCCTCTGTCCCAGGATGTGGCGGAGTGGCCCGCCCCTATGTATTTATTTATTATTATTTGTATTTTTGTTTGCGGCGCGGATAAAAGCGCCGCGACTTTTGTTATTGTTTTTTATATTTAAAAACCCTGTGAGGATGCGTGGCTGATCAGCTACTGATTATTTAACTAGCTGACAGTCACGCATCCTTACCAAACGCGTGCAGACTGTGGTCGAGGGGTAATAAGATAATTAACAGCAAGTTAACCCCTCGGCCAGAGTATAAGAACCTGCAGCTGTCAGTGCTGCGGGGTTGAGTGTAGTACAGAGGAGAGTACGGGAGAACACGGGAGAGCGAAAGAAAAACAATTGCTATATTTAAAAATATACTTGTTTCTGTTTGTTTGGCCATCTCGCCTTTTTGTTTTGTGTTTTGTTGTTCTGTTTAAATCTTTTGTTTTGTTTTTATGAGTTAATAAATACGCTGAGTGCAGTAGCATTCAGCTTCACCCGCCCATCCACTGTTTTGGTTCAGTTACTTCCTGGTCCGTGACGTCACCACACCTCACCACTGCAACCCATCCTGCCACACAGGAACACTGTCCTGACCATTGGAGAGGCTACCCCTTTTGTACACCTTGGCTCTGCCGCGATACTCGATTATCTGGGCTTGGAACCAGGTGTACCTCGTTCCCCTCCACCAGCCTCCTAGCAGGCCGAGCTCCATGGTAAATGGCAGACTCAGTGCGACACTGAGGTTATTGACTGAAACAACTATCCAGGGATCACGTTTAATCTGATCAACCCCCTGTTAAATCTGACCAATCCCTGTCCACAGAGCTTGTGTCGTTTCAGACCTATCCTAGCTCAGCACATCCATTGTCCTGCCCTCCTTGATTTGAAAGTGCAGCGGTGGCGGGATCGAGTGAGGCTTTGTTTTAAATAAGGACACCTATAAACACCTAAAACACCTATACGAGCACCAGTCCAACAGTGAGTGCTCGGGTGCAAGTGGTGTTGTGAATATGTGAAATAGTGCTAACAGTCGTGCAGTGCAGTCCAGGTTTGATGTTGGCTGAATAGTGACAGCTCCCGGATATTTAGCCGTCTACAATGACAAATAACAACAGTTAGTGAGACAGACAATGCAACACTTAACGCTCACGGTTTCGTTTCACTCCTCATGGTCATTCTGTAACCATAACAGAGGAACAGATCGCTCGGCCGCACACCCTGATATACCTTCAGTCACGCCCCCTTTGGCAGCGAGTGCAATCACGTCTCCTCCAATCCATGACTGACACATCGCCTACTGGAGTAAGGCACTGAATTCTGGTATTGCGGCTTCGCCTCTGTTTTTGGATGGCCGACTTCCGACTCACCCTGCAATGAACTGTCAAACCATCCAGTCCAGGGCACACTGTTCCTATTATGCCGTGCCCTCACAGGTCGGGAGGGAGATTTTTAACTAGGATTCATTAGCTCTCTGTCACACCCTTTATACAGAAAAACCCAGCCAAAACATGTAACATGTAGACATAACAAGACACGTTACTGGACCCCACAAATCAAACGAGGCACAAACACAACACGATTAGACAACATTCACAAGCACACTGGGGCCATGACTCGATCACGCCCCCCACCCACCCAGAGGTGCACTCACTCGCTCACTCACATGCACAGACACTCAGAACATAATCAAAGCACATAACAGCGACACAAAACAATACAACAATACAGTGCAGATCGCTACAATACCATTAACCATGTATTAACAGTGTAAAACAAGAAATGTCCCTTATAGCAAATAACCTTTTAATTGAAAATGTATATACATGTACTTTAAAGACAAATCTTTTTTCAGTATGCAGAAGAGTAGGGGGTTAATAATTGATCATCCTGTTTTTTTCTCATTTTGATATCACAGTGTAAAACTTGTGGTTCAAGTTAGGCTATATTCCATTGGCACTGCCATGACTTGCAGATACAAAGCATTGGGGTTTACTTCCAATTTCTTTAAGAAATCACGCTCCCACTGTACCGGGAAGACCTGGTTTTCTCTATTACTGTAACAGGGCGAGGTGCCCTGTACATTGTTTTGTTTATTTATTTTTAGAACAGGGTTTTCCCCCTCCGCCCCCGTGTTATTTTGTATTTTATTATTATTATTATTATTATTATTATTATTGAGTTATGTATTGAATATGACGGCGAAACGCTGCGGGTTGGGTTATTGTTTTTGTTATGCCCAGCCTGACCAGTTTGTTTGGTGTCCGTGATTATTTTGGTTTAACACTTTTATTTTGCTCTGTGAGCACAGTGTTTTTGTGTTTAAATATTTTATTTATTTTTGTTATTTAAAAATAAAACGACGGCCAGCCGCGTATTTCTTTAAAAACTGCAGTGCCTGGTGTCAGTGCTTTACCTTCCTGCTTCTGCCGTGACGTCACCGACTCAGCCACCCTGTCACAATTACATCATTTGTCCCGCGCACCCCCTGGGGGTACGTGTACCACAGTTTGGGAACCTCTGCTGTAGAGGACCGTGCTTGTGGGATGTCTGCTCACTAGGGTTCACTGAAGCGCAAGGAGGAATAACAGTCGATGATGGTTTTGCTTCCCTAACCTGTGGAAGCACCAGAGCCAATGTTGCTGAGACCGGCAACAGCAAGGACACGAACTTGCACTCCCCTGACTGTATCACTTACCCTGCACACCACACAATTCCTTTACTAGCTTTATAAAAGGTTGTGGGAGGCTTCAAAATAAAAGGTGCAACCACGTTTATTTACACAGACAAAAACAATGGTGCACAAAACAAAAGACATACAGTCACTTTAAAAACACTATTTACAAATTGACAGGTCTTGAGAGGGCGTATATTTATAAGTCCTGGTCCTTTAAATGCCACAGTCCCGTGCTTGACCGGTCCTTGGCAACCGAAAAGCAGGACCAGCTCTGCTTAGTCTGACAAAGATTCGCACAGAAAGGTTAAGGCTTTTATCCAGCACCTGCATGCTCTCTCCTCTGTCCCAGGATGTGGCGGAGTGGCCCGCCCCTATGTATTTATTTATTATTATTTGTATTTTTGTTTGCGGCGCGGATAAAAGCGCCGCGACTTTTGTTATTGTTTTTTATATTTAAAAACCCTGTGAGGATGCGTGGCTGATCAGCTACTGATTATTTAACTAGCTGACAGTCACGCATCCTTACCAAACGCGTGCAGACTGTGGTCGAGGGGTAATAAGATAATTAACAGCAAGTTAACCCCTCGGCCAGAGTATAAGAACCTGCAGCTGTCAGTGCTGCGGGGTTGAGTGTAGTACAGAGGAGAGTACGGAGAACACGGAGAGCGAAGAAAAACAATTGCTATATTTAAAAATATACTTGTTTCTGTTTGTTTGGCCATCGCGCCTTTTTGTTTTGTGTTTTGTTGTTCTGTTTAAATCTTTTGTTTTGTTTTTATGAGTTAATAAATACGCTGAGTGCAGTAGCATTCAGCTTCACCCGCCCATCCACTGTTTTGGTTCAGTTACTTCCTGGTCCGTGACGTCACCACACCTCACCACTGCAACCCATCCTGCCACACAGGAACACTGTCCTGACCATTGGAGAGGCTACCCCTTTTGTACACCTTGGCTCTGCCGCATACTCGATTATCTGGGCTTGGAACCAGGTGTACCTCGTTCCCCTCCACCAGCCTCCTAGCAGGCCGAGCTCCATGGTAAATGGCAGACTCAGTGCGACACTGAGGTTATTGACTGAAACAACTATCCAGGGATCACGTTTAATCTGATCAACCCCCTGTTAAATCTGACCAATCCCTGTCCACAGAGCTTGTGTCGTTTCAGACCTATCCTAGCTCAGCACATCCATTGTCCTGCCCTCCTTGATTTGAAAGTGCAGCGGTGGCGGGATCGAGTGAGGCTTTGTTTTAAATAAGGACGTTTTAGATTAGTACTGCCATTCAAGTTGCCACAGTTCAATATTTAAAATATATTTTTAGCATATTGCAGGCTAGCTATGATTTGATTTGAAAGTGCAGTGGCGGAGAGTTAATTAGATTTAAATACGTCATTTTAGGTCAGTATTGTCATCAAAATTGCCGTTCAATTTAATAAGTACATTATGTCTTCATACTGACTACCCCAGGTTATTGAATACAGCTATTGCATTATAACCCCGTTACATTAATAACATTATTGTCAGAATAAGCTGACAATTGTTTCAGGCTCATGGTTTCACTACAGGTGTTTGTTCTTAATTGTTTAAGGCACCTGTTTCATTTGATGAGAGCGGGGGGGATCTGACTTGAATAAAATCCTTTTGTTTAAACTGTTTGTAAGGCTGAGAAGGGTGAGAGAGAAGGTTCTCTGGGTTTTTGAGGCTTTTGGTTCTACATTTTCTATTTTGTATTATTTTGTTTTCTTTGCTTTGGGTATATATGTGTTTCTCTGGTTATTGGGTTTGCTGCAGTGTCAATATTCATATGTTGTTTGTATGTCTGTATGTTACAATACACTCGAATGTCCCTCTCTAAAGTTTTTTTTTTATTAAGTCTTGCAATTCTTTCTAATTTGGGGAGGTTTATTACAGCATGCTAAGGATCTCAGGTGTATCTTCATTTTGAGGCACAGGTAGCTGTTCACTTCTCTTTTCTTGCTATCTCAGGCATTTAAAATATATTTCTTATAGGGTCAGAATGAAGAGGAAGGGGGAAAAAAGTGGCTCCAGTAAATAGTTACATTCTAAAATCTAACATTAAGTTCTTCATAAAAATTAAATACGTTTCAAAAAGTTAGCTTGTAACATCTCAAAATATCAAAGAAAATGGATAGTACAATCCAAGTTTTATTTAAAAACATCTTGTTAGTTCTTTCTGCTCAGAACCCATATTAAATATATTATTGCAATTTTTTATTTTTTATTTTTGGATTCACAATCTTAGATTCTAAAACATTTGCTGTTCTTGGTTTCGTGAAACTTATACATTTTTGATAGTCTATTGTTCATGTTAGGCTATTTGTTGATAATTAGGCTACTGTAATATGTAAGTGTAGGTAGCTTGAAACCAAAGTAAGATGCACGCAACTGAAATACAGAGAAAATATATTGGAATAAGCAAACAAAGCCCATAGCTATAAAATACCATCATTGTGAAATGTTCTCATCCATGCTTCTTAAACTTTAATATGGCTCTAAACCTTCTGGGGTTTTATTATTATAATATTTAGAGATCCAGTGCAGACAGAGGTGGATGTTATGGGTGAGTTTTATTACTGGTACATTAGCATGTGTTACAGTTTTTTTACAATTGCTTTGACTCCTTTTTCAATACAGCGACCCAATGTGCATAACTCTTAACACAAGATGACAAACTGAGAGGTAAAATGCAACCGTTTAGACACATTTTTCCATGCTAACATACAACATGCAAAACTGTAAATCACCTCTTCCAATCTTAAAGTTGCCCTGTCAACAACGGCGGCGGGAGGGAGGGGCTAGCGGGGGCTTAAGCACCCCCTGAAAAAGGCTGAGCCCCCCCCTAAGCCCCCCCAAACCCCCAGTAATTTTGTGATGAAAAATATTTATGGAAAAAAATATATTGGACCAAAGAATTGGACATTAATGCAGTGATTGACCGCTTTGCTGCAAATCACAACAACAGGCGGATTGTTCTCCTGTGACTGGTGAGTACAGTACACCAGTCTTTGTTGATATGCTGGTTTAAATGACTTTGTTTGCGTAGGTTGATCATACCGTCAGCATTTAACCTGTGTGTGTGAGTTCAGTGTTTTGGGAGGAGGGGGATGGATTATGTTTTGTAAGAGTACAGAAAGAAAACTTATAGGCCAGTAAATCCACAGATACTTTCTGTGGTAAATATGATTTGGATTGTGATTGTTTGTTCGTGCTTGTTGTCGTAAACTTTTTGTATGCATTTGATTTGTTCATTCTAAATTCACGGAATTAATTGTGCTTGCGTTGTTGTATAACGCTAAACATTTAGTAACGTGCATTTCAATTATGTAGCCTATTAGCCCGGGATCATTGAATCTCGTTTTTCTGTAGTAGTATTATTTGTTATTGTTTGTTGCGTCAAAATTCTTTAGCACCTGCTATAAACAATCCAGCCCCCCCCGTAGCTCCCCCAATCACAATTCTCTGGCGCCGTTGCTGCCTGTCAACCATTAGGACTTATGTCAAATGCTAACATTTATCTGGTAGAGTTCTTAACTATTTGATCACCTGGTAACAATTGGGGATCATAATTGCAAATAGCTTTCTCTATGTGAGAATGCAAGACAGCTTAATTGATAATTAGTTGGTCACTACATAAAGCTCAGAGGAAATGGCGGTAGTAGTTAAAATGGAGCTAGAGGAAGTTGCTGATCGTGCTCATGGTCGCGGCCGCAGTCGTGCTCAAGATCGTGGTCAACAAGAAAGGCGCATTACAGTGTCCAATGAAATCAGAGCTACAGTGGTTGATCTTGTTATAAACAGGGGTTCAGAGGCAGAGGCTGGTCGCACGTTCCAACCAAACCTCAAACGGTCAACGGTTGCATCAATTATCTAGACATTTCACGCTGAAAATAGGTATGTGTGTAGCATTCAAATTTTATTCTTTACAGTAATTACTCAGTGTTACTCATTGTATATATTTGGTGCTGATGTCAAAGTTTTGTCTTGCAGAACCAAAAGAAGACCTTCCCGTGGAGGGCGAGGGAGCATCCTTACTGCTCAGCAGGAGATGGGCATTGTGGACATGGTGGTGGCACAAAATGATATACGCCTCAGGGACATACAGCAAAACATCTTAGGAAATAATGAAACATTCCAAGGGGTTGAGACCATAAGTACTACCACTATAGCACGCATTCTGAAAAGGCACCAAATATCTATGAAGCAGATATATTTGGTTCCTTTCCAAAGAAATGAGGACTGAGTCAAGGCATTACGATGTGAATATGTTCAAGTGAGTATACAGTAATGTTACAAGTATTCTAGTGGTGGTATGAACACGGTGGTGCTTAGTGGTACATCATTTTGCATCATTGTGCATATTCTTTTGCTTAGTGGCCATTGTTCTACAGTACAATGGACAAGCTCTAAACATTGCTCTGTGATTGTAATATGGCAGAATCTACTGTAAATCACATGCATTATCCTTGTTGTTCAGAGAATGATGGAATTGGATGCAGGGGTCAACCACCACAAATTCATCTACATGGATGAAGCAGGCTTCAACCTGGCCAAACGTCGACGACGGGGTCGGAATGTCATTGGACAAAGAGCCACTGTGAATGTGCCCGGACAGCGTGATGGAAATATAACCATGTGTGCAGCAATTTCTGACAATGGTGTTGTGGCCAGAGACCCAGTCATTGGGCCATATCATTCTGCTCACCTTTTCCTTCTCTCACAATCACCTCGTACAACCACATGCAGCAACTACATTTGTCATAGTTTGGGCAATGTGAATTTCCATCGCGCAGTGAGGAGTTCTTTTCTGCATGGAGGTGGAAGGTCTATGAGAGTAACCCTTACCAGCAGGCCACACTCACCAAGCCATGGATGAGACATGTGAGGATATAACAGCACAACAGTGCCAGGCTTGGGTAAGGCATTCCAAAAGATACTTTCCTCGGTGCTTTGCTAATGAAAACATAAACTGTGATGTTGATGAAAATCAGAGCCAAATGCAGAGCAGAGAATAGATCATTGATGTCAATATCAGTGAATGCATGTTACAGTATATCTAATATTCTATAGTTACTGCAAGTAGATTTTGTTCATTTGTAATTTTGATTATTTTATGTATTATACTTTGTAAAACAAAATGTCAGCATACTTTACTTTAGATTTCTTTTACTGTAGTTTTTTTTCCAATAGCAGTATTCGACTCATTTATTTTATTGTGTTTCAAAGATTAAAAAGAAAATGTTCAAACAAAGTTTCTGATGTTTTGGACACATGATTTGCTTTTGGTGTCTTTATTGTTGCATGCTTGACTCCACTGCATTCATTTTGCAATGGATACAGGATTTTGATCAGTAGTTTGGGTTTTGGTCATCTTTGGACTGATACATAATATTTGATACAATTGTGTAGAATATCACTGAATGCTGACTGTACATTATTTAGAATATGTTTTATTCTGTAGGTTGCTATCATTTTGCTCATTATAATTTTGATCATTTGAATATGAGCAAATGACACTTTTAGACTTTGTTTTGATTTGAATTATTTTGTGTTTGACAGCATTATTTGCTAATGGGTGTTTTATTTAGCAATGCTTCAATGATTAAACTTCAGTGATCAAAGCATCTGATGTTTTGGTGCTATGATTTGCTTTTGCATGATGTATTTATCTCATTTGACACAGTAGTATTTATTTTGCACTCTGCATGGGATTTTGACCCCAAAATGAGCAGTTCAGCATCTTGTGTTAAGAGTTATGCACATTGGAACGCTGTATTGAAAAATGAGTCAAAGCAATTGTAAAAAAAACTGTAATAGATTTTAAAAAATTACGATAACAGCTGAAGAGCTCAGTTGAAGAGCAGATGGACCTGAGAAAATGCCCACAGTGGCCTTATGTAACTATCTAAGGGTAGGTTAAAAAAAAGTACAATTAGTACTATAATCAAAACACATTTAATGTTAATAATGTAATTACTTTTATTGCAAAAAAAATATTTATATAATTATATAACAGCCATAAATTATTACATAAACATGGTGCCTTGTGACCACTCTGAATTCATTTTTGTAATTAACTCTGAAAGATGTTGAATGTGAATAAATCCACTAGAAAATTTTTTTTTTTTTTAATAATAAACAACTTTTTTTGCGACAAAGGGCAGGAGGCCGCCCAGAAAATGTGGTTTGGCCAAAAAGATGAATAAAAACCATGCCAAGAATGTTTAGTACTCTTTGTGAAGAGGAGTGTAGGGAGCTAGCCACAGAGTATATTCATCTCATGATGAAAACATGTCCATTCAGCACCCTGGTAGCAGGGATGGGTGATGAAGAGCAGGTAGCAGTGAGGTATGCTCTAGGATAGCGGTTTCATTTTAGCTTTTAACTCTCACCTAATTAAGATTCAAAGTATTGCTCAACATTTTTTTCATTACTGTCTTGATACATCAACCAGTTGACATGTCCATTCTTGAATAGTGTACCATACCAGCACTTAATAAATGAAACAATATGGCACTGGAATAGCTGCATGTTTCTACAAGTCAGATGAATGTGTTACAGACTAGCTGCATGTTTTTACAAGTCAGATGAATGTGTTACAGACTAGCTGCATGTTTTTACAAGTCAGATGAATGTGTTACAGACTAGCTGCATGTTTCTACAAGTCAGATGAATGTGTTACAGACAAGTTGCAAGTTTCTACAAGTTAGATGAATGTGTTACAGACTAGCTGCATCTTTTTACAAATCAGATGAATGTGTTACAGACTAGTTGCATGTTTCTACAAGTCAGATGAATGTGTTACAGACTAGCTGCATGTTTCTACAAGTCAGATGAATGTGTTACAGACCAGCTGCATGTTTCTACAAGTCAGATGAATGTGTTACAGACAAGTTGCATGTTTCTACAAGTTAGATGAATGTGTTACAGACTAGCTGCATGTTTTTACAAATCAGATGAATGTGTTACAGACTAGTTGCATGTTTCTACAAGTCAGATGAATGTGTTACAGACAAGCTGCATGTTTCTACAAGTCAGATGAATGTGTTACAGACTATATTAAATGTATATAAAAACAGGAGTGGAGCTCTATGCATGGTCCTTGATGACCCTTTGGGCCAGAATTGTTAAATTCTGAATTTTTTGGGGGTTTGCAATTGCAGGATTCTGACATCTTTTGTTTTAAAGGTGGGTTTGCAGTGATAAAGTCACTGTGTGGTGTATTTATCCTTTGTAAACATGTCCTGAAAGCTGCATTCATCTTCATTACTTATAGGTTGAGAAAATGCAAGTTTTTGTTGCGACAGATTTAAAAAAAAATCTTCGCTACCTCTACCCGGAAGAGAGAGGGTGCGTGATGTCACACCAGGACAACAATCCATGTCAATAAATACAGTGCCAATGAATGCCTCCACATTCCCCAACATCAGATTCCAATGAGCAGAACTTAAACACAGGACCGATTAGGACATACATGTTTGAGCCACTAGCCAGACCCAGAGATGACAAAGAGATGGCTGTGGAGGTGGAAGACGTGCTTGCTTGTCATACAGAAATGAATGCTTCTGAATGGTTAGTAGATGCACTCCTAAGTTTAATTTGCATCTGTCTTTATGCAGTGAATATATTGTATATGATCATCAGAAGCGACGCTTGTGTGCTGACACTTCTGGTTCGGGGTGCATCCTCATCAGGGGGCTCCCACTGAGTGGCAGTATCTTTAGTCAATGGTTCGACGTCAGGCTCTTCATGGATGACAGATTGCATTTCTGGATTGTCCTCATTTAGCATCTTAAATCAAACAGATCAGAAACTTCGTATCTGTATTGGCTTCACATGTAACAAGCCTTTATTTTCTGGTTTAACGTCTCTGGATTCACAAGTACAAAGCAAGACCAGTTGATATAAATTTACATTATGTAGTCCAGGATTAGTGCTAATCACGGTTTGTGAAACCTCTGGTTAAAGTTATTATTGCTGTTTGTTTATTGATTTTACTTTGACAATTGTTTAGGTGTTCTGCATTTGCTTCGCTCCCGTTTCTTTCAGCCTGCATGTTTCAAAAAGGGCAGTTTGTGTTTAGGTATGAAGACTACCGTGGGACGCAGCACGCTGAGGACGTTGTTAACCTTGTACTGTAGTCAGATGACGGTGGAGTAGCACCACTGAGCTTGATTGATGCGTACGAGAACCAGTGGCGGCGTTTGCTGCACGGGGGTCCCATGCATGAAATCGGTAACGCTCGAACGTGACATGAATTATACTTTTATCACAGTATTTATTAATATGTACAGGGAGGATTAGGGCTATATAATAGCATCAATGTATACATTTTCATCAAACAGTAAGATAATTATAATGTAATGAAAGGATCATGTTCTTACCCTCTGCACATCCATTTTCCTAGCAGCTGCTCTCGGTGTACATATCCCACTGCTTGTAGCAGTTGATGCTGCTGTCCTGCAGGTACCCTCCGGGTAAATAGATGGTACTGCATCATACTCAGATCTTTCTTTGCCGCCCCCATCTTAACCATCATCAGGTTTATGAAGCTGTCCTCTGAAGTGAGTGCTGCAGATGCAGCTGGTGTTGGGCTTCGCATCCCAAGCCCTGGTCCACTTCAAAGTCCTAGTGCGTTGGAGCAAGCATACACTACACACGTGTTCACCGTGATCACTTCCCGGGGTGTGTTCCACGTGTGTCGGACACAGCTTTGGTGAGCAGTAATGCATGAAAGCAGCGGGTTGGCCGGCTAGCTTATCCTGGTGTGACGTCACGCATACATTAACCGCAGGCTTCCGGGTATCTAGACTTTGAACAGCAGCATCCACTTCAAAGTTGTTTTTTATGCACTTGGAGTTAAAACCGACACATTAAAACTACACAGATACTTGTATTGACATTCCAACAGTGCCATACAAGTGAATTCTGAAAAAATCCTTTCTTGCAGTTGTGTTAGATCTACAATAACCATTGTAACAAGCAGTGTGCTAAAAATGTCTTTTGTATTTCCCTATCTATTGTTGTTCTTATTTTACTAAAAGGAGACTTATGGCTTTTTTTGTTGTTTTAAAGGTGAAAACTCTGAAGAAACAACTTGAGCAGACTTGAACTTCTGAAATGTGGATACAATGTAAGGGCTTCAAATTCAAGTTCTTGAATACAAGAGTAGTGTTTGTCCTTATTTATTTACCACTCAGCAGTATCTAAATGCTTCAGCGGTCAAACATTTACCACCCTCATTGTACACAGTATTACAAAATCTGCTCCATTACTCTGAACTGCTCCAGTTAAGCTTTTGTCACTGTGGTTTAGCTGGTTTTCCATATGAATAGGTAGGTGTATATAAACAGGAGCTGCAGTGAACAGCTGTTCCACAACATGGGTGTGCCCCATCTTTAAAACATTACTTGTGATTGTAGATAAACAAAGACAGACACATTTTCTCATTTTCCACTATTTTTTTTTTTTTTTTTAATAATGTACATAAGCAAATGCTTTAAAGAACAGGTCAGCATGTTTTTCATCAACTTCCAATTAGAAAATAAGGATCAGTCTCCGGGGCATTTCTGTTTGGGTTCTATGAAGAACCATGTATACATGGAATAAAATGTTTTTCATAATGGGTTCACTGTAAAGCCAAAGAGTTGCAGTTGCTGTTCCATACGTGGCTCTCAAATTAGGAGTTCCAAACCATAAGTACCAAGTTTATTTTGGAACTCCTTACAGATATACTTTCATTTTGATGCTTATTTTATTTTTGAATGTAAACAAAATCCTCCTGCAACAAGTCATGGGCTATGTTTACAATAGAAGTACAACCCAGTGTGAGGAGAGTTACATTATTAATCTTAAAACAAATGTAACTATCAATAGTCACTTTTACTGCAACACGGGTCAACAGATATGAATCTAAAATATAAACTTTCTATAGGAGTTGCCTAATATTGTTAATGTAGCAATAGTAAATATCAATAAATTGTAGTAACAACATGCCTAACATTTGTTGAGAAGGGCTTCTAATTCTGCATTTTAACAGAAATGCATCAATTTGGTTTGGATAAAAAAACAAAAGAAAATATAAGCAAAACAAATTGACAAACTAATTTTAGTCTAACTACTAACTGTGTGAAGACCCTCCCTCCGCTCAGTGTAAAGGAAAAAAACCCTTTTTAGGGGGAAACCTTTGGTGGCCCTGGTGGAAGGGCTGTTGTGCAGAAGATATCTCAGATGGGAAAGAACGTATGTATGATTCAACTGCTGATGGGGTCCAGCGCCCCATATTTTTAAGTAGATGCTGGTTAATCTTTGCTCTTGCTGCTGATGTGGCTGCCCGGATTCTGAATGAATGAGGAGTATAGAATTGCGGGGGAAGTCCTGCTCTGGAAACCAACGTGGACAGATGAGATGTGAACCAATGGCTGGATATAACAGTCTGGCTTGAATTGATGAACAGGGGGTCAGAATTCGAAATAGGTTTGCATTCTGCGATATATTTCTGAATGGAAGCATATGGGCATAGAGGAGAGTCCATTTTTGATAGCTGAATAAATTGACCTTGCAGAAGCTGATCCGTTTTGGAAATGCGCAGGAAGAGGATAAAGTGGGAATATAAGATGAGCATGAGATCACTGCAGTGGATACCCAGCATAGGAAAGCTGGCAATATAAGGAACTGCATATTCTGAGCGTCTTAAAAAAACAAAAAATGCAGTTCGACATAGTTTCCATTTTTAGGTCATCAAATGTAGAGAAGCAGCCTTGACAGAGGATTGAAATCAAATTGCCCAGAATATCTATAGAGATAGGCAGACGAGAAGGAGAAGCGGTCAGAGAGCTCTTGGAGATTCCGCGCAGGAGGAGACGGACAGCAGGTATTGATAGGCCATCAAGCAAAATTGGTATTGTGTTTCAGACAGATAGGATTTGATTGTAGCTGGTGCAAGATGTAAAGAGTCCTTTGTGTGCACTATAAAAGCCATAATCCAGTCCTGGTTGAATGGGGTTGGATTAATCCTGCTTTGGGAGCAGAATATCAAATAGGTGGTCCAGCCGGTAGAATAAGTGGATGGGGTGGAAGGAGCAAGTGCTGCAGTTAACTGTGTAGAAAAATAAAATTTTTCTTCCCAACATATCCCGATGTCTCGTGTGACCCTAAAACCCTTCCTCCCTTGTATAAGGTGGCAGAGATGCATGCTATTTGATAGAACCAGCTTAGTGTCTTTTCACACTGATGGGAATGAGAATGTAAAGATAGGAGCTTTTAAAAACTGTCACCCTCACCTGTAGTGGCTTTGACAGACTCAATCAGAGCAGAAGCAGGACGATCTTTGGTATACAAATTGAACATTTGTGAAACTGCAACAATGCTAAAATATTGTAATAACTGTACTGTTATAAAGAATGGAGAGCAGGCATTACCTAATATTAGAAATAAGTTTGTCTGTGTTAACCTTGAGAGGAAGAGGCAAATTTAGTTATTGGAAACTGGCGGACTTAAGACATGGAGTTTCCTTAAATGAGAACTATCCGTGCAGAAGCCTGTAACCTTGGCAGAAACAAGCATCTCATTATTTAATTAACTTGAAAACAAGTTTTTAAATAACTAAACGAAAAGTATTTTAGGCATTGCAATTCTAAGAATAATTAAACTAATACAAGTGTTTTACTTTGTATAAGGTTTTGCTGTGATAGAAAACAGATATATTTATTACAGGGAAGCTTAATTTTAAAAGTGAAACAATTTAATACAAAGCTGTAACCTAGTTTACTAACTTGGGCACATGCATAAAGCTACAAGCTTTTTGTCAGCAGATTTAATGCAGGGTACCCCTCGGCTTTTGCTTACTCAAGCAAAACAGTATTCGACATTGAAAGTTGGTTTGCTGGTCCGCCGTGTCTCCCATTCAAGACCCTTGGCTATGTATAAACTGTTATATTTTACTAACAAGAAGCACTGCATGAGTGAGGCAATATTGGACATTAGCAGATAAGGGAAATGAATCTTGGCTCTCAAGCGCTGTCCTCAGTTCAAGGTTTTTGCTATGTATAAACTTTTAAATTAACTAACGAGAAGTACAACATAAACAAAGTTAATGTTCATTGCCTCATTATGTTATGAAATTACTGAGAGCTTGGTAGTTGCTTGAAATTGAGATATATGGACCTCTTATCTGTACAGATACCGGTCCGAGCCGTTTCTTGAATCCGGCCAAAACATAACTTCATGCGGTGAATCTGGAAGAGCGCTGACAGAGTTTCATATTAATTAAAAGTAAACTCTGGTTAGAAAGTGGGCCCCTTGGAATTGCTTTCTATAAATTGTCAAGGACAACTGGAAACAGGGGATATTTCTGGCAAGAGAAAAGCCAGGTTTTTTAAACACATTTATACATAAAGAGAAACCAGTCTATTGAGAAAACTAAGTATGTTTTTACTGTTGAGAAGGAAATATATTTTAGACCAAGACTAGAATAATTAAACAGAGCTGGTGTTATATATTAAAAAGCATCTCTCTATATGTACTTATATCTTAATAAGTAATAAGGACTTTGTAGTACCGGGAAATATGTTATCAATATTACCTCACATATTTTGGTGGACATGACCCCTCCCCTCTTACCTGGTCCCCAGCAGATTAACAGTTGCTACTCATCCCCCATCCTATCCTTTGACAAAAAAATCAATTGACACGATCCCCCTACTCCAAATTCAAATAAAGATCTCTTATCTTACCAGGTCCCCAGCAGACCTTTAACATTCAAATTAATTTGCCACAAGTTTGCCTAGTTACAGAAAAAAGTCCAAATCCTTTGAATTGAAGTTTTGTATCATCTGCAGATCTGACGATCTTGCAATGTGTATCTTGGTCCAAGTCATTTATATAAATGAGGAACAATAAAGGTCCAAGTACATACCCTGGTGGTACCCCACTAAGTACATCCCCCTATCCCATTTTACACCTGTTACAATTACTGCCCTGTGTTTCTGCTGATTTTAATTTACGTATGTCTTCCAGTTTGTCAAAGGCTTTTTGAAAATCAAGATAAATTATATCATAAGCGTTGCCATCATCTTCATTAGCTGTAACATCTTCAAAAGTCTAATAGGTTAGTTAGGCATGACCTCCCTCTTCTGAACCCATGCTGGCTATCCCCTAGAATATTGCTGCTATATAGTCTTCAAGCTTACCTCTTAATATTGCTTTAATCATTTTGCATGTGATGGGAGTTAAACTACTAGGTCTGTAATTACCTGGGTCTTTTTTATCCCTCTTTTTATAAAATGGCACATTTGCAAATTTCCTGTCTTCAGGGACCTCACCTGTTTCTCTAGAACTATTCATGATAGTAGCCAGTGGTCTAATTATTTTTTAAGCACTCTTGAATAAATCATATCTGGGCCTGGTGATTTGTGATTTTTTTTAGCTCCTGTAGCTTATTTAATACCTCTACTTCACTGATGCTGAGCTCTTCAAGATCTGTGTGTGTGCAAACGGGCAGTTAAATCATCACTGGCAATCTTTCTTTCTAGAGCTCTTTTGGCCTTCCTCACATCAGTTTTTACATGTTTAAGCATACTCCAATATTCTTCCCAATTGTTTGCTCATCCATCTTTCTTGTAAGTCATATACAGCTGTCTTTTTGTTATTTTTTTATTGTATTTTTGTTATCGTTATTTTTTGTTATTTTTTTTAGTATTTTTTTATTGATAGGTTTAACCATCTTTTTGACTGGTCTTTTTCATATGAGGTATATTCTGTCTGTGTCTTTGTGATGGGGTGCAGCCTATTTTGTGGTGGTTTTGTGTTTTTTGTATTGTTTTAGAGTTGATATGAGTGAGTTTGGGGTGTGGTTCAGTGAGTGAGTTTGTGTGAGGAATGTGTGGAATGTGCCTGGGCTAATGAGGTGCGAATTGCCCAATTAGCCCAGGCACCTGTATAAAAGGGAATGGTTGGGTATGTTAGTTGGTGAGTGTTTGTGAGAGGGAGAAGACCTGTGTGAGAGAGTGAGTGGTTTGTTTTGGTATAGTTTGTTTAAAGCCTGTTTTTGTGTTTGTCTTTTTGGTTGGCCATTGTGCCTTTTGTTTTGTGTATTTTGTTTAATTAAAAGTATTTTATTTTCCCTGCACATCCTGACTTTGAGTCTCCTTACCTCGGTCAGCCTGTCACAGGTGGTGTCAGAAGTGGGATCACCAGCGCCTCCTGGACTCAGGCAGAAGTAGGGTACTGCAGTTTTTTTTTTCGTGGTTTTTTCTTCTCATTGTGTGGAGAAAAGGAGTGAGGAGGAAGAAGGATGGGAAGAAAGAGGAGGATGAGAAGGCAGCAGTCCCAACATCAACCAGAGGAACAGCAGCCCGGGTGTTACTGCTGTGCTAAGCCTGGGCATTCCAGCACCAACTGCCCCTGGTACCCCCTCGGACAGCTACCCCAGCTATGCCCCATCTGCGGAGGTAAGCACTACGTGGCCCGCTGCCCTGTCCAGGAGAGGGAGGAGCAGGGGTCGCTTCAGTCTCCACCACCAGCAGGGGAGGTAGACTGCTGCTCCCACCGCCCCAACAACAGCGGCAACAACAGCAACCACAGCAGCTGAACAAGAGGTGGTGGTCCCGGTGCCAACTAAGTTTGGATCCCGGACTGGGCAGCTGAACAGGAGCAGTGGAGGAAGGAGGGGCTCCCATGCGGCGCCTGTCTCGAAGTTTGGGCACGTCAGGGAGGACTGCCCTTACGGGATCCCCAGTTTGAAGAGGCGTGGAACCAGGGTCGAGTGGGGATGCTGCAGAGTGGTTCTGGGCAGTGGACCAGACCCGCCATCTCCGCACCCAAGAGGGAGGAGCCCAACGTCCTACGCCTGAGTGGGAGGAGCCCGAACGTCCACAGCCCAAGTGGGAGGAGCCCGAATGTCCACAGCCCGAGTGGGAGGAGCCCGAACGTCCACAGCCCGAGTGGGAGGAGCCCGAACGTCCACAGCCCGAGTGGGAGGAGCCCGAATGTCCACAGCCCGAGTGGGAGGAGTCGGTGCGTCCACGGCCCGAGAGGGAGGAGTCGGTGCGTCCACGGCCCGAGAGGGAGGAGTCGGTGCGTCCACGGCCCGAGAGGGAGGAGTCGGTGCGTCCACGGCCCGAGAGGGAGGAGTCGATGCCACCTCCACCAGCAGGGGAAGATTACCTGCTGTTCCCACCTCCACCGGAGTGGGAGGACTGCCTGTGGCTCCCGCCTCCACCGTTGTGGGAGGACTACCCGCCGCTCCCACCGCCACCAGCAGAGGGAGAATACCTGCTGGTGCCACCTCCACCAGCAGGGGAAGATTACCTGCTGTCTCTTCCTCCATTGCCGCCACCAGCAGAGGGAGCATGCCTGCTGGTTCACCTGCTGCTGCCGTCCCGAGAGCTAGAGGGGAGGAGCCATCGCTGCCGTCCCAAGAGCCAGAAGGGAGGAGCCATTACTGCCATCTCCAGGGCCAGAAGGGGAGGAGTTACAGGCTCAACCCCTGAATTTTTCTGGGGGAGAAGGGCAGGATGCTGGTGTCCCCAGCAGCCTCTATTTATGCTGCTGAAGGGAGCACGGCGCAAACCAGCCCTACCCCCACTGTCGGAGGAGCCGGCAGCGCCACCAGCCCTACCCCCGCTGTCGGAGGAGCCGGCAGTGCCACCAGCCCTACCCCCACTGTCGGAGGAGCCGGCAGCGCCACTAGCCCTAACCCCGCTGTCGGAGGCGCCGGCAGTGCCAACAGCTCTAACCCCGCTGTCGGAAGAGCCAGCAGCGCCACCAGAGGGAGATGTGCTGCTGTTCCCGCCTCCGCCACCAGAGGGAGACGAACTGCTGTTCCCGCCTCCGCCACCAGAGGGAGACGAGCTGCTGTTCCTGCTCCCACCATTAGAGGAGCTGGAGCGGGCTCTACCTCCTGTTGCCAACAGCGAAGAGGAACTCTGGCCGCTGCCACCCTGGACGGAGGTTCCTGCACTGTTGGCCACGCCCAAGGATGCCTGCCTCGCACCGCCCAAGGATGCCTGCCTCGCACCGCCGAAGGATGTCTGCCTCGCACCACCCAAGGATGCCTGCCTCTCACTGCCCAAGGATGCCACAGCCACTCCGCTCAGGGATACCACGTCTGGATCGCCTGGGGTTGCCTGCTGCTCTGCATCGCCTGGGGTTGCCTGCTGCTCCGCATCGCCTGGGGTTGCCTGCTGTTCCGCATTTGTTTATTATAGGGTTGCTGCCTGTCCTGCTTCGCCTGGGGTCGTCGAGGGTCCTGCTTCGCCTGGGGTCGTCGAGGGTCCTGCTTCGCCTGGGGTCACCAAGGGTCCTGCCGCCTGGGGTTGCCTGGTGCTCCGCGACGCCTGGGGAGTCACCAGTTACAAAGTACGAGGGAGAAGTGGAGCTCCGCTGCGCCTTCATGGCCAGGGGCTCCCCTCCCGAGTTTCCCTCCCAAGGGTCCGCTGCCGCCGTCGCCTCCCGAGGGTCGCTGTTGCCTCCCGAGGGTTCGCTGCCGCCGTCGCCTCCTGAGGGTCCGCTGTTATGGCCTGGGGCTGCGGACTATCTTTGCTTGGGACCACCGGACTGCTATGTGGGCCAGGGGAAGCCTCTGCCTTCTCCCCAGCACCAGAAGAGACTATTTTGGGACTTTAAGGGGGGAGGTGGCCATTTAGGCCATGTTGTGCTGCGCACAAGGAGGGGAGGTGTGTGATGGGGTGCAGCCTATTTTGTGGTGGTTTTGTGTTTTTTGTATTGTTTTAGAGTTGATATGAGTGAGTTTGGGGTGTGGTTCAGTGAGTGAGTTTGTGTGAGGAATGTGTGGAATGTGCCTGGGCTAATGAGGTGCGAATTGCCCAATTAGCCCAGGCACCTGTATAAAAGGGAGTGGTTGGGTATGTTAGTTGGTGAGTGTTTGTGAGAGGGAGAAGACCTGTGTGAGAGAGTGAGTGGTTTGTTTTGGTATAGTTTGTTTAAAGCCTGTTTTTGTGTTTGTCTTTTTGGTTGGCCATTGTGCCTTTTGTTTTGTGTATTTTGTTTAATTAAAAGTCTTTTATTTTCCCTGCACATCCTGACTTTGAGTCTCCTTACCTCGGTCATTGCATTATAACTTTAAATCTGTTCCATTGAACCTCAACTTTTATATCCTACAATTTTCCTGCCCAGTCTATTTCTCTCAGTTACTCTCTCATTCCTTCAAAGTGAGCCTTTCTGAAATGATACACTAGTTAGTGCAGCCTGTTGCCTGGAATCCCAGGTCATTTCGAATGTAACAATGTTATGATCACTTTATGCCAGTGGTTCTACTATATCTATATCTCACAGCATGTCCTGGTTGTTTGTGAACACCAGATCTCAGATTGCTCTGGTTTTTGATACACTGGGTCAGGAAGCAGCCATTTACTGCAGCAATCCATTCAGTTTCTAAGTTACCATATCCCACTGGATTTCCTCAGTTTGTATTGGGAAAATTGAAATCACCCCTGATTACAGTATTCTTGCCTGTAAATGCATTTCTAATTGCTTAATATAATAATTTGCTATCATTTATATTCTGACCTGGGGGTTTGTAACATACCCCAATATGTTTTTACTTAACACCTCTCCCAAAACGGACTCGCTTTGGTTTGTAGACTGAAGATAAATCGATGATAAATCATTTCTGGTCTTGCCAAGGATTCTTTCTATGCTCCATGCCAGGTTTCCGCTCCCCTATCATTAAGGTGGAAGTCATCTTTACTGTAAAGCTCACTTTAAGGATCTACCACGATCTTTAAAGAGTCATGAGGTGTGTTCATTTTAAACTCGCTGGGGTGCATTTGCACCTCTTGCTGCTGACAACAATTTAAAAAACCTGTTGTGCCAACAGTTCCTACACTGACTCAGGAGGGATTAACAGGGAGACTGTGCATTGCTGATCACTTAAACCACAATCTATATTAGGCACAGCGGACTACTATAGTGTGCAATGTACTATAAGAAGCTATAAAAAGTTCTAAACATGGAAGAATATTAACACATAAAGCCTCATTTAAAGTGTTCTTCAGCCCTCAGCCTCAGATTGGGAACTGCTAATTACACAGCACATGTCAAAGTGAATGCAGCGGGGCTGTACTGTGAGTGGTGCTGGATTGAGGGAACCAAAAAACATGTGAGAAGGTGGTCAGGTTAAATTGGATAATTGATTGCCAATTGAACCTGACCACATGTACATTAGGGGAAAGGCTAGTAGTTACCTAGTCCAGGTTAGGCTACTAACTGTACTTGTTCTGAATCAAATATACAAATATACATAATCAAAAACTACTACTACATTTAACTCATCATTATCCTCAGACAAAACAAATAAAATAATGCTATATATATATATATATATATATATATATATATATATATATATATATATATATATATATATATATATATATATATATATATATATATATATATATATATATATATATACAGTACTGTGCAAAAGTTTTAGGCAGGTGTGAAAAAATGCTGTAAAGTAAGAATGCTTTCAAAAATAGACATGTTAATAGATTATATTTATCATTTAACTAAATGCAAAGTGAGTGAACAGAAGAAAAATCTAAATCAAATCCATATTTGGTGTGACAACCCTTTGCCTTCAAAACAGCATCAATTCTTCTAGGTACACTTGCACAAAGTCAGGGATTTTGTAGGCATATAGTCAGGTGTATGATTAAACAATTATACCAAACAGGTGCTAATGATCATCAATTCAATATGTAGGTTGAAACACAATCATTAACTGAAACAGAAACAGCTGTGTAGGAGGAATAAAACTGGGTGAGGAACAGCCAAACTCAGCTAACAAGGTGAGGTTGCTGAAGACAGTTTACTGTCAAAAGTCATACACCATGGCAAGACTGAGCACAGCAACAAGACACAAGGTAGTTATACTGCATCAGCAAGGTCTCTTCCAGGCAGAAATTTCAAGGCAGACAGGGGTTTCCAGATGTGCTGTCCAAGCTCTTTTGAAGAAGCACAAAGTTGAGGACCGTAGATGCAGTGGTCGGCCAAGGAAACTTACTGCAGCAGATGAAAGACACATCATGCTTACTTCCCTTCACAATCGGAAGATGTCCAGCAGTGCCATCAGCTCAGAACTGGCAGAAAACAGTGGGACCCTGGTACACCCATCTACTGTCCGGAGAAGTCTGGTCAGAAGTGGCCTTCATGGAAGACTTATGCCAAAAAGCCATACCTCCGACGTGGAAACAAGGCCAAGGGACTCAACTATGCACGAAAACACAGGAACTGGGGTGCAGAAAAATGGCAGCAGGTGCTCTGGACTGATGAGTCAAAATTTGAAATATTTGGCTGTAGCAGAAGGCAGTTTGTTCGCCGAAGGGCTGGAGAGCATACACGAATGAGTGTCTGCAGGCAACAGTGAAGCATGGTGGAGGTTCCTTGCAAGTTTGGGGCTGCAATTCTGCAAATGGAGTTGGGGATTTGGTCAGAATTAATGGTCTCCTCAATGATGAGAAGTACAGGCAGATACTTATCCATCATGCAATACCATCAGGGAGGCATCTGATTGGCCCTAAATTTATTCTGCAGCATGACAACGACCCCAAACATACAGCGAAAGTCATTAAGAACTATCTTCAGCGTAAAGAAGAACAAGGAGTCCTGGAAGTGATGGTATGGCCCCCACAGAGCCCTGATCTCAACATCATCGAGTCTGTCTGGGATTACATGAAGAGAGAGAAGCAACTGAGGCTGCCTAAATCCACAGAAGAACTGTGGTTAGTTCTCCAAGATGTTTGGGCCAACCTACCTGCCGAGTTCCTTCAAAAACTGTGTGCAAGTGTACCTAGAAGAATTGATGCTTGATGCTGTTTTGAAGGCAAAGGGTGGTCACACCAAATATGGATTTGATTTAGATTTTTCTTCTGTTCACTTACTTTGCATTTAGTTAATTGATAAATATAATCTATTAACATGTCTATTTTTGAAAGCATTCTTACTTTACAGCATTTTTTCACACCTGCCTAAAACTTTTGCACAGTACTGTATATTTTTTTTTTTTTTTAAATCTAGTCCCCTTCCTTTATAGTAAAAATATTACATTTGAATGTATTTAGCTGGGCTGGTCGTGCCATTTTTAATGTATGGCAATACTGTCTGTATAGGAAACTGTTTGGGGGAAATGCACTGTGGAGGAAATGTGTCTCGGGACAAACATTTTAATAAGAAAATACATTTAAATATCTCCAGGGTGTAAACATTTTAATAAAAAAAGAATGAATCTACAGAACTATATGTACAGTTGTGGTGACCTCCAAAAATGAGAACTCCCTGGCAGGTTTAATCAATCGTAAAGCCACGAGAATCATAGCAATGCTAAAATATTCAGGGAATTCTCTGTGTACTCAGTATTGCGATAAATGGCAGTGAAAGTTACTAAATCGTTACTTTGCAATGTAATTGAAAGCACTACTGTGGCAGGTTAAGTGCCCTGCACATGTAATTCTGTAAGTAATGTGTTTTTTTGATTTGAATTAAAGCTTGTCAAAAACATGTGTGGAATGTAGCCATTCCCAAATGGATTAATTGATTGCCAATGTGGGGATGGGCACCTGTATATAAGAGGAGACCGTGCCTTTATTCTGCTGCTGGGCAGAGGTAGTGTTGAGGAGGGAATAAGAGACGCAGGTTGTGCTCTCTGTCCCTGCACTGGGATACTGATTGCTTAGGTGCTCCTTTATTTTGTTTTAATCGTTTTTCATTTTAGTTTGCTCATTTTCTAAACTGCAATTTCCTGTCTCCTGCATCTGCTATCCCTGCTGCTAGCCAGTCTTGACAGACCAGCTACCCTTCCACAGCTACAATTTCTCACTCTTCGAAATGCATATTCCCATCACCCAGTTCAATGTGTTTCTATGACGATGGTTTATTTAAACCAGAATAAACAAACCAAACAATCCCACTCAATTCCAATAAACTGACTTTGCGGTTCCGCTTCTATGACCCCATTGCAGCATCCATTCCATGAGTTCATCAGTTTGCACATATTTCTTGTATTGTGTGGAAATCAAAACACTTTCATGTTTGTCACTACTAGGACCACACAAGTGTGTTAACGCTGGACAGGCTCAGACTGTTGTTACTTATTTATTTATTTAACATTTTCTGTCTAGGATAAACCCTTGAGATTGAACAAGGGTGCCCCAGAGGACTACAGAGTGATGACCAATGGTGTTAAAGGGCCTTGTTGGCACAGTGGGTTAATTCATGAGCCTGGATGAGTTTCACCTCTAAAGGCTTGGGCTTGAATCAGGCACAGGCCACAAGTGAAACTAGTTTGGAGGTCCAACATAAGTGTCAAAAACGCAAACCCACCAAACAGTCTCTGCTTGAGTGAGTCCTTTCCTACCACTGATTAGCAGCATTGTTGCTGTTTCCTTTGTCTTTGTACCTTGTTCTGCTTTTCACTTTATAAGGGATTGTGATGGGGTGCAGCCTATTTTGTGGTGGTTTTGTGTTTTTTGTATTGTTTTAGAGTGGATATGAGTGAGTTTGGGGTGTGGTTCAGTGAGTGAGTGAGTTTGTGTGAGGAATGTGTGGAATGTGCCTGGGCTAATGAGGTGCGAATTGCCCAATTAGCCCAGGCACCTGTATAAAAGGGAGTGGTTGGGTATGTTAGTTGGTGAGTGTTTGTAACAGTGAGAAGATGTGTGTGAGAGAGTGAGTGATTCTTTTTGTATAGTTTGGGTTTAGAGCCTGTTTTGTGTTCGTCTTTTTGGTTGGCCATTGTGCCCTTTGTTTTGTGTATTTTGTTTAATTAAAAGTCTTTTTATTTTCCCTGCACATCCTGACTCTGAGTCTCCTTGCCTTGGTCAGCCTGTCACAGGGATATGAAGATGTTTTAAATGCAGCACTGTAGATGTACTCTCTGCTGTTAAGTAGCTTATCACTTGCCACGTTGCAGAAGGTCAGTCTCACAACACCGATCCCGGACAGCAGTGTTCAATAAGCGAGGTGACGGCATGATTAAGCTTAAGAATATTTTTTTATGGGAATGTCAGGATAGGTGTGGCCCAGGATCTCGTCTTTTGGCTTGAAAATGAGATGCCCTATGAAATGGAGATGCAGCTGCAGGGGAAGAGTGGAGGAGGAGAAAAGAATCTGGATAGTGGCAAGTCCCAGCTTTTAAACGATTGGGGTAAACCAAGGAGGAAAGAAGAGGAGCTTTAGATACCTCAAATAATCCGTAAAATAAGAATAAATCAATATTTGTATTAAAATGAAGCTCAAAAATACCAGGAGTTACACAGCAGTTCATGTATATACATTAATTATTGTTAAACTAATTTGATAAAAGTGCAAATTATTTTGCATTTAGTGTTTGTTTTATTATATGTCGTTTCTGGTAGTCTAAGTGAAAAGGTTCTGTAACTCATTATTGATTTTCAGAGATTCTCAGGTTTCTTATTACTCTGTATCTTGAGCTCAAATTTGTTTCTAGATTGGGTATAAAGCAGGTAAAAACCATGTGTTGAAGGTCTGTTTCCGAAAAAAAAAGTTGGTTTAGGCATTCAGTAATTGATAACAAAAATCAGATGTATCGTGCAGAGTGTGAGCTTGCCAACATAGGGCTAAAGGAAAGACCAGATCATGATTCAAACACACAAATATACAGGATCCTGCCAAAGTTTTGCAAATACTGGGGAGGACATTACCATCAGGGCAGCTCACTGAGACTCTCCTAGAAGGAAACAGAACAGCAGCTATACTGCACAGTATCTGTGTGGAGGGTGTGTTTTCAGGCACGCAGCCAGCCTTAGCATTTAGTGTTCTGGTTTATTATAGCCAGTTACTATGATAATATTAATAAAAATTAATAACACCCTTAGATTTGAATTCAATCACTGTACTGACAGAACAGCAACAAAGTAAAAGTACAAGCACAGTAAATAAAACAACTGCGCTCACTACAAATATAGATTTAAAAACTTCCATCTTCAGCTTTCCATTTCCTTTGATACATCTTTAATCCAGGTTTATGATTTCCATTACATGGGAGTACGTGTTAAAACTTCATGCTGATATTGGACTCCACTCTCGCCAAGATAAACACCAACTAAGACATAGCTTCTTTTACTGTAAACTAATGTGATTCATCTGCGTTTCCTTCCATCTGATGATGTAGATATCCTTCTGTCTGGTGTTGATGACTGAAGTGTAATGCTGGCTCCAGGGATCAGCCTATTTTGCCTCCCTGGCACATCAGCATACACAACAGCTGCAATGCTGGCTCCAGGGATCAACCACAGTGCGGCCTCCCTAGCGCATCAGCATGACAACCGTCTGGACTGAGCTGAGTAGGGTACTTCTCTGGGGTCTTCAAGTGGGCACCTTCCATCCTTGGGGTTTCGTCGACTAGCCCACAAGACCTTAAGAGGGCTTGACAGTGATTCTGGCGTCTCAGCATCACCCCCCTCCGTCCCCCACTCACCTAAGCCCGGCTTACTTACCTTCCTTTCTATCGACGTTGCTTTCTTTCTACTGTGCTTGAGGTCCCCAGCCAGAATCTTTTCTGGTAAATCTGGACTCCACTATTAACGAGAATTGACTGTCCTCCTGTAAGTATCATAGCTTGTCAATGCGGCACTATGATCTATTTTGTTTAATTGTCTAGGCTGCCAAGTTAATAATAATAATTACAAAAATAAACACTGAAATCATTTAGTTTCAATTTAAAATAATCTTTTATTCAAATTACACCGATGTGTACATGCGGCAGCATGATTTATTTTGTGTTACCATACTGGTAGCCTACAAGCTAAAGTAAAAAAAGTGTGCTAAGTATTCATTTGATTTTACTACTGTACTGTATACTGTATAGGCCTACTGTACATATTTATATTTTTACATAATGTAATGTATAGCCTACCCAAATTACATTAGTGTTATTTCAGTGCAATGATTTATACATTTAAAATACATTAAGCACTATAAATGTACACTACCGGTCAAAAGTTTTAGAACACCTCCATTTTTCCACTTTTTATTGAAATTTACGCAGTTTAATGTCTCAATGTACTCTGAAATTAAAGCATAGAACAAATAAACAATTGGAGATAAAAAAAGAAATCATGGAATCGTTTTGATTAACAAAATTTAATCTAAATTTTTGACTCATCAAAGTAGCCACCTTTTGCAGATATAACAGCCGAACACACACTCTTGGCATTCTTTCTACAATGGAAATCAAATATTGTTCGGAAAGTTCTCCCAACACTGTTGCAGGTTCCCACAAATGTGTTGCACTTGTAGGTTGCTTTGCTTTCACTCTTCTGTCCAGTTCATCCCAAACCAGCTTGATGGGGTTTAAGTCTGGAGACTGTGCTGGCCATTCCATGATTTGAAGCCTACCGTCTTGTACTTTTCTTCTAAGGTAGTTCTGACATAGCCTGGAGGTATGTTTTGGGTCATTATCTTGCTGTAGGATGAACCCCTGACCAACTAGGCGTATACCAGAGGGTATTGCATGGCGCTGCAAAATGCTGTGGTAGCCGTTTTGGTTCAGGGTGCCACTCACTCTGTGCAAGTCGCCGACTCTGGATCCAGCCAAAGAACCCCAGACCATCACGCTTCCTCCTCCATGTTTGACAGTTGGTGTCACACACCGAGGAACCATCCTTTCGCCTACTCGACGGCGTACAAAAACCCTCGTGATGAACCGAAGATTTAAAATTTTGATTCATCGGTCCATAAGACCTTCTTCCAGTCTTCAGTAGTCCACTGGCAGTGCTTCATGGCCCAGGCAAGCCTCTTTTTCTTATTTTGCCATCTTAGCAATGGCTTTCTTACTGCCACTCGACCTGTCAAACCTGCAGCTCGAAGTCTTCTCTTCACAGTTGAAACTGAGACTTGCTTACTTCGACCAGTGTTAAGCTGTGCTTGAAGCTGTTGTCCTGTGAGCCGCCTATCACGCAAGCTGTTGACTCTCAGAAACTTATCTTCTGATTCTGTTGTGGCTTTGGGTCTGCCAGACCTCTTCCTGTCAGAGTTTCCTCCAGTTTCCAAGTGCCTTTTGATGGTGTAGGAAACTGTACTCACTGACACCTTGGCTTTCTTTGCAATTTCTCTAAAGGAAAGACCTACACTTTTAAGGATTATAATGGTCTGTCTGTCTTCCTTTGTTAATTGCCTTTTTCTCGCCATTATGATAGCAATATACTACTTCCTGCTGGACAATACTGTCCAAATAATGCTTAAGAGGGTGTAGTAACACAGTCTGTTCCAACACTGCTTTTATACAGACAGAGGGTTTGTAAGTAATCAACAAAAGTTGGGACGCCTGTAGGAATTGTTAGCATCAACTTTCAAGGCTTAATTTACTTCCATTGCTGCAGAACAGCTGTAAGTTGTTAACCCATTACTTGTTCCCTGAAAAAGGCCTTTTTGTATAACTCTGAAATGTACATTATTTTTCAGTTTTTGGTAACCTAAACTTTTTTTTTTTTAACCTCTGGCAGCATTTTCAGAGGTTCCTAAGTTTTTAATGGTTACAGTAACACTGAAATCAAGTTTCAATTACAGAACAATGAAAAGTATTAATCATTTAAAAGTACTGTACATTTGATTGAAAATGCGGTTATAAGTGAACTTTTAAAACATTGCAAATGAACTGCACTTGAAACCTTCTGACCATGGGAATTTTTAAAGCACAAAAGCAAAGGGTCCTCAACATCAGAGTATTGAGCAAATCAGAAACGCTGACGACTTGCACCCACAGTGTGCTGTTCACAGGCCTGTATTACTGTACTCTGGTTTTTCAGAACGGTTGACAGTGTTTGCGGGAATGTTGAAATCTGCAGCAACATCTTTCTTTTTCTTGTACAGGGATGCATTATCCACAGCTTTCAATCCTCCACTTTTGACTGCATGGATAATGTATGTTTTTTGTGCTGCTTCATGGAAATGGCATTGATGCATGAGCTCTATGGCATCTCGAAATGCATCATAGGATCAGTAGTCCCAAAACAGCACTAAAATACAACAGAGGCAGTAATCTGGATGCAAGTTATTACATTTCCCAATAAATTTGGAACTAGGGCAATTTGTTTTAATCAAAATGTTCTTCCCTGGGGGGGGGGCTCCATTTTAATTCACACAAACAGAACATTCATGTTCAGTGAATTCGTATTGTAAGTAATTTGATTGAATTGACTGTATGTATATATGTATGTACGTGTGTGTGTATGTATGTATGTGTGTGATATATACATATATACATATAAACATATATATATATATACAGTCACCTCCAAAATTATTGGCACCCTTGATAAGGATGAGCTAAAAAGGCTGTTTAAAATAAACAACACAGGTAATGAGCTATATTTTATGCTCAAATATATGGGAAAACTACTTCTTTAAGTTCATCTCAGTCTTAAGGAACTGTATTGTGGTCTTCCATGGCTTCCTGTTTCACTGGGGTATAAAAATGAGGTTACACGCATATGAAATCCATTTGTCATCCATCACCGTGGGAAAAGGCAAAGAACTCACAAATAAAAAGAGACAAATAGTTGTTGACCTTCATAAATCAGGCAATGGGTACAAAACAATAGCTAAAAAACTATATAAAACTAATATACCACTTACCACTATTAGGGAAATAATTAAGAAGTTCAAAACCACTGGAACAGTGGTAAACTTGCCCGGTAGAGGACGCAAGTGTATCTTGCCCCCACGCACAGTGAGGCAGATGGTTCGGGAGGCAAAGGGAAATCCAAGGGCCACAGGTGGACAATTACAGAACTTGGCTGCTTCTTGGGGTCACCAAGTCTCCAAATCTACAATTAGACGCAACCTCCATGCCAATAGGCTATTTGGAAGGGTTGCCAGGAAAAAGCCTTTATTGAGAGCAACCAACAAACGTAAGCGCCTGGAGTTTGCTAAACGGCATTGGCACTTCGATTGGAACCAGGTGCTATGGTCAGATGAGACGAAAATCAAGCTCTTTGGCCACGCACACCAGCGGTTGGTTTGGTGTCGAAAGAAGGGTGTGTGTGCAGAAAAGAACCTCATACCTACTATAAAATATGGTGGTTGATCTTTGATGTTATGGGGCTGTTTTGCTTCCACTGGTCCTGGGGCCCTTGTTAAGGTCAACGGCATCATGAACTCTACCCAGTACCAGGACATTTTAGCCAAAAACCTGGTTGCCTCTGCCAGGAGGCTGAAACTTGGCCACAAGTGGATCTTGCAGCAAGACAATGACCCCAATCACACATTAAAAAATCCACAAATGGTTAATTGACCACAAAATCAACATTTTGTAATGGCCATCTCCAGTCTCTGGACCCCCATTTTCAATTGAAGAAAAAAAGAAGAAAAAAAAAGCATTCTAACTGTTTGCCTGGCTTTGAGTACCAAGCACTACTATTCCCATGACTGACAAGTTTTCAACAGCAATTGAATTCCTTCATGCGATTTTAGAAAGCTGCTCAGAAGTACAGCGTTGAAGTTTCTGCAAGGAGTAAAGTGACAACAACAACAAAACAAAAACAAACAAAAAAACTCCAGCAGAATTGAGATGCCAGATCTTTTTTACAGGCTGAATTAGTTCCTGTATTTTATTAGGGATAGTCAACCAACCATCATATTTCACTCCTAACAGCTTTAAGAGATAAGATTGAGTGCCCAAGAGGAAACCAACTGGATCGAATTGTATCTGCAGCATGAAAACAAACCCATAAATCTAATGTGGAGCTATTACTGAAGACCATTAGGAGTGGTATTTAAGGGGGTAGACATTAATCATAGCATTGATACAACAATTTATATATATAGAATCCCTTCACTTATTCATTACAATAATGCGATCAGTAGTGGATTTCTCCTAATATGATCATTAGTGGCTTTCTCGTCAGTGTGTAGGTATCCAAAACGTATTGTCACGTAACGGTGGTGGGGAAACTCGCACCTGTATTCCAGGGGCTAGCGAGACTGGGCACCCTGTAGTTCTGCAGGGGCTAGCGAGACTGGGCACCGTGTAGTTCTGCAGGAGCTAGCGAGACTGGGCACCCCGTAGTTCTGCAGGGGCTAGCGAGACTGGGCACCGTGTAGTTCTGCAGGGGCTAGCGAGACTGGGCACCGTGTAGTTCTGCAGGGGCTAGTGAGACTGGGCACCCCGTAGTTCTGCAGGGGCTAGCGAGACTGGGCACCGTGTAGTTCTACAGGGGCTAGTGAGACTGGGCACCCCGTAGTTCTGCAGGGGCTAGCGATACTGGGCACCGTGTAGTTCTGCAGGGGCTAGCGAGACTGGGCACCGTGTAGTTCTGCAGGGGCTAGCGAGACTGGGCACCGTGTAGTTCTGCAGGGGCTAGCGAGACTGGGCATGGTGTAGTTCTGCAGGGGCTAGCGAGACTGGGTACCTCGTAGTTCTGCAGGGGCTAGCTTTCAGGAATGCTACAGGATTTATTTTTCTGCCCCGCTGTCAATGTGGCAGTAGTTCAATTACAGGTTACTTCTATGGAAGTCAATCTTGATCCTACACCCCAGATGCACTGATGTTAGTATTTTTATTTTCCAAAATTCTGAAAGGATTGTTAAGGCCTCACTAGCAGAGTGGGGTCTCTCTGATACAGGAGATCGAGGGAATGCCAAAACAAGCACTGAAAGAGGGAATTGTTCAGAATGAAAACAAGAATGTAGGTACTTCACTATGACAGTTTAATTCTGACATGACTCTAAACGGATTTCTATAAATATGTGAAGCTCTAAAGCATTAGAGGCTCTATCAGTCCATTCCAATCTCGGACCTTAATAATCAATGAATCATGGAATAAGGTTCTGGACTGCTCAATGAAATAATCAAGGACATGGCTGGAACAAGGCCCTGGGCTTAGTTCTGAGAGAGAACTAAGTTAGTACCACTACACTTAGTGTGATACAGTCTTACGTATTGTACAGGTGCCTCCACAAAGAGATAAAGAGGAAGATTAAATACTGGTATAAACATACTGAAGAGATAACACAAATCTGATATAAACACACTGAACACATGATACAAATCTGATATAAACACACTGAACACATGATACAAATCTGATACAAACATACTGAACACATGATACAAATCTGATACAAACATACTGAAGAGATGACACAAATCTGATATAAACACACTGAACTCATGATACAAATCTGATATAAACACACTGAACACATGATACAAATCTGATATAAACACACTGAACACATGATACAAATCTGATATAAACACACTGAACACATGATACAAATCTGATATAAACACACTGAACACATGACACAAATCTGATATAAACACACTGAACACATGATACAAATCTGATATAAACACACTGAACACATGATACAAATCTGATATAAACACACTGAACACATGACACAAATCTGATATAAACACACTGAAGAGATAACACAAATCTGATATAAGCATACTGAACAGATAACACAAATGGCTGTTTAACTGATAAAGTGTAGTGACCACACGATCTTGCTAAAATGTTTTCAACTCCTTGATTAGGGGTATAAAGGAAAAGCACACTTTCCGAATTAGGTGTTTGCTTTCCTGTCAAGTTTAATAGCAGACTCAATTCCTTCCAGACGAACCTTTCTGAGATGCTGTGATTCCCATTCAGGGCAGTGTGCCGTTGCCAAGCAACGGCAGATGTTTTCTTTTGAGGAGGCTTGATGTTTTCATGGATGAAGCTGAAGGAAAGCACGGTGGTGAAACACAAAGTGGTTAGCTGTAAATATAAAGGCAGTAAATCCATACTTGGCAAGGAATCACTTTGCTGTTGTTGGTTTTTACTGATAAGCGTATAATACCAAAACTATATAACACTTTCCTAATATGAGCCTACTACATTACTGCTCCTACTGCTTACATGCCTGATAATAAGTATTATTATATTTTATTATTATAATAAGTATTATTACCAGGCACTTGTATTGTTGCTGAGTTAACTAATATAGACACCCTGTTTACACAACAGCAATCATGTTTCTATTTGTTTAGGTGTTTTCATTTAGAATGGGGTGCCCTTATAAAAGTTTGCCTGGTAAATGTGTTAATTCATTTTACAGCTGACCATGGTTATATATTTACGAGGGGTTTCCCTTTAAGAATTCTTTTTTTTGTTGGTAGGTATTAAATGAAAACAAACAAGCCTATTAATAAAAGTGTTTTCACAGCAAGTAAAGCTGCCTTAACCTCACCTTTGCTGTGGAGTGCCAATCAATGACACTTACCTTCTGCACTGAGTGATTTAAAAGCTAATTGGAAGAGCGTTTTCATTTCTCATAGGGCACTGGCATTTGTACTGCCGTGCCGAGGCTGTAAACTGATAATGAAAATATGAAGCTAGCAAATGCCACTGATTCTTCATGTAGACCTCACTCAAGAGCTCCTGCTGTGCAAACTGGGATATGTATTTCTGCATTTAATCAGTCGTTACATCGTGCCCAGGTCTACAATCCTAAAAAAAAAATTATTGGGAATTATATTTTTTAAAGAATACATTGTTGTTTACATTGCCTACATTAATTTAGCAGATGCCTTCCTCCGTGTAGCTCTTTGGCCATTTTTGATTACTGTAGAGGGGGTGGATGCCATATGCATGCTGTGTTTCAGCTCAAGGAAACCACAACTAGAATTTGTATAAAATAAAAGGAAATCCTGTTATCTGTTGTTTACATTGTTGGTGTGTTTGTAAATTAATATCATTTCACAAGAAAGCCTCTCAGCATGGGCTTGTGAGGTAACAAAACAGGGCAGTTTGCTGGTCTTTTGTTACATGTACACAACAACTTCAAGATGAGTCTGGCCTCGCTGGCTTGCAGGGTGTGAGGGTTTCGGTAATGTCTCGGTAAGGATCATGCCTAGGCGGTGCCTGAGTCTTTCATATGGGGAGGCTATTCCACACTAGTGAGTGTGAATACTAAGTTTTATTCATTGTGTTGAGTTTGAAAAATAGTCGGACTGACGAAACACAAATAAAAGCTGTAAACCGGATTCATTCTCCTGCATCTTTGAGAATGTGTACTGTATAATAATTTACAGTACAAAACAGACCTCAAAACCACTCAGGGATGCTACATATATATTTTACATTGTTTTTCTGATTTTTTTACCAAAAAAAAAAAACATGAGGCAGCCAAATAAATGAAGTTTAACATAGCACTAGCTTGTACTTTAAAACATGTTATGCCTATTTAAGCAAATTAGAAAAACAGTAAGGATAACAAGCTGCTCTGTTTTTTAAAACCTTTAAATCCGTTAACCTGTTCTGCAGTCCTACAGCACCTATACCAATTTCATACACCAGTTCCATCCATCACTTCACATCAATTTAAATCAATTATTAATACTGACTATTAAGCTTCTAAACACGCACTTACTATCATACTTATAAAGGGGCATTCAACGTATTTCATAAGGTATATTTGCAAAAATATATAACTGCACTCTTACCGTAAACTTTCGAATATCTATATGGTGCTCAGATCAGTGGGAAGAATGGACATTAAACCAGCCAGGCATTGTCTCCTCGAATGACATTGAAATGCAACTAAATCCTGTATTTTGGACCTTGGTGATACTGCAACAGGACCATCATAGCCTTGTTTACCTGTGTATCAAACCGTCTTAGGTAAGCAAAGCCATTCATTTTCATCAGAATATTAAAATACGTTTTCATATTTAGAGTACAGTAAGCAGGCAGATGTGGTTTTCTGCTTTCCTTGCAGACACTTTTTCATAAGTTCAAAAGATCCCGCTTTCACTGAAAATGGACTGGAAAAATCGAAAAACCTTCAGAAACATTCATAATCTGGCACCACAAACAGTGTTCTGAAAGGTGGCATTTGTTCAAACAGTCGAAGGAAGTATGTTCTGTAGCGTCACAGTTATCAAATTCTCACAAAATGGTGGTGCATGAAAACAGACAGTATGCGACGAAAATATTTTGCCACAAGTTCTGTAAAATCAGATTCGGATCAAGCTGTTGGTATAGATAACAGCAATTCGAATAAATGTAGAAATTGTGAAGAGGATCTTCTAGGCAAGGGAATGAGCGAAGGGGATTCTGAGTTTTTGTCGGCTACCTCCTGCAGCGGTATGGGGGTCTCAGATCGGCGGGAAGACTTTATTAAATGAATTTAAATGCAATTGAAAGAAATCCCTGTCTTGCTCTGTGGTTTATTAAATGATGCTAAGTGGATAGCGTGGATGGTACAGAAATATGCTTTGAATTTCTATTGCAATTATTTACCATTTGTGTAATTGCAGTTGTTATAAATTGAGCACAACATTGTTTGAAAATTAAAAACAATTATCTTTTTTTTTGAGTATTGCTGTTAGATTCATAAAGTTGTAACACAAGGTTATTTTTCATTAAATTATTATTTTTCATGTTTCAATAAACATGTTTCAGAACGCTAATAATTGGTACTCAGGGTTCTAATTATGATATCAGTGAGAATACCTTTAATAATATGCTTCACAAAATGTACATTTTTGTCTCTGATTCTTACTGGCTGTAAAAACATGAACAGCCTTTGTGAAGTTCTATGCTCCCCGCTGGCAAGCTTGTGCAGAGATAGAGAGAGCCTGAAGTTGCCATCGTGTGAGAGCAGAGGGTTAAAGTAAAATAAATGAATAAAATCCATTCCTGGCTCTGTTAAGCTGGATACTGCTGGTTTGTGCTGCAGATGACTTCATGTCGGCCATGATTGTGAAAGACTATGTCGTGCATCGTTATGAAAGTTGTTTGAATGAAAACAGCTGTTCGATCTGTTTTGCATGATATGTATGGAAATAATAGATGACAGTGTGCAGTGTCATTAAAACATGCTTTACCAAAATATAAGGGATTTAATACAGTTTTCAGAAGTTTAAAAATTCTTACAAAGCTTTAACCTGTGACTAATTTAAAGTCTATTTTGATAGATCAAAAAACAGTTATTAATTAAACTTTTCTACAGGCCAACCACTATTTAGATCTGGTTAAGGGATTTTATTTAAAGTTCTCTGTTCATTAGCAAGACGGCATGGGTATATGTAGCATGGGACAACATGAGTAGGACAGGATGCTAACTGTGGGTATATGTAGCGTGGGACATCATGAGTAGGATAGGATGCTAACTGTGGGTATATGTAGCGTGGGACATCATGAGTAGGATAGGATGCTAACTGTGGGTGTATGTAGCGTGGGACAACATGAGTAAGATAGGATGCTAACTGTGGGTATATGTAGCGTGGGACAACATGAGTAGGATAGGATGCTAACTGTGGGTATATGTAGCGTGGGGCAACATGAGTAGGATAGGATGCTAACTGTGGGTATATGTTGCGTGGGACATCATGAGTAGGATAGGATGCTAACTGTGGGTATATGTAGCGTGGGACAGCATGAGTAGGATAGGATGCTAACTGTGGGTATATGTAGCGTGGGGCAACATGAGTAGGATAGGATGCTAACTGTGGGTATATGTTGCGTGGGACAACATGAGTAGGATAGGATGCTAACTGTGGGTGTATGTAGCGTGGGACATGAGTAGGATAGGATGCTAACTGTGGGTATATGTAGCGTGGGGCAACATGAGTAAAATAGGATGCTAACTGGGCATATGTAGCGTGGGACAACATGAGTAGGATAGGATGCTGTGGGTATATGTAGCGTGGGACAACATGAGTAGGATAGGATGCTAACTGTGGGTATATGTAGCGTGGGACATGAGTAGGATAGGATGCTAACTGTGGGTATATGTTGCGTGGGACAACATGAGTAGGATAGGATGCTAACTGTGGGTATATGTTGCGTGGGACAACATGAGTAGGATAGGATGCTAACTGTGGGTATATGTTGCGTGGGGCAACATGAGTAGGATAGGATGCTAACTGTGGGTATATGTAGCGTGGGACAACATGAGTAGGATAGGATGCTAACTGTGGGTATATGTTGCGTGGGACAACATGAGTAGGATAGGATGCTAACTGTGGGTGTATGTAGCGTGGGACAACATGAGTAGGATAGGATGCTAACTGTGGGTATATGTTGCGTGGGACAACATGAGTAGGATAGGATGCTAACTGTGGGTGTATGTAGCGTGGGACATGAGTAGGATAGGATGCTAACTGTGGATATATGTTGCGTGGGGCAACATGAGTAGGATAGGATGCTAACTGTGGGTATATGTTGCGTGGGACAACATGAGTAGGATAGGATGCTAACTGTGGGTGTATGTAGCGTGGGACATGAGTAGGATAGGATGCTAACTGTGGATATATGTTGCGTGGGGCAACATGAGTAGGATAGGATGCTAACTGTGGGTATATGTTGCGTGGGACAACATGAGTAGGATAGGATGCTAACCTGCCAGGATGAGTTTCAAATGTGTCTTTGTTTACATTCCAATCCAGTGGTGTGCTGTTGAAATTCAGGATGGAGCTGCGTGTCGCCGCCACCTATATGTGCCACCTACTGCCACCTATATGTGCTTTATGACTCCTGCGGCGAATAAAAAAAACATGATCATTCAGTATCCTCTCTCTCTCTCCATCTCTGAGATTGTGGGATTTGGGAGGCGCGTATGAGTTGTTGCCAATCTGCGTTCATTGCATTATTTCTTTTTTTAAGTTTTGAAATATTTGTTTGTTATATATTCTACATTATTTATTTTTCTATCAACAGATTGATAGATTTTGCAGAACCCAGAGATGGGAGCGCAAGTAGCGTCCAAAATAAATAAATAAATACATGTTTGTTTGTTTTTTATTATTATTTAAAATGTATACGTGACATCAAAATGGAAAAGTGGGACACCTGCCATTTTTATGAATGCTTCTTAACAACATTTTCACCTCAATATCCAATTCTAAAATGATTTCTATATAATGTATAATAAACTCTTGTCGAATCATTGCACTTTTCCTAATCCACGTGTATGACCGTTATAACCCATTCCTCTCTGAATTTGCACAGGTGCTTACCTTTTATCTTTGGTGGAGTAGGCCTTATAGGGTACTCCTTCCCTTATCGACATCACTATCAGTGTCACTTCAACTTTTAGAGTCAGCCATTTCGCATAAACAAAGAAAACACTGAAATTAAAATATTCTACAAATTGTATTTTGCTTGCTGTCGCCAAAGCAGATCAGTGTCAAGCTGCTGGCAAACATGTGATGTGAGTGTAAAAAGTCTGTTATATAGTTTTATGTAAGATTGCACTGTGTCTAGGAATCCAGGACAAATTCCGTTCCAGAGGCATTTAGCACGGGACCGGAACTTGATCTTTATATTTAGGGACTGTCCCATCCAATTAGGGATGGGTGGTCACTCTAGGTCAGATTTTCTGTCTGAAATGGTTCCGCCGGTTTCAAATCCTATTGGAGATGGAAACCTATTTCAAACAGGCTCTGTCTAAAATAAACCACCTGTTTGGACCTTACAGAAGGGCAAGTGCTACGAAGATATCGAATGCAGAAGTTGTATTTATGTGACAAAGTTAAAGAGGATTTAGAGTCAAGCCCTGAGGGGGTCATGCATTGCCAGTATCATTCACAGCCTTGTCATTCTTGGCCACCGGTTGTTTATATGATATCCTATTATACTCTCATGTGTTATTCATTTTCATAAAGTGCAACGGGGTATGGAGGATATTTTATGCCAAAATGAATAAATAAACAAATATAGAAATAAATAAATGCATGTCTATACATTTATTTATTTATTACAACATTTATTTATGTATTTATTTATTTATTTTTCATTTTGACATAAAATATCCTCCATAACCGGATACATGAAACTATAATTTAATACAGCACATACATTAAAAAAATAGGCTTCATTAAAATGAGCTCTCTAACTTTATCTTTTGTCCTCTTTGTCCTGAAGTACTTGCTTTATTATTATGTTCTATTAAATGTATCTTCTCTTCTTTCTCCATATCTCCTGAAACATATCTGTTTTTCTCCCTTTTAAATCCCACCTGTCCATACGTAAAAACTGTAATTTGTGTCATTAACATATAGGTTTCTCATGTAAATATTGTAACGATCTCAGTTCTTGCAGGCAGGGGTTTCTCACAGGTGGAGGTGGGATGCGAACTCGGGACCTCCCGCAATGAAACATAGCACCAGTACTACTGTTCAAAAGAGCCGGCTCCCTTGCAGGAGCTGGTATCAGGCTTATGTCTTCATATTTGATTGCACCACCTACCAACCCTGAGCCTACCCCCGTGCACGCTACACTATTGAATAGATATTCTGCCACCTTTATGAAATTGCACCCATTCCATCTGTTTTTCAAAAAAGTTTTTCATTTTTTGATGGAACCAAGGTTCGGGTTAAAACAGACGGAGCCAACGGGAGCTCCCAGGAGACGGCACACAATTGGCCGTGCGCCACCCGGGTGGGGAGGGCTTAGGTTGGCCAGGATGTCCTCGACTCTCTGTGCACCAGTGACCCCTGTAGACTGGCCGGGCGCCTGCGGGCCTGCCTGTAAATTGTCCAGAGCTGCGTGGTCCTCTGATGCCGTAGCTCTGAGGTTGCTGCGTGGCGGGCCTGCAGAGTGAAAAGAAGTGGACGGCTGACGGCACACGTTTCGGAGGACAGCGTGTGTTCGTCTTCGCTGCTTCCGAGTCCCGAGTGAGCCGAGTTGAAATAATAAAACAATTGAGATTTCCAAATTGGGGGGAAAATGAGAAAAAATTATTGGCAATTCAAATTTAAAAAAAGAAAAGAAAAAACAGAGCCAGCAACTATAAAACACACTTAGTGTTCATTCAAGAACCACAATGAGCTGTGTTGTGCTTTTGGTCTTGTATTACAATAACGATACATACCTCTATTATAATACGATACATCACATAAAGAAAGTATCACGCTTCATCATTACACAAAGAATTGTTACACCCCTAGGATTTCATTTAGCATGGGTCTGAAATGGTTGATTTCTGCATCAACAGGAATCAACTTTTTTTTTCTTGTTTTGTTTTTTAATTTTTATGAAGACAGTTTCTGTGGGACACATGTGTTTCCAATTAGGGGTAAACCAGATGTAACCAGTAATGTGAACAATGAAAATTTGAATTCTCATTTGATGTGATGCATTAGTATTGCTTACCCTGCATTGGTTCGCATCAGTGAAAGCAAGTACATGACCTCATTTGTGCTCCATAAAGGTTTTGCTGCCAATAGGATATTACTCAGTTGCATGTCTGACCCCTGACTGTACCTCATGTATTTAAACAGCATGATGAGTGTTTTGTCCCAGGACTGTTCCTCTACAGTGTTCTACCATTCCCTCCCATCTCACTCATACAACAGCACTCTCAGTGAAGACCCCAGAGACAGGGTTATAGTGGAGGCTGTCGTACGGAGGTCAGGATGTTTTCAAAGCCATGGCATGTCTGGCATATGTGTCTGGAAACCCACCTGTGATGAAACTTCGTATTAGAATTATTTAGCACGTTATTTCTTGGGATACAGAGGGGTGTCTGTCTGTCCACACATCTGTCTGTATGTATGTCATACTTACATTTTTGCATGTATATTGAAGACACAAAAAGTTATTTAACAAATTCACCTACTGTAAACTAGTAATTTTAATATACTTTAACACGATAACGCCTCATTCCCTTACCGAATGACATGTAGGTCTTATACTATCAATTTCCAATAAACTTGCTATTTCTTATTCTATACATTTCTGTACATACAGATAAAATAACAAGGGATTTGAAAGTATTTATTCCTCGCTGACATATTTCATAATCTCATACCTCAGTGCTGGAAGTCCAGTCTTGCAATTCCACGTGTGAATGAAGGAACCCTCTAGACAGATGTATTCTGAAATTTAAAATAATTTTCTTCTAGGAATGGGGCTGGTTTTTAAAGCACTGTACTATTTAAAACAGTAAACTGATTTTCCAAAGTGAGAACAACTTAAACTTAGTCTGGAATACTGTAACTGAATAACTGTTCGTTTATTTGCTGCCTGTTTCTCATTGCAATCAGTAACTGCATTAATGAGAATACCACTTTAAGATGACAGCCAACAGCAAATTGTTAAAATTGTAATTCTAGCAGGAAACAAGACCTTTTCCATTTAACTATCTACTTATTCCAACAGTAGTTACAATGAAAGAACGGAAAACAATTGGCATTTAAGCAGTAAAACTGGATTATTACCATAAAATTACACCGTAATTACATGGCTATTTGTGCACTGTAATCTAAAGAGCTACCAACTTACCAAAAGGGGTTTCAACTAATAAAATAATTCCATAAATCCTACCTGTCTTGTGTTTGCTTTTTAGATCTCTTATGTGCAGTATTTTCATTTAAAGAAATGAATGGCACCCAATCAGGATAAAGACAGTTTTCAATTTGCATGTCTTTTAGGTAGTCGGGTAGTTTCATTTCCTTGGTATTCTACAGTAATTCATTATCTTCGAGTCAAAGCACGTTGCTGGCTGGCTGCAACACATGCGAGTCATAGGGCAGGGCAGCTAGTTGGTAAGTGACAGGAAAAAGAAAAGAAAATGTGACACATCTTGCAGGTCACTTTTATTCCAATACTTAGTACAGCTGGTGTTTTTAATAATGCATGGTCTAAACTAGTGCTTTTCAACCTGTGGTTCGGCTTACCAGTACTGGTACCTAACAGACTTGCAACTGGTGATTCCTCAACCACAATGCTTCCTCAATCGCATCATCGTAATGTATCGATATGTTTGTACCACTGAATCACAGAGAAATGAATCATTATGATGCAGGGCTCCTGACTGTGGCTGCAAATGCAACAACAAACAAGTTTTGACAACTGTTTTTTCTGGGTTAGGCACAAAAATGCTGCCTCTCCCATTAAAAGCATTGGTCAGTATTTATGAACGCAACATGACGTCAGTCTGTATATTAAAAAAAAAAATGCATATCACAAGGACGGTAACAATTTGATCGAATACAATGTAATTGCACACAGGTGCTGGATTAACACAGCAGAATACGGGAACCCCAGTTTCTTGTAACAGTTGTGATGGGGACCAAACATGTGTGAGTACTGTTGAGTAAAAATGTAGCTTCAAATTAAATGTTGCATTTAAGAAATGTAGAACAAGAATAGCGAACAACTAAAATAAAAATACACTTAAGGTTTGTGTGTTGCACACGTTCCATCACATAATGCCCTGGAAACTTAAAAAAAAAAAAAAATAATTAATGAAGGGCTGAAATGCAGCAAAAAACTTAACAATTAAACAAAAAAAGCAAGTGAAAAGGTTACTGTAACAAGCTGAAAAAAGTTATCTTTGTGAACTCCAATAAACCAACGTTATCTTTCAGCAGTCACATCGTAGAGTGACTCAATAGTTTTGAGTCAACACAAACAGTTTTTATTTTTGCATCTGTTGCATCTTGTATCCCAGATATAATAGATTAAGTTACATTGTTTACCGTCAGGGGTTTAAGGATGATTTAATTGAGCTGCTGATTCCCCAGTTAGATGATGAGCTGATGATAGCTCTTCGCAGGCACGGTAATTTAAGATTACTGTTACCATAATGAAAAACAGCAATGTAGCTTGCGTTTTGTACTAAAGCAGGGTCAGCTGTTGCAGGGAAAACAAAGTTTATTTCTCAAACACACCCATTTTAAGAAATACTTGGGACTGTAATTAGGAAGTAAACTACTGAGAAAAAGCAAGGGAATTAAAAATGAAATGTGCTGCAGCTTACTTGATTGCAGTAAAAAAAATGTCATTCAACTAAATGTAGCTCTCAGATTGTGCTAATGGAAATATCTCAAATATATGACAATGTACTTGCTGTGGTGTATTTAATATTATAAATGTAGCAGAATGAACTCACTGCAATTTAACAATAACATGTAATCATAAGAGTGTTACATGCTGTCAGATCAGACTTCACTAACACTAAGCATGGGAGCTGCAGCATGCTATTCCCATACTACAACTGGACACAATGAAAGGTGTGGTCACCAATTCCATACTCAACACTTGCAAAATATTTAAAATATAAATACTGAGTTCATTGCAATCATCAGCTGCTGAAAAACACTGGTCTAAACTGTGCCTGTATTAAGATTTGCCTTCAGTTGAATGAACCCCATTGTAGCTAACAAAACTGTAGGGCTGCAAGTTTGGTTCAATGAAGTAAGCAAACCCCCTCCAACTCCAGTGTTCGTGTGTCACAGACTTGCAAACCCCCTCCAACTCCAGTGTTCGTGTGTCACAGACTTGCAAACCCCCTCCAACTCCAGTGTTCGTGTGTCACAGACTTGCAAACCCCCTCCAACTCCAGCGTTCGTGTGTCACAGACTTGCAAACCCCCTCCAACTCCAGCGTTCGTGTGTCACAGACTTGCAAACCCCCTCCAACTCCAGTGTTCGTGTGCACAGACTTGCAAACCCCCTCCAACTCCAGTGTTCGTGTGTCACAGACTTGCAAACCCCCTCCAACTCCAGTGTTCGTGTGTCACAGACTTGCAAACCCCCTCCAACTCCAGTGTTCAGTGTGTCACAGACTTGCAAACCCCTCCAACTCCAGCGTTCGTGTGTCACAGACTTGCAAACCCCTCCAACTCCAGCGTTAGGTGTGTCACAGACTTGCAAACCCCTCCAACTCCAGTGTTCGTGTGCACAGACTTGCAAACCCCTCCAACTCCAGCGTTCGTGTGTCACAGACTTGCAAACCCCTCCAACTCCAGTGTTCGTGTGTCACAGACTTGCAAACCCCCTCCAACTCCAGTGTTTGAGTCACAGACTTGCAAACCCCCTCCAACTCCAGTGTTTGAGTCACAGACTTGCAAACCCCCTCCAACTCCAGTGTTTGAGTCACAGACTTGCAAACCCCCTCCAACTCCAGTGTCCATGTGTCACAGACTTGCAAACCCCCTCCAACTCCAGTGTTTGAGTCACAGACTTGAAAACACCCTCAAACCTCCAGTGTTTGAGTTTTTCCAAACTTTTCTCATTCATTGTTTTATTTTTCTTTTGTAGTGGTGCACACCACTGCTGTAGGCGGCCTGCTGTAATATAATATGAAACATCAGTGGACAAGCAGATGGCCAAGCAAAATGGGGAAGAATTATGGAATTATTTTGTTAGCTACAATAACTTTAATGCTGCAGTCACTGTGGATACTTGCAATGCTCGTATATAAAACACAGTGGACATCAAAGCATTCCTGCTGCAACACTTTCCTCCTGTAATTAAACTACAATCTCAAGCCCTCTCTGTAATAAACCTTGCCTTCCCTTCCTGCTTTGTATGTGCAGCTTCCTGTGTTGTGAGTGCCAATTAACACTTACACATCGAGAGCAGCACATAATATCGAGGGGGGATCAAAATGAAACCCAACGGAATGATAGGGAATGCCAGTTCATTTTTGTTCTCCTTGTATGATCTGCAACTTTCTAAATATTTCAGTAGACGCTAGTAAAAGCCAATCTTTAACATGGTGTTTTATTATTCACCTGTCACTGGAGTAAAAATATGCTTTTCATATGTATCATTATATTGTACTGTAAAAACATACCTGTAGTGAAAGCCATCAATTACTGGTTTATCTATGCTGTTTGGGGATAGAGGAGTTATTATTTAAAATATTCAGCCATTTTTTACAAAAGGAATGTGAACTAAAATGTGCCTCTTTCTGTTCTAGAAGTAAATCCAAGCCTGTTAGTATTGCTGACAGCTATTCCAACTCTGCCAGACACAAGCACCTGTCCTTGAGGTTTTCCTGTCTTTCCATTTGCTTTTGTTGCTCCTGTGGAGGTTTCCATGGGAACTAGAAATGAGTTTGTCGAACAGGTTAAGTCCCTAGTTTTGTAGAAATTAGAGAACTTCTCTCTTGCTATACACCTGAGGTTAAACAAAGTAGAAAACAAATTTCAGCTAATACCTCCATCATGTAAATGTAACTATCAGTTGTTTTCTGAGCTTGAATGAGGATTGACCCTACAGCCGTACACTGGGCCAAGCTGGTTCAGTGGTGGAATGGAAATCATTTGCATTTCTGATACTTGGGTGCACATAATGAACCATGAAAGTAGTTACCAAACCAAGCAGCTGTACCTTAGTGTAAAATCAAACACAATGTGAGTTTACCATAGCAAAAGCATAGTGAAATGTAATCACACATAGTTAAAGTATTGTAAAACATAGGTTCGCATTGTAAAGCCCAGAGAGGTATGGTAAAGCCTATTAAACCGTGATTTACCATGATCATGCTTTATAACGGGCTGCAGGTTTAGAATATCTTGTAATTGTCTGAACATGAACTCGCTCATACTAATTCTTCTTCATAAAAAAGGAGCTACTGCAGCCTGGTGGTGTAATCCTCAGGTGGGTAGCACAGGAAGAGAAATTATAGAGTGAAAATAAAACCAATAAACAACTTGAGGGAGAAGAAAGGCCTTGGTTATTATTTAATGTGCATATGTAGAATAGTAGATAGAGTAATATACCTACTTTGCTCTATAATTAAGCAAAATTATCATGAAAAAGCTTAAACTGATGAATTAAAGAATGTTTAATAACGGCTACAGTCCAGAGAAGTTTTTGGAATTTCAAACTACATTTATGTCGTCAGTACAGACTTTATTAAAACATTCTTTAAAAGAGTCAAAGCAGCAGTGCCTGCCACCAAACCCTGTTACTGATCTATAATCGAATCTTTACTTTTTAATATAGCGCTGGGGCAGGACGGCTCCAGTGGTGATGTCCCCAGACCAGGAAGTTGACACACACAGGACTGCGGGTTGATGCGCTGGTCCGTCTATTTATTCAGAAATAAAACAAAAAGGACTCTCACAAAAAACACTGTTCACAGAGCAAAATAAAACGGTTAAACAAAAACACAAAAATACTCCCTCCACCCACAACAAGCACTGTCCCAGCACGAGTAGCAATTGCCTCCTTTTTCTTTTACTTTCTTTTTACTTTCTCCCGTCTCTCTCTCATTGTTCACTCAAAACACCCACCATGAACACACGAACAGGCATGTTTATATACACGTGGCCATCTCTGAATGAGCAACAAATGAATCGATTCAGAGACGGCCACATTCTGCACAAGACTAGAGGGATGGGGCTTTAACCCCATCCACTCTGCAAAACAAAACAAACATAAACATTGTGTTTTAAATAAACACAAAATACATTTAAATACAACACCAATAGCTCTCTTCTGCCCTGCCACAATCGTCTTTCACAATAAAAATTGCCTCAAAGCGCTTCACATGAATAAAAATCATTGACAAATATTAATGAGAAAGCAAGAAAAGCAAGAAAAACAAAGAAAAAACACACAGAACAGTAAAACAATGCAGAGAATAAAAGGAACACCATTTTAGCATAGAAACGCTCCATTATAAAAGTGTGTTTTTAATCTTGTTTTAAAAGCAGTGACACTTGGTGCTTCCCTTACAGAGCTAGGCAGATCATTCCAGAGTTTTGGGGTCCTATAACTGAATGCTGTACCACCTTGTGATGTGGTACACCCCACCCCTGTGTTTATTCTATTATTTTGTATTATTATTATTTAAATGAACAGTGTTTGCTTAAAAGAGGGTTTTGTTATTGTTGTTTTGCAACATGGATGGGGTTAAAATCCCCCATAAAACACAGTGGACAGCAAAGCATCTCAGTATAACGTGACCATCTCCCAAATTAATTAAGTAATTACCAATTGGGAGAGGCCACATACATAAAAGCAAAGCAGCCACTCATAGAGGGTTGATGAGAGTGGAGAGAAAGTCACAGTAAGATAAAACTTTAAAAGCAATTACTTGTTTGTCTCTTATTATTTTTGGCCAACGTGCCTTTTGTTTTGTTCAGTGTTTGTTTTGTTTAAACTGTTTGTTTGGCTGTCGAGCCCTTTTTGTTCATTATTTAAAATGTATTTCATTTAATAAATAAGAGCACAGTTGCGACTCACCCACGCAGTACTTGCGTTTGTGTCTTCCTGGTCTGATGTCACCACTAAGCCACCCTGTCCAAATACCTGTGTTTTTTTATTTTATTATTTGTGGGACAGTAAGCAACCTAACATTCTGTGATCTGAATGGGGGTCTAGGAATATATGGTATTAAAAGGTCATTAAAATACGATGGTGCAAGGCCATTTAATGCCTTATAAATTAAAAGCAACACCTTAAAATCTATCCTGAATCAGACTGGAAGCCAGTGCAGAGATGCTAGCACAGGAGTAATGTGATCTTGTCTCTTAGTCCCGGTTAAAATTCTAGCTGCAGCATAAGTTGCGGTCGAGAAATAACATGGCTATGAGTACCACAGAACAGGGCATTACAATAACCAATTCTAGAAGATACAAAAGCATGCATCAATCTCTCAGTATCTGACTGGGAAAGATTACTTCATAATTTGGCAATATTTCTTAGATGAAAAAAATAAATGTTAGTAATATTCCTGATGTGTGTCTCAAAAGAGAGATTTGGGTTGAAGATCACACCTACATTTCTCATTTTGTCTGTGAGTTCATAAGAGAAGCCACCAAGGAGTAAATCAGACATATTACTGTGTTGCTTCTGAGATCCCAGAATCCTCACTACTGTTATTGAGTTATTGAGTTAAGCATCAAAAAGTTTTCAAACATCCATTTTTTATGTTAGCAAGACAAGTACTCAAAATATTTACAGCCGAGGTGTCAGCCTGTTTCAGGGATAAATATAGCTGTGTATCATCAGCATAACAATGAAAATTAACCCCATAGCTACAAAATAATATTGCCCAAAGACAGCATATACAAAGAAAACAGAATTGATACTGTGGGACCCCAAATATAACCTTTGACAAAAAAGAGGTCTCCTCCTCTACTTTTAATAAATTGCGACCTGTTCGAGAGATCGAAACCATTTGAATTTAAGATATCATTCAATTGTTTATAAAGAAATATGATTTCACAAAGGGATCACAAGAGACTTCTACTTATATAAACACAGAAGATTTCTCTTTCTAAGATTTGACAGTGCTATTCAAAATGCTAGCTGGAAGGCAAATAATATGCCTGTGCATTAAAAAAAAGAAAAACTTTGTAAAACAAAGTTAGCTTTGTGGTGTTGCTCTGGAGATAAATCATGGTAATACAGAAAAGTAGTGGAACCTTCAAAAGTATCCGAGGCCTCTGGGTATATAATGTACATTCTCTTTTCACTCTGGGACCCGCTCTAGTTTTATTTAATACTGGTTCAGTTCTCTATGCACAGGTTTTAACTCAGATATTAAATGAATTGTTGATAACAAAAATAATGTTTACCTGTTTTACAAGTCAATCAGCTAAATAGATCTCGAATGTTCAATTTTGAAAGTAACACAACTGAAAGAATAGCTTGCAAACAGAGATTTTAGTACAATATATCATTTTTTTAAATAACTTGTTTCTGGGCTGGACATTTGAGACTTATATAACAAATGAAAGCACCCACCTTGTAAGAGTTATGGGATTATACAACTCATGTTGTAAAGATTTATGAAAACTTTCCAAATATAATAATTATTATTTATTTCTTAGCAGATGCCATTGTCCAGGGCGATTTACAATGGTTACAAAATATCACAGTATAAAGTATTGCATTATAAAATATCACTTTACAAGAGGTCGCATTATAAAATATCACATTACAGAATATTATAATACAGATAAGAGCAGTTATGAAAGTACAATAAGAATACAGTAAGGTATAAGTAAGAGCGAGTTTGACTCAGAGCAGTTATAACTTATAGTAAATATTTGTTTATATGAGTAAAGTCCAGTAAGAACATGTAGTAAGTATGATAAATGGATGAGAATGAAAACTAAAGGCTAAACCAAGAGCCATACCTCACCCAAGCTAAAGCTACCTTTGTGTAATGGACAGAGAGGACTGGCAGCTATTCTGTCAGAGTCTCAGGTTTAAACTGAGGATCTCTCTCCCTGCTCTTTCTGTATACAAGTGGTCAAGCTAAATTGGTAATCAGTTATCCAGTTTCACATGACCACAATCTCCCAAGGATTTTATGTTCCCCCCTCCAACCAGTCCAGCCGCATTCTCACATGGCTGACTTGTTTGCCCGTTGGAGGGGAACTAGACAAAACCAGGAATGTGAAACCCCTGTGCCAATCACTGCTCCGCTTTCAGCGCTGGCCAGTTCACTTCCACTCGTACGGATATTCCCTCACACACAGGCGTTCACTGTCCTAGAATTCTTTTTCGGAACTGGAGCCAGCCTGCACATTTTCATATGTGAAAACAGTGTGTGAAAACACTATTAGGCCTACTCTTACATAATAACCTTGAGAATTTTTCGATAGTTAAAGAAAAAGGAGAGGCATGCTGGTAGACGTACAGCTCATTCACATGAGACACTCCTAATGAGAAAAACATGTGTTTTACTCCATTTCACTGTTACAGCAAAAACATACCGATGTGGTTCTATAATAGCTTGAGATCTCCACGGTATGCTGCCATTTCTAAGCTAATAAATGTGATTTTAAGGGCAGAAATTACAACTGGGCAGAGAGATGAACAGAAAGAATTGGTCTTCAGGGCATTTCTTCCATGCTTGTGTGAATTTTTGAGCTTGACGGTATCCCGGTACAGCAGATATTTAAAGGCACAGGCACAGTACGTCTTATTTCTGCATTATTATAGACTGACTGTCAAAAAGTTATTTTTTTATGAAAGCAAATTGCTATTTGGGGTAGCTCCTCAAAATAAACTACAACGATTTCAGGAAGACATGGGGGAGTACAATTCTGCAAGTACCCTTAAAGAAAAAAATAATGAAAAATAAGTTCAGGTTCACAGCTGTAACCCAGGCCTCATGACTCATGATCATGCCACTCCCCTGGCTGTACTGTTAGCCCTGCAGGGGTTCTGGGTGTGGGCCACGGTTCCTTGTCATGAGAGCCCGGGTCGTTTCACTGCGGCTGTCAGGTTCTTAAACCCGCTGCAGGGCGGCTCCTGTCGGACATTGTGCCCACAAGTGTCCCGGTTGTCCACAGTTCCAGCAGAGCTGGCCCAGGAGCTTGAGCGCTATCAGCTGCTGGTGGTGAGTGCCTGTACAGAGCATCTACTTCGGGGAGCCAAGATAATGCAGGCATGTTGCTGTCAGTTCTCCCCTCGCAGGGCTGGGCTTGGCGAACCACGAGTCTGGTGCTTTTTCTTCGGCCGTTACCTCTTCCCACTCTTGGGCCAAGTGGAGTACCGCTTGCAGTATTTGAGTCCGTCGTAATTGCAGGTGTTGTCTCAGCTCTCCGATCCCCAGCGCCTTGATGAACTGTAGCCTGTTCCTCCTGCTCAGCGGCTTTCCCTTTCCAGCTCCGATGCTAGGCTGGCTAGGTTCTCTCCCAGCTGATGCAGGCAATGCGGGTCATCCAGGCTCCCAAAGCAGCATGCGGGAGCCTCGCTCAGTGAAGTATAGCTCACCCAAAGCTATATATTACTTTTTTGCACTCATGTGCATGGTAGAATTTCTGAAATATGTATAAAACTGACCATTGCAAATCTTTAACAATATCATCATTTCAGGTGGGAAGAAATTACCAGTGCACATCCTAAGTGCATGCTAAGAGGTCATTTTAATTCACATTACAGAACTTCTACCTTGCTCATTCTAAGGTTGGTTAATGAGTTCTGGGGCATGAATGCTAAATTAGAGAGATGGTCCCCCTTACCAGAAGAAATACACCCCCTCTATGTATGTTAGGAAGACGTACATCAAACAGGTCACTTTGGTAAGATACTTTTACATCTATTTTCCACGCCTCTAGATTCCCTCCCCTTCCTAGTTCCTATTTTAAATAATTTGCAAAGTGGTTTTCAATATTTGCAGCTAGCCTACTTGCCCCTGACCTATTTAGGTGCAGTCCATCTTTCTTGTAGTATGTAGTTTTTCTCTGAAAGCAGTCCCAAGTATTTAAAGCCCTAACTCTACTAACTTATGTCAACTCCTCTACCAATAACAGATCATAAACCTGACGAAATAATTCTGCCTCCTGACTCTTTCAACTTCCTGGTTAATGATTTCAAATTCTCTTTCAATACCTCAGATTTTCTGTTCCTTTTGTACCAACATGTACAATGACCACAGGCTCTTTTGTGTGATGATGTAATAATTTGTGCACTCTAGATTCAATATCCTTGATTTTTGCTCCAAGGAGGCAGGTAACAGCCCTTTTCTAGGGATCTTTACAGCTTCACCTCACCCCTTTGTTCATCCAACACACAGTCATCATTGCTCAATGTCTCCTCTGTATATCGACTGCTCGGCCTTGCCCTCCCCTTCATACTGTAAGGAATAATGTAATAATGTTTTCTGTGTATATGATGAGAGATTTACTGAAGTGATTTGTTTTTGCAGATTAAACATTGACATTGCTGGTGGGAGCCGCTATTGTGAAATCACTTGTATAAGCAGGCCATTGAAATATAACAAATAATACATTTTGGAAAACCCATACAAGTGATGGTCACCGTTTCCACTGACAAACACTTTAACCAATTAATAAGGCCCATTCACACTTCCGGTGTTTTGAACAGTTCAGTTCATTTGAAAGAATACAGGACTGCTCAGACAAACCAATTTATACACTATAGTACAACACAGCTGGGATGTTACAAAAGCTTCTACATCACAGCGCTTACTCTTAACTTTCTAATCTTAGCAGTAAAGCCCAGAGATGACACTGTAATTAGTAGAAAGGCTGTTTTCATTAAATCACGGTTTGGCACATTTGTAGCCGTTTTTTCTCACTGTGCGCCAGATCAAACGAGATTTCTTCATCTTCCCCTAGGGGCATTTTACCAGCAAAGAGCCTTCCTTTTACACTAGCAGCCCTAAAGCTATTTCTTTCTCTAATAAGATATTTTAAAGGCTAAAAAAATGCAGCATCCTTAGTTACTATCTAAGAACTGAAGAGTAAGAGCACGAGTCAGGGGCCTATGGGAAAGTACAGTACTTATGATTTGAATCTTAATTATCACATATATATATATATATATTTTTTTATGACCTTTCCATCATTCCGGCTGGTTCTTATAAACATATTCTCTTTCATCATAGACGAATGTAACACAAGCTAGATCAGTAAAGTGTTCAAGAGCCATCACGATCTAGTGAATCAAGATTCCTCTGGAATTGCTATTGAAAAGCAGTACCTGTACACAATACCTGTTGGGTACTGGAGTTTGCTGTCTCTTATAACTATAAGACACACTTCTGCTCAGTCCTGCTTTGCATGTGTCTATGATAAAAGACAATCGGACAACTAGTGCTGGAGAGCTGCTTCTGAACCCAGGTCAAAATACAGAAACACATTAAACACGGAGTCAATTCGACTGATCTCAACATGTTGCAACTAAATACTAATGTTTAAATAATAGGAGCAAACCTACCTGTTACTTTCTTTTAATGATAACAAATAAACTAAAGAAATGGTAGAGATGTTCTCAAAGTTCCCTTGGCGGTATTTAAATTCAAAACTGTTTAGATCCATTCTGGACCCCAGTATTTGAGTGATTGCAAAACCACCTACAATGACCAGTAATATCATAAAGAGGCAAGAGGACATCAAACAGATATGGAAATGTAATTTGAAGCTACTTACTTTAAGGCCACTGAAACTTTATTACATCAAGCTTGCAGTTTCCCTAGCATTTCCCATGCTATATAAAACAGTTAACTAAGGTTTTTCCTTTACTTTAGGGTGCCTGTCTTTTAACATGCTTTCGCTGTTTGTTTACCAAGCTTCACTGCACTTTGTTATGCTTATGGTATGTAGTCAACCATATACTGACCAGAAGGGGAAGTTGCTAAACTGGATCCAGTCACAGTAAGAGTGTTTTTCTGCGGCCATCTTTGATAACATAGGTCTGAATTGTATATTCTATTTTGGAAGTGTTGAATGGCTACCACTAATCATGTTGAGAGTTTTTATTTCTCTTGCACTATTTGTATGACAGTTCTGACACCACAAAGAGTGTGTGAGAAATACACTCCCACCACGATCAGAGGAAGACCCTGAACACTTAGAACCATATATTAAAATGTTATCTGTATAGAGGATGCTATGATAGTGACGGAGTGATGGAAGACTTAAGGAAACACACCATAAGGCTCGGTTCGGAGGTCCGGTGTGCGCTACGGTGTGGCACGTGGGTATTGTCTACACATAGGTGGAAAATACATGATACGTATTCAAAACAAGAGAGGCGAACTCTTATGATATCAGCAGGGGTTTTTGTGTTTTCTGTCATTGTGGCATATTGAAGGAAAATAGAATAAATCATTGCAAAACAAGATAGCTGCATTCTTCAAAAAATAATGCACTGGTAGGCTATTCAAGTGAAAATAACATCCAGTTGCTCATTCTCTGCAAATTGTTAAGCTACAGCTACTTTGGTAGTTTTATTTCCTGTACATTCGTGAACAACCCCTAAGTTTAAATCCTGAAACACAGCTAAATAACCAATATATACTGTATATTTTTTTTTTAAAGTGCTGCAAAAAAGATACGAAGTCAGGTGACTGCATAGTGGTGATAGCAATGGCAGGTGTGTGTGGTGCTTTTACTGTTAATTGTGTTGTGTATTTGCTAAGCCATAATTCACTCACGCTCTCCGACGCTGGTTTCCCTGCCGTGTCATGTAGGTGTAGCTGGCTGGATTGAAATTAATATATTTAGGTAGCTGTGTGGTCCAGTGGTTAAAGAAAAGGGCTTGTAACCAAGAGGTCCCCGATTCAAATCCCACCTCAGCCACTGACTCATTGTGTGACCCTGAGCAAGTCACTTGTTCTCTGTCTTTCGGGTGAGACGTAGTTGTAAGTGACTCTGCAGCTGATGCATAGTTCACACACCCTGGTCTCTGTAAGTCGCCTTGGATAAAGGCGTCTGCTAAATAAAAAATAAATGTTTGCATTTTTGCGTTCTCGACCTCACTGCATACTGGCCTTCCATACCGTTTGTGTGTGTGCGTCTAGCCTTGAGGATGTCTGCCACAGCATACCAGCCCTCCGTACCATTCATGTGTGTGTCTAGCCTTGAATATATCTGCCACAGCAGACCCCAAGTAACCTCCTGGTATATCCTGTGCATCTCCTCTGATTATTACCCTTTCAATCACTTCTGTGTTCTGTAATCGTAAGCACTATGCAGCTCTCATTCAGTCCATGTCATTGCTTGAGCTGGCATTCAGAATCCTCCTGCTGTACCCTTCATGTCAGCTCCTTATGTCTATTACAGTCACCCTGGCTTGTTTGGACATTGGAGCTTTCATTGAGATCAGCTCAGAGCTTCCAGCCCAGCTGCATGCTTTGCTTTTTGTCAACTCATATTGGCCAGCTGTGCTTCAGCAGCTGTACAGCCCATTGGTTTATTATCAGAATCAGCACCTTGTTGAAAGCGACACGAGATTTGAGAAAGACAACACTAAGTAAAATGGAAAAAAAACAGTGCTATTGACATATATCGTTATATCGTTATTACTGCTTCTGTCTGGACGAGAAGACAATGCCCTCTAGTACTGCCAAGTCAAGATAGGCTGGAACATATTCCAGGTATTGTTAGGGTTATGGGAATGGGAATCAGGAGAGATAACGGAAAGGACAGCGCAACCCACCTGTTGCTTCATCCCAGCCACTGTAACGAGACAGAGAGACTCGGGATGAATTGAACACTGCTCCACCACTTCTGTTCCAGATGAGAAGGAAGGCCCCCTCCACTGTGCTTTCCCACCTATAGACTGGGATAATACCATTGTATGGTATTATTCTTAGTGCTTACCTTAACTTGATTGTTTGTGTAGAGATTGAGTAAAACGTCGTGATTTACCCGTGACCAGTTTTATGTTTGTGTTCTTGCCACACCTTCGGCACCCTTTTACACAAACATAATAAGGTGAGGGTACCCCTTGTGGTACAATCTTACACCTAGGATTACAAGGTAATTGTTTACTGTCGCTATTGAATCTGAGAATATTTGCCTATAATGTTAAAACATATATACTGTGATCAATTAAGATCCCCAAGGTCAGGCAAATGCCTTACTATAGACTCATAGAGCTACATTTCACAATGCTAAGTGATTATAGGGTTACGTCTGTATACAAGGCAATATTAACTGAGTAGATGCAAACAAGCTTTACACACTACAAATGTCTAAAAAACCCATACAGAGTCCTTCAGTGTCCCATAATTCTGCTATGTACTGCTTTACTGTTGATATTGTAACAGTACTCACTCAATGACAAGAACAGCAAAAAAGAAAAACAGGAAGGTAATCAAATGCACCAGTTGTGAAATGTAGTCCTTCCATAAGAGAACAGTAGCAGGTACAGTTATAACTTAGGCAGTCCAAGACTACTGTAGCGTTAATCACGGACTGTGAAACTTCCTAGAAATTAACTAAGTGTTCTCTGAATAAGCAGCACTACCTGGCCAGGTAATAAATTAACACAAACTACTAGAATCAATTCAATGTATCAGTTGTTAGAATATGTAACATACAGTACAATCTTGGAATTCTTTCTATCCGTTTGTGACAGGGTAGCGTCATGGCCAAGCAATTACTGGCAGGGAGAGAGCCTCAGAGACAGGAACGCTGCAGTGAAGTGCTAATGCACACGTTTAATAACAAACAAACACTAAACAAAACACATGAACAAGAGCCAAAACACAAGGTCTAGACAAAACACTCAGACATAAACAGGACCCACCAAACCCAACCCCAACCCCACCACCACTACCACCAACCCCAACCCCAACCCCAACACCAACACCAACCCCAACCCCAACACCACCACCACCAACCCCAAACCCAACCCCAACACCACCACAACCAACCCCAACCCCAACCCCAACCCCAACACCACCACCACCAAACCCAACCCCAACCCCAACCCCACCACCACCACCACCAACCCCAACCCCAACCCCAACACCAACACCAACCCCAACCCCAACACCACCACCACCAACCCCAACCCCAACCCCACCACCACCACCACCAACCCCAACCCCAACACCACCAACCCCAACCCCAACCCCAACCCCAACCCCACCACCACCACCACCAACCCCAACACCACCACCACCAACCCCAACACCAATCCCAACACCACCACCACCACCACCAACCCCAACCCCAACCCCAACACCACCACCACCAACCCCAACACCAATCCCAACACCAACTCTAAACTAACACCCGCGATCACCCTTTTTATACACCTGAGCCTAATTAATCATGAATCATTTATTCAATTTTTGGCTCCAGCCATATTCTCACATGTTTTTGCAGGGAGGAATTTAACCCCCTCCCTGCCACCCAATACCCCCCCCCCCCACACAGACACACACACTTGTGCCCTGGCAGGGCTTTCACTACCACGCTGTCACACCATTATATACCTATATTTAGTCCATAGGCAGTAAAAGGTTGAAAAAAAATTCTGTTCAATGTTTTCATTTACCAAGAGGTGCCCCAGGTGTTTTTTTTTTGTTTTTTTTTTAAGTGGGATTAACTGTATCGACATTGAGAACAAAGCAGCGACTGATGTGATGAATGTTTTTTTGGGAAGTGCTACTCAGCAGAGTCTATAATTTAAACTGTCGACAAAATCCATAAATCATAAGAAAACGGTATGCAAAAAATGTGTAAACAGCGCTGCATTGTTTTACTATTATTTCTTATTTGTATTAAAAGTGATGGTCTCTTATACTGAAACATGAATCTTTCAGCACATGAGATAGCAGCACACCTGTAGAACATCTGAAACCTGCTCAAGTCAAGTAAAAAAAACTGACAGGTTTTAAATATGCACAGAAACATATTTGGCTGTCATGGGAACAGCACCATCTGCCACCCTGCTTCCACTGACCCTGTCGGAAACACTGACACATGCAGACTGCTGTGAATTAGAGGCTGTTCGTTGTGGAGAATGTACCCTGTAAACAAGGCAGGATCTGTCAGCAGAATGTGCTGTGCAGCCGAGCTAGAAAGGAGGCAGTGGAGATGCTTCTGTGGTCTGTCAAGATTTTCACTTTAAAGATGCAGTGACCCACAATCGCGTTCAATTCCACACCAAACGGTCCGTCTATCTGCATAAGGGTCCTAGTTTAGCTTGCTGTGCATCAGTTTGACTGAACCGGGCTGACAGGTCCATTTTGTACATTCCCTTAAGGTTGTTTTAGCTGTGGGGATAGTCATTATAATACTGAAGAAGGCTTGAGCCACAACTAGTTGACTCGTTTTACCTCTGCGTTTGGGATTCTTTGAAGACATGTAATGATTTGCCTACAGCATCGTGGCATTCTCTAAAAGAAAGTGTACTTTGTGATAACACAGATGAAGGCATTAGCAGTCATGTCTGTCTACCTGATTTGTTGTAGTTTATTATTCCTCCATTCTTGTGCTTCTTCTAAACTTGCTTGCCAGTACCATGTGAGCCAAATACATAAGTGTGCCACAGCTTGAAGTGATAGGAGGTTAGACATGACACGTTGAGCATGGTTGTAGCTCCGGAAGCAGAACAGGTCCATTTTCTTTCCACACGTGTTATTGTTATACTGAGTAAAGGTGTGCTTGTAATACTCCATGGATCTAGAGTTCAGTATGAACCTCTTTTGACACCCTGTACATTGAAATTCAAGACTTTTGTTTAGCGCTGTTATTGGTTAATGACTCGTGACATCACAATGCAAAGATGTGCCTGTGTAAGGAGCAGTATTGTGTACTGCACTGCCGTTAAGGATTCTAACTCCTGTCGGTGAGGTTAAAAGCTCTATACCCACGAATGCAGACGATCCCAGCATTCCTATCAGTTCTTGCATCACTGCAAACAGAAACAGATGCAATGTGTATTCCGGTGGCCGTGGAAATCACTGGGATCAGTTAGATGAGTTATTTAAAGGTGGTGATGCAGGCTGGACTGTAATACTTCAGTCGTAAACAGGCTATAACACTCAGACGGAGGTAAAATTAGAAGAAATTAAGTTGTTTTGTTTTTTTTGTTTTTTTTTATAAACCATGTAACAGGCTGAAGGAAGATGGATGGCGGAAAAACTGGACTCCTGACAGACAGAGGCGCTACTCTGGCTGACAGACGTGACCTCGACATGATAGCCCAACATAGAATAGTGATTGGTTGCAGCAGATTAATGGTACACAGAAGGGAACTGTGTAAATGAGTCTGATGGTTGAGTGGGGGGAGTTTGGCGCAGGAGCAGAGCAACGGAGACAACAACAAAACAAACCACGGAGAAGCTGACTCTTGCGCATTACTTTCCAAGGAGGACTAAGCGCCGGGGCGAACCAGGGAACTTTGAGGGGTCAGAGAAATGAAGAGAAGAGATACCATACCTGCTAAAGATGGTGGCAAGAGGGAGTTTGTTGTGTTTTGAATGTACTTGTAAAAGAACTGAACTTTACAACAATAAAACATGTGTTGCATCGCAATCTGAGGCTTTGTCTTTAATTATCACAACACCCCATCACACACCCGTACACCAATAAGTCACAGATGGATTTTTAGCATTTTATAGACCTGGGATTTTATAGCCCATGGTTGTCTTGTAAATTACCCCTTAAAATATGTTGTTTACGCAATCCATGGTGCTTTCCAGTCCTGCAAAATGCTCAAAAAAATCCAGGTCTGAATTTACCCCCAAGTCAAATAAACACAACTTTGGCTAATGCTTTTTTCAGTCTTACTAACCAAAATACTGTTTCTCTGTCTGACTTAGTTCATAACAGTGCATATAGTTCCTGAAATACTATTTTCAAGCGAACTATAGACTACTTTATGGAATTACCACAATTACCTGTGTGGCAGGGTTACCATATATGACTCCATGTACACTTGGACAGTTTGGGACAGTGCAGGCTTTTGAACTTGCATAACAATGCATTGTGGTACGTTTTACCCAGGTACCTTTCACGGCAGGACTGCACTTACCAGAGTGCATTGGGGTGTGAGTTAAACATCTCAACTGTCCCAGTGTACATGGAGTCATATGGTCACCCTAATATTTTGTATAAGACACACCCCTTGCATAACCTCTAATAAGCATACATATCGAATACCCTATTTACTATAGGGAGTACTATTACATTATGTAATCTGTGCACCTTGTAAAAACATACTTGTTATACACAGAGATATCACTGTATGTATTGCCTTATCTCACACCATTTTGAGTAATTATATAAGAAAATAATATGCAAACAAGACTGGTTAAAACACTATCGTTCTCATGCCAAAGTGATCATTATCAACTGTGCACAAAACCTCGAGACAGTAATGGTGTTTCGACAGTCACAAGAGGCTCTTCAGCTCGTGAAAGAAAACATGATAAGCAACACAATCTCTGTCAAGTCAAGAACAGTTTTGTAAATATGTCGTTTTATATAATAAACCTGCTGTGAATAGCGACCAGTGTTTAATAGGTAGCACCCAGGTTTTTCTGCACGCACCCTACACTAAAATGAAGGGATTTCATAATTGAAATGCATGCAAACATTACGAGCTAGATTCTCAAAGCTGCTTGCTCCAAACCATCATTAACACATTTTTTTTCACAATGGAAAAATGCACACAAAGAAAGTTACCAAACTAAAAACCACTTATAAGCCATCCTCAGTTGTTGCTCATGTTAGAATTTTAATTGGGGTTTATTTTCAGGAAAACAAGTACGCTAAGGACAATTTGAATAGAGCAAATAGCTTTGAAAATATAGCCCTTTGTTGATTACTGGAATAGAATAGGAGCTAAAATAAAGAATGTGTTAAAAGCAGCAACAGTTTAATGAAGGATAAACTGTAAGATGTATTAAAATGTGTGAAGACTAACACAGTTAAGTGGAGCACAGTATTGGGTACTCAAAAAAAGGAATACAGTATGTAATTGTAGTTCACTTTTAAAACAGCTGTGTGTTGAATTTAGTTTAGTGTCCATTTATTTATAGAACACCACCAAAATAAAGCAGGGGACTGAACTACAGCTTGGGGTTTCTACTGCAACACCCACTGGGTATGTTAATGAGACTATAAATTAAAAAGCAATGAAACCGAATAATTCAGAGATTATACAAGATTAATTCAAGAGCCATCAAAGTTTAAGCTTTTCATTAGGCTGTGCCAATGCTTTCTCTGTTTAATAACAATTAAATTCAGGACTAATTGCTCAGGGACAAGGCTTGCAAGCGCATTTGCAATGCCAACAAGTGTACAAGGCTACCACACATTATCATGCATCTCCTGTAAAGGCCAGTTTTAGCATTGTGTGTGTTCACTTTCTGTTTATTAGCATTGTGTGTGTTTCATTGTGTTTGCTGTGATGGAGTATAGATGCATGCCCCGAATCATAGGTCACTTGGACCGTTGGCTTTCTGAGAGAGGTTGTTGCCCACAGTTCCATGGGGTTGTGGGATACATTTTAGCTTCACTGTGGACAGAGATGAGTGCAGGCTACTAGACTGGCAGGGTTAAAAAACTTTGTAACACAGTCAAGTGAAGGGGTGCCAGGTAGAGTGAGAATGCACTGCACTACCAACTACTAACTTGTCTGACACACGTTACCAGAACTCAAACGTACCAACCCTGTCTAAACCCTGTGTATGTGGGGACAAACAAACAGCGATAGTAAACAAACTGTTATACTGGCCAAAATGTTTAATCTCAATAAAACAGTTCTGGAATAAACAGTTCAAAACGATAGTCCACCAGTGTAGGGCTAGAAAGTGGTACATCGTCACAATGTGGTACGCCTACCAAAACCTGACCCATGTAGCATCAGAAAATGGTACGCTGTCAATGCTGTGATTGACTACTGCGCAAATCACTACAAACAAGACAAACTAGATCACCCACAATATTGTACATGTGGACAATTTTAGATAACCCAATGTGTTGCTCATCAGTTAAAGTCACATAAATGTACAGAATTGTGAAAAAATATATATTAACAAGAATTTTAAGGGCCACAGTACATTGTACCCCTTTCAGATGGGCGTTTCCTTATTTTCTGAGCTAAAATCATTTACGCATGCCCGGGCAAGCACAGTACATGGCGTACCACTTCATAGCAGCCTTCTACACACAGCCCTCAGAGCACCCAGCAAGCTAGCTAAGAGCTTGCCTTTTTATATGCTAGCTTTAAAGAAACAGTGTCTGTTTACCTAGTCCGCTACAATTTATGTGGAGAAAAGTACGGCAGAAATTTTCAAGATGCTTTTATAAATACTCTGCATCACAGATCACACAGCTGTGCAGGCTGGGCAGGAGATGCAGCCGACCGAAGGAAAAGAAAATGTTATACAAAACGGTTTAAAATCAAATGTTTTATTGTAAAGCTAACAATTTTAGTTACTGTGGAACTACATTTTCTCTCAGTGAAAGGTTACACAAATAAAAATGATTAAAAACAAGTTTTAAAGTCTTCTTTATTGACCAACAACACACCCATAGACCCATTTAATAATAGCAATAATACACTCTAGGGTCTGTCTTGCTCTGAAAAGCGATCTCCGTTCATCATTTAAAAATACTGTATCCCAATTAAACGAAGTGACATCCCAATTAAACGCCTGTGGCAGGGCAGAGCCCTGAATGTAAATAGTGTTGGGGTTTTGTGTTTTGGTGGTGGTTGGCAGGGATGGGGTTAATTCCTATCCCTGCCAAATACATGTGAGGATGTGGCTGTTCCCAAATGTGATAATTGGTGCTAATTAGGAACAGCCACAGGATATAAAAGGGTATCTTGAAGCTCTATTAGAGAGAGACTACAAGGGAGTTGGGAACAGAGGGAAGCAGTGTGTGTACAAAGAAAAGAGGAGTGTTTGTATTTTAAATTATAGACAACTGTGTGTTGTAAAGAAGCCGGTGTTTTGGGATACAGGGAAACAACTTAGTAGTCCCGTCTTAGTTTAGTCAAAACAAGTGTTTAGTCTAGGTCTCCGAATGGAGATAGGCTTTTGTTTTGTGTTTGGTTTATTTTGATTGTGTTGTAGTTAATAACAACCTCCAGCCTGTGTAAGTGTTTTCCTGCCATCCTTGGCCTTGACTGGCAGCCACTCTACCACAACGACATAAATAGCATTGGAAAGGAACGTTTCCCAGAGTTCTGTGCCTTTTAAGCAGAAATCCTGATTATCAGTGTACCAATTAAGTGGCTCCGACTGTACTTTCAACCATCTCCTGTGTTGGCCTCCATTATTCAACACCCTACTACACAATGTCTTCACAAGCCTTAGACCTGGACAAACACACAACATGTGTATTCTTCCTTTGTGGAAATAGGCAGTTTTGTTAAGAAAAACAAAATCAACGTGGAGGGTCTGCATCTGTGTGTTGTTGTGTGCTATGCAGAGAGCTGCTAACAGTCATTTATTCTGAGGAAATCCAACCCAAACTAAGCCTTTTACCACCTGGGATTCTTTTACTTAATTGCATGTTTACAGACCTACCTAAAGCAGAAATGCCTATTTTTGTAAATGGAAATAATAAATCAAATGTTTTTAATGCCCTGGTACATCAAAGAAAATACTGTTACAACATTAACACACACAGAACCCCCTCGGCTGCATCAGGCTTTACAAACAAACCCGAAATACAGTGGAACCCAGAACACAGTGTACAGGTTTGCACATCTCGTTATTCATGAGATTCAATTCTAGTTGTCTCCTGCTTTTTCTCTGTCTAAGTGGTGAGAGTTTTTCTTGCCCTGGAGCACCTATGGAGCTCACACTTTCCCATCAAACGTGATGCCAAATGATCAGTGGGGTATTAATAAGGCTGGAGATGAAGTGTTCTCAAGTGAACAGGATAATAATAACACTGCTTCTTAAGTGAATTACAGCAGCCAGGATACCAAGGGTTGTTATGGAAACAAACGAAACCTGCTTGGGAGTTTGAAATTGGAGGGGGGAGGGGTACCTGTATCACCTATCTGATGTTCAATACTGATGCTGTGATACAGTGCACCCTCTTTATACACTATAGTCTTAGTCATAGTTACAAGACAGGGCTATTTTTTACCCATTATAACACAAATGAGTGGAGTGGAATGGCATTATGGGGCAAATGGGAGCCATGACCCTGACACATTATAACTTGTTCTGCTGTATAAAGGGATGGCTTATATAGGGGACAACTGTATACACAATGGCAATATGTTGAGATGCCATCACTTCCTAGATCTCAAATGTTTTCCATGCTGCACTTCCTGTTGAAGGCACTAGTAAATGAAACAGTCTAAATGTTTGCCATGTATTTTCTTTAAAGGAATTCAAAAATCCCAGAATCTTCACCCATTGATTTGTCTTGAGCACCAATCGCTGCTTTACTTAATTTCAATGTCAACTTAGTTCTTTCATGCTACTGAAGTTAACCAGAAGTGTACCATTGAAGTATCTGCAAGAAGCAATCAATACATTTTCTTCACAAACAGCTTTAAATAAAATGAGCATAAGAAATAATCCAATTCACCTTCTATATGTTGCATTATATAGGAAAATGTGACACCTACAAAATGATGGCATTGCATATAAGTCAAGGTTTAGTGGAATTATTTTGTAAGCACCATGAATTTTAATAAGGGAGAGAAGAAAGTCCAGGCCAGTGACACTAGCTACAGTCAGGCACATTACCAGCCCCGCCACCAGCGCCTGACTGAACACCACCTGCCTTTATCAAGCAGGCACTGGTGGCTTTGTAAAGTGGACCAATACCTATGGGCCAGGTTGAGCACCAAGCTCATTTCACATGTGACCTGAGCTGAATTTGAAAATGGAAAAAGAAACTAACCGTTCATTTGATGTTCAAATAATACAAGTATAAAAGAAGCAAGCCTGTATAGAACAGTCCCCTGAACTTTGCTTATATATGCATTTAATTACAGTAGGTGAGGATAAACTGCCAAAACAGCACCATCTTAAAAAAAAGACAGCAGGGAATTGAGCTGGAGAGTGTTCATCAGGAGCCCCGGTCTCTCTCCTCGTGGGAGGGTGTTCATCAGGAGCCCCGGTCTCCCCTCGTGGGAGGGTGTTCATCAGGAGTCCTGGTCTCCCCTCGTGGGAGGGTGCTCATCAGGAGTCCCGGTCTCTCCTCGTGGGAGGGTGTTCATCAGGAGCCCCGGTCTCTCTCCTCCTGGGAGGGTGCTCATAAGGAGTCCCAGTCTCTCCCCTCGTGGGAGGGTGCTCATCAGGAGCCCCGGTCTCCCCTCGTGGGAGGGTGCTCATCAGGAGTCCCGGTCTCTACCCTCGTGGGAGGTTTCTCATAAGGAGTCCCAGTCTCTCCCCTCGTGGGAGGGTGCTCATCAGGAGCCCCGGTCTCCCTCGTGGGAGGGTGCTCATCAGGAGCCCCGGTCTCTCCCCTCGTGGGAGGGTGCTCATCAGGAGTCCCGGTCTCTCCCCTCGTGGGAGGGTGCTCATCAGGAGTCCCGGTCTCTCCTCGTGGGAGGGTTCTCATAAGGAGTCCCAGTCTCTCCTCGTGGGAGGGTGCTCATCAGGAGCCCCGGTCTCTCCCCTCGTGGGAGGGTGCTCATAAGGAGCCCCGGTCTCCCCTCGTGGGAGGGTGCTCATCAGGAGCCCCGGTCTCCCCTCGTGGGAGGGTGCTCATCAGGAGCCCCGGTCTCCCCTCGTGGGAGGGTGCTCATCAGGAGCCCCAGTCTCTCCTAGTGGGAGGGTGCTCATCAGGAGTCCCGGTCTTCCCTCGTGGGAGGGTGCTCATCAGGAGTCCTGGTCTCCCCTCATGGGAGGGGGTGCTCATCAGGAGTCCCGGTCTCCCCTCGTGGGAGGGTGCTCATCAGGAGCCCCGGTCTCCCCTCGTGGAAGGGTGTTCATCAGGAGTCCCTGTCTCTCCTAGTGGGAGGGTGCTCATCAGGAGTCCTGACTGAAATGTCAATATGTTGATTCTGTTCAAATGTTTTAACACTGGGGTGCAAGCATCAAGGTTCTTGGTCCATAGCCCAGGCTAGTTCTGTTTCCAGTCGAGCAGTTAAAGATGGTGGGCAGAGAAGTCTATAAGTACTGATCCCCAAGAAGAGTGGGAAAGATATCCCACAGACTTGTCTATAAGCTGTGACAAATCCACAGGAGGTCATACCCAGTTGTACTGAAGACACACTGAATGGATGCCAGCACTGACAACACTTCTTTACCAAATATATTATTGTTCATTTTTATATTGGACTGATGGTTAAAAAAAAAAATCTGTATTGCAAATCATGGCATTGACAGTTAATGACGTTGCAGCAACAATGTAAACAGATCAACAAAAGTTCGTACAGCATGTCTGCAATACATTAAATGACTACCTTGCTCAATACAATAGACTAACCTGCTAACTGAAGCTAATGGCAACTCACATAGTACTGTCATTTTGCAAACACAGGTGCGCATCCATCTGGCTCATGGAGTTTCAATGTTGTAGACACAGGTGCGCATCCACCTGGTTCATGGAGTTTCATTGTTGTAGACTTTAGAATTACGTTGTCTCGCAAGCCAGCATACATGCTGAAGCTATAATAATGCAAGAACACAGACATTGAATTACCTGTTCCAACCACATGGGTCAGGATTCTTCCCATAGGCCACCACTGTTATGATCTGGCATCTCAGCCCATTGAATTGAATGGAAAGACAAGGGCTGGATGCAAACCTGCAAACCATATGGTTCAAAGACCAACGTCTTACCACTGCACTTAAAGAGCACGCTCTGCAGTCGATAGTCATTATTATTAACATTGGCTGGTAGGAGGAGATTCGCTACAATATCTCTCTGGGATGTTTGCTTTGCCGTTCATTGTGCTTTATTACACTTTGCTATGCTTTTACTATGGTAAAGTTTCAAAAGGACTAGCACGAAATACTCCATTTGTTTTTACTGAAGAACTTCCATCTTCAGCTTTCCACTTCCTATGATGCTGTTAGGGTTTAGGGTACGGAGGATATGTGTTTGCGTATGCCTGTCAGCAAGCCTGAATCCAGACAGCTAAAGGATTGATTGATTATCTGAAACCACAGTGTGTGCCAATGCTACTGCACTGCCATATACAAACAACCAGACAACAACCGTCCAGGGGGATTTCATGAATACCAAACCCTATTTAATTAATCAAAACAGACTTTAAAAAAGTGAAAGACAAGGCTTTGCAGACTGATCCTGTGTGCCAATAATAATGTCAAAGGGAGCAACAGCACACTCTCCAAGGGCCCCTGATTCATGTTCTATCAGCAAAACCACGGTACAGAACATTGCTAACAGCCAGAACTCCCTTCACGGTAAGAAAGCACTGCAGCAATACCAATAACAGTGTTCAAAAGTGTTCCTCAGACCATCAAAATGGCTGCTTCATATTTCAAGCAAATCAACCAACCGCAAGAAAAGCAGTGAAAGTGCAATTCTCATGCATTCAAACATTGTTCATTACAACTTCCGGGTTAAATACCAACCATGGCAAGTTAAGCCATGCAGAATCTGCCATTAATGAAGACAATGGCTCCATTATCAACAAAAACAGAAGTAGCACATTCTGGTTGTCATGCTATTATTCCATAAAAAAAATCCCTTTACCCTGTTGTTGTTTATTTTGACATGGGTTTGATGTAGTGCCTCAAGGCATTCCACGCTTGGAACGCGCATTTCCAAAATCTAGAAAAGTATAGTATGATGACGATATGCTGAAGTCACGAATCTAGAAAAAAACCGTTCCATTCTGGGTGCACAATGTGACTTCCAGGAACGTGGATGATCTACTCATGGATAGTGGAATCAGGAGAGTTCTCAGAAGTCATTACCTCTCGAGTGCCAGAATTGAGCAAAAGAACCCAAAGAGGAGGGCTTTATCATCTGGTAAGGACGCCTCATGAGGTTAAATGTCCCGAGTCAGTAACTTTTTATTTATTATTAGGATTTAAGTGCTGGTTCGTGTATTTGTTTAAATCTCAGTATTTAAGCTAACCTTAGGTAGTTTATATGTGTTAATGCTGCTCTTGCTGTTTGTTCAGTAACTTCTTCACAGTGTGTACATAAAGTTTATTCAAGTTTATGGTGGTCCTCGGCCCTGCTATTTCATTTCTAGCTGAAATTAGTATTAATGAAAGTGGTGAAGAGTGATACAATTTGTAATGTAGTTTTGAGAGTCCAGTTAATATCTATTAAACTGTGTTTCATGGTAAAAAATAAACAAGATGAGAATTCCTGCAACTGCTAAAAGAAACTTGTATTATAACTCCATACAAGGACAGTGCAACACTGAACATTAATGCATTTGTTTGATACTGTCATAGCATTCCAAAAATGAAGTCTTGAAAATCAGGAGGCTTGCTGTACAAACCCCCCACCACCCAGCACAGGCATCAGGTTTTTATACTGCTCTCATTGATCTCCTTCACGAGCTGGAGTCTGTTCGGCTTCCCTCCTGCTCCGCTTTTAAACACCTCTGATGTCATGGCCCAGCCAGCAAGGGCATTAGGCACTACAGCCCCCCCACCCACACGTCTGCAAACCTGGTGACGAGTTCCAACATTCCACTGAACAGAGAACATTCCGTCCGAACGCAGCAAGGCCCCCGGCTGGAGGTACCTCCGTGGACTAGCTCAGAAACTACTGCTCGAACTACAGGGGCGAGAAAGATTGATCACCTCTAAAATCTTGTTGTTCTATGGGGCCTACAACCCCTCTACCCATTACATAATGTATTGAGAAAGGAAAAACAAACTGCTAATGTTACACAACTAGTAACAGTAAGCAAAAAGGGTAGTTAGAAGGAGTTCTCCCCAAGACTTTCAAATTATTTTCTTGTGGTACAGTACCATTATATTTGTGCATTATATGCTCTATTTTATTACTGTGTTTCCCAATACTCGTTACAATATACCATAAATACATCATATATTTAAAAACAAAATCATTGCATTACGTTGTACATTCTGTCATTTCTCTATTAGCAAAACATCTCTAGAATTTCAGGACTCTTTGGGATGGCTTGCCTCTCTGGTAAAGTGTTCAGCAGTTCTGCAGTTCTTCTCTAAAGACACTTGTGCAGTATGGTGCTGCACAGCGTGGCTCTGAAAACCTGGCACATCTGCAACCAGCATCGGCTCTGAAGCAGCTCTCACTGCGCTTGATTGGTAACATGTGGTGTGCAGTTCACAGTGAGGTAACCCTGAAATATCTCATTTTATTACAAAAAAGCTTTTTTTGTAATATACAGGGTGATTAGAAAGTAAGTTTACCACATCAGCGCACCATATCTCACAAACAGTAGGGCACAGGAAGGTGAAATTCCATATGGTTGTTAAGGGAGCCATGGGGACACAAATGCTATAGTTATTCATTTTTATCACTAAGGGGCGCCATTGTGGTTACTGAAAAGTTTTGAAAAGTTCTCAAAGCTGAACAAGAGGAAATGTGATGGAATCATGTCAGCATTATACATACGGTTCACTTTCAGAAGCATTTTTTTAAAACAGATTTGTTAGTCAGCAGGGTAAATACTTAAATGAATACTCTACTCTATGAATCATCATAAAGCCGTTTACAAATGCAACATGTTTAGTTTATTAAGAAGAGGAAGGGAGAACAGTGGGTGCTTTTAGCTGCTACAGCCTTCCTCAACATTGGAGAAGTGAAAGATTTCCCGTAATCGAATGCTTTCAGATATACAAACGAAAATATTAAATGTTCCAGCTAGATTTTTATCATTTAATTAATTATTATAAGTGCAGTTTTTTCTTTCTCTCGCAGAAGGGTCAAAAAACTTCTAAATCATTAACCCACTGGATTTATGAAGAGTTTAATTTAATAGAACATTACGTAGCTAGCGTGGACACAAGCATGATGATTTTAATTTTTATCTTCAAGGAAGTAACATTCAAAAACTCAGTAACTTACTAGTTTCATTGTGTACGTTAAGAAAATAATGATATTAATTTTCTCTGTAGAGCGGTTCCCAGAATTCATTGAGTGCTCGTCTCTCCCGAGTTAGTTCGGGGGTTGAACAGGTTGAATAATAATTGGACATTCCAAATTGGGAGAAAATCGGGTTAAAAAGAAACACATGTTATTGCAAGCATGTACTGTAAGTCATTTTAAAGCAGACATCTGGTACTACACGAGGTTAAAGACATTTCTCAGTGTGCTTGCCTTGACTTCCAGGAAGTATGTTACTGCTTACTTCCTGTGTCATTTCACCGCAGCAGTGACTTGTGGGTCAGAGCTTGTTACTGGCTGAAAGCAAGTCAATCAATAATGAAAGCACCAGGTGAAATGAGACAGGAAGTGCAAGGCATTCTAAAAGCATGGCTTGCAAACTGAGATTTCAACCTAGTGTACTGTAGTATCAGAATTGTTTTAAAATGAAAATCCATGTTTGCTATAACGTGTTTCTTTCAAAGCGGCACATTTAAGACTTGTGTAATGCATGGATGTGCATGGCAGCAGACATTTGAGGAACAGTTTTGTTAGCTGCAATTACTTTAAAGCTGGCATTGGTCTTACACTGTGAAAGTCAATCTCATCTCATTTCCAATATCAAACTGGGGCTGCAGTCGGTTCCATCTGCAGTCTAAATCCACTTTGCAACTGAACACAAGTCAAAGAGCTCCTGATAAACAGTCTGCTGAGGTCCCACCTGCTTTTTGAAGAATATACTTCCTGACCCCACAGCTTTCATATCGGAGTTTATAATTCTTCATGAATCCTAAAAAGAAATTCCAGTAAAGCAAAACCACAACTCCAGGTTCAAGCACTGCTTATTGTCTCAGTCTCAAGCCTTTACAGAGCCCCTTACTATGGGAAACAGTGCAAGTGTTTGATTGCGTACATCGCCCTTCTATTGTGGCTTGAGCATATTCCAAAAGCCATTCCACAATACATAGATACCCTCCAGTGCTTAGAATGATCTCTGGAAATCGCTCCTGTCGGGCATCATTGCTTAGGTACAATTACATGTAATTATATCACTAAGCTAATCTATTGGAGATATTAAAATAAGAAAAAAAATAAAACCTAGCAGAGGCACTAAGCTGTTTTAAGATGCAAGTATTTCCTAGGGAAACCTGTTTTATGGTGACCTGTAGAACTATTTGTTTTGTATTGTCGTGCATAACTGCTCTTAAAATAAGTGATTAAGAAAAGTAATAAAAGTTACAGAAAGAATGAAACCAAAACCAATGACATTTCTAGGAGCTGAATGCCAGTCCCTTCCTTATTAAACAGTGCCATCTACTGTTCACTCTGGTGAAAGGTTTCCAGCTCTTTTTATTTTTTTTAAAGGTATCAGACACCTGAATTAAACAAACACCAAGCTGAGACTCGGACCTGCAGCCTTCCACAATGTTTGCAGCACTAGGAATGTTTTTACTGGCGTTCACATTCCATATTTATTACAGAGAGCACTCTGGTTGTAATTAGTAACCAGAGAGCTTCACAAAGAAAACCACATTATTATTTGTGACTGCAGTAGAAACTGTTTGCCAATGCTTGCTGGAGTGCAGAGTATTGGAAGAGCCCTGGATTTCAATGTGCAGCCCAGGGTGTGGGGGAGAGAGAAAGGAGGGAGAGAGAAAGGGAGTAGAAGGGAGGGAGGTCGAGAGGGGGGGACTCCACTGTACATCTGCTTGTGGTTTATCTGCTTCTTGCTGCTCACTGCCACGTCCTCTATCTGCGTGACTGCACAGGCAGTCAGAAAAAATTTTTTGATTTTTGATCAGAAAAGAATAACAGGACTGTAATAGAATAAAATTAGCCAGGAACATCCATGCTATCCTAATAGCGATTTTAAAAAAGCAAAATAACAAAAACTAGGATCACTGTGTCATTTTTATATGCAGTCTTTGGATTCTCATGTGAGATGGATCTCAGTCTCATACGCAGTCTTTGGATTCTCATGTGAGATGTATCTGTCTCATACGCAGTCTTTGGATTCTCATGTGAGATGGATCTGTGTCTCATACACAGTCTTTGGATTCTCATGTGAGATGGATCTCAGTCTCATACACAGTCTTTGGATTCTCATGTGAGATGGATCTCAGTCTCATACACAGTCTTTGGATTCTCATGTGAGATGGATCTCAGTCTCATACGCAGTCTTTGGATTCTCATGTGAGATGGATCTCAGTCTCATACACAGTCTTTGGATTCTCATGTGAGATGGATCTCAGTCTCATACACAGTCTTTGGATTCTCATGTCTCTATATGGAATTTCCTTCCAAGTGGGAAGTCACTAGTGTTCACATGCCCATGTGGTGGCAAAGGCTTCCTTTTCAATTTGCGCATAGAGCTCTTCTGTGCTTGTGACCACTCTTGAGGTGGCATGCTTAGCTCTTGTTAGATTTCATTAAGTGCTCACTGCTGGCGGGATCCCCAGCTCCACTGGTTCTTTGCAGAAAAGGTCTCTTAAAGGCTTTGTTTTCTCTGTTAAATATGGCAGAAATTTGTTTAAGTGGTTAACCATTCCCATGAATCTCCTCACCTCGCCGGTGTTAGTTGGCTCTTTCATGGCTGTGACAGCTTGTACTTTCTCTGGGTCAGCTCTGACTTTTGGCGAATAGACAATATGGCTCAAAAATGTGACATTGTCTTTGTAGAACTCACATTTCTCATTCAAAATGATCCCAGTACCTTGGATCCCCTGCAGCTAGCATTACAGATGCTCATCGTGTGCAGCTTGTGTCGCTCCATACATCAGAACATCATCCGTTTGGCACACAGTACCCCTTCCAGGCCTTCTAGAACTTGGGACATTCTTTTGTGGAAACATTTGGGTGCAGAAGAAATGCCGAATGTTTCCACAAAAGAATGTCCCAAATGGGATTCCAGTGCACCTTTTACAATGTCATACTGTGAGGAAAATGTACAATTATTAATACAATTCCTTTTTAACCAAGTTAACTTCCAAAATCAGGACGTCAACTGAACTTCTAAACTTCAGTTTGTGTGTGTGTGTGTGTGTGTGTGTGTGTGTGTGTGTGTGTGTGTCTGTGTGTGGATGTTTTTACACCTCCCCCAAACTTCCAAAGACATACTGAAGAAAGTTATAACTTCTAAAAGCTTGATTGATTAGATTATGTTCTGCCCAAAACCAGCTTTACAACCTGTGGCCAGAACCCCTGTTGTGAGGCCAGCCAGTTGAAACGGAACTTTAAACAAAACGCTGATTTTTATCTTAAACAACTGGTCTCTGACTACAAGACTAGTAATTGTGAAAACCAGACTCCAATGTGTATTCAACTTTAATATAAGGAGTGTACTCCCCCCACTGGATTAAATGCGTAAGTGCATGGGAGCATTTACTGTCACAGAATTCTCAGTGAAGCGGACTGTATTACAATTGAAACCAAAGAAGTATGAAAATGAATCAAACACAGTTATTTTTTCAACTTCATGATTCTAAAACTCATTAGAAACTCAAGTTTGTGAATCCACTAATTTGATGTTAAATGCTTAATTGAACATGCTTAAATATTTTTTTAATGTCTTTATGAAATTATTGAACCAATCTAGATGATGTTTAGACGTTGTATGATATTATATATTATGAAAAATTAATTAAAGTTAGATCGCGTTCAATATGCTAGAGTGTAGATGTTTTTTAAATAACTGGGTGTAGAAATTGTTGTGGATTTATTTGAAAACTACTGATGCTATGCCGATTATCTTAAAGTACTGTGACTTTGTATGAGCTAAAGAATGTTGAAATAGGATGGTCTAGGTATGCTTCGCAAATATGTGGATTTAATTAAAAGCTTTGATACTATGAGTAAATGGTTTTGAATTCTTAATTTTTGTAAACCTTTTAAATGTTGTTTTTTAATAAACAATAGTTTGTCTGTTTATGAAGAAATTTGAATAAACCTGGAAAGAATAAATATAGTATTCTTATATTTCTTTTAGTATTTATGTTAAGAACCTTCGAATTTATGAATATCATTTTTTATAGAAATATGAAATATAATGGGGTCAACCGAAACCCTAGACATATAGAATTCTTACCACAATACTCACTCATCGGTTCCCCTGTAAGGCGAAGAGAACACAGCACATCGTCCATTCTGTATATCTGTGTCTATTGTAGGGAAGTGTGGTCACTTTATTATTTATTATAATGACAGACAATTCTACTTTGATAGAGTATTCAAATTTCTTGATTTATTGATCAATAAAAGATTATTCTTAAATAATGATATCCAATACATGGTTTCATTTGATTGCATTCATTAGTAAATGGTAGTCACCTAACTTACAGTCAAAATAATAAACTGTCCATATCCCTTTCAACTGGGAATGCTATTTCAGGCAGGAATTTCTTTCAGTCAAGAAGAGCAGCTCATTTAGGTGCAGTCTCAGTTAAACTAATATAGTACCTCACAGATTCGATATTCTAAGCATCTGTTTCAGATTATGCTGAAATATCACATTCACATGAATGGAATGGACCTTTTTACATTAGGAGACCTGGATTTCCTTCTCCACTCAAAATCCCTGTTTTACCTTTACTCTTTCCAATATTCCAAGCTCATGCTTTTACACACTGACAATAGTACATTTTATCTTCACAGTATTAATCTGGTTTTCTTGTGGTTGCTGATCAAGTCCAGAGGCTAACCTAAATCTCCCAAACTTCCTGATCCATTTAGGCCAATCTTCTGGTTTTCTAAAATCAAACTTGCTCAGCGGGGGTATTTGAAATAAAGCCAGTTCCACTTTAGATATTTTTATGGCTGTAGCTTTTATTTATTTTCGATATTCTCCTCTATTTTACCTTTTTGTTGTCGGTTTTCAAAGAATCTGCTGAGCGTTGTGCTCATCGGGTGTTCTTTGCCTGCTTCTGTCACCATGTAATATTATGTGGTTATGATTAGACATAATTATACTGGAACTCAAAATTGTTTTATTAGCAGTGACCATTTTGTACATAACTTCCTCACTACATACCCATACCAGACCTCTAGATGGCAGCAATACACCATGAACCATCACCATGGGAAGAAACATACCATGAACCATCACCACAGAGAAACACACCATGAACCATCACTACAGGGAGAAACACACCATGAACCATCACCACAGGGAGAAACACACCATGAACCATCACCACAGAGAAACACACCATGAACCATCATCACAGAGAAACACACCATGAACCATCACCACAGGGAGATACACACCATGAACCATCACCACAGAGAAAAACACACCATGAACCATCACCACAGAGAAACACACCATGAACCATCACCACAAAGAAAAACACACCATGAACCATCACCACAGGGAGAAACACACAATGAACCATCACCACAGGGAGAAACACACCATGAACCATCACCACAGGGAGAAACACACCATGAACCATCACCACAGAGAAACACACCATGAACCATCACCACAGAGAAAAACACACCATGAACCATCACCACAGGGAGAAACACACCATGAACCATCACCACAGGGAGAAACACACCATGAACCATCACCACAGGGAGAAACACACCATGAACCATCACCACAGGGAGAAACACACCATGAACCATCACCACAGGGAGAAACACACCATGAACCATCACCACAGGGAGAAACACACCATGAACCATCACCACAGGGAGAAACACACCATGAACCATCACCACAGGGAGAAACACACCATGAACCATCACCACAGAGAGAAACACACCATGAACCATCACCACAGAGAGAAACACACCATGAACCATCACCACAGGAGAAACACACCATGAACCATCACCACAGGGAGAAACACACCATGAACCATCACCACAGGAGAAACACACCATGAACCATCACCACAGGAGAAACACACCATGAACCATCACCACAGGGAGAAACACACCATGAACCATCACCACAGAGAGAAACACACCATGAACCATCACCACAGGAGAAACACACCATGAACCATCACCACAGAGAGAAACACACCATGAACCATCACCACAGGGAGAAACACACCATGAACCATCACCACAGGAGAAACACACCATGAACCATCACCACAGGAGAAACACACCATGAACCATCACCACAGGAGAAACACACCATGAACCATCACCACAGGGAGAAACACACCATGAACCATCACCACAGAGAGAAACACACCATGAACCATCACCACAGGAGAAACACACCATGAACCATCACCACAGAGAGAAACACACCATGAACCATCACCACAGGGAGAAACACACCATGAACCATCACCACAGGGAGAAACACACCATGAACCATCACCACAGGGAGAAACACACCATGAACCATCACCACAGGGAGAAACACACCATGAACCATCACCACAGGGAGAAACACACCATGAACCATCACCACAGGGAGAAACACACCATGAACCATCACCACAGGGAGAAACACACCATGAACCATCACCACAGGGAGAAACACACCATGAACCATCACCACAGGGAGAAACACACCATGAACCATCACCACAGGGAGAAACACACCATGAACCATCACCACAGGGAGAAACACACCATGAACCATCACCACAGGAGAAACACACCATGAACCATCACCACAGGGAGAAACACACCATGAACCATCACCACAGGAGAAACACACCATGAACCATCACCACAGGGAGAAACACACCATGAACCATCACCACAGGGAGAAACACACCATGAACCATCACCACAGGGAGAAACACACCATGAACCATCACCACAGGGAGAAACACACCATGAACCATCACCACAGGGAGAAACACACCATGAACCATCACCACAGGGAGAAACACACCATGAACCATCACCACAGGGAGAAACACACCATGAACCATCACCACAGGGAGAAACACACCATGAACCATCACCACAGGGAGAAACACACCATGAACCATCACCACAGGGAGAAACACACCATGAACCATCACCACAGGGAGAAACACACCATGAACCATCACCACAGAGAGAAACACACCATGAACCATCACCACAGGGAGAAACACACCATGAACCATCACCACAGGGAGAAACACACCATGAACCATCACCACAGGGAGAAACACACCATGAACCATCACCACAGGGAGAAACACACCATGAACCATCACCACAGGGAGAAACACACCATGAACCATCACCACAGGGAGAAACACACCATGAACCATCACCACAGGGAGAAACACACCATGAACCATCACCACAGGGAGAAACACACCATGAACCATCACCACAGGGAGAAACACACCATGAACCATCACCACAGGGAGAAACACACCATGAACCATCACCACAGGGAGAAACACACCATGAACCATCACCACAGGAGAAACACACCATGAACCATCACCACAGGGAGAAACACACCATGAACCATCACCACAGGAGAAACACACCATGAACCATCACCACAGGGAGAAACACACCATGAACCATCACCACAAGGAGAAACACACCATGAACCATCACTACAGGGAGAAACACACCATGAACCATCACCACAGGGAGAAACACACCATGAACCATCACCACAGAGAAAAACACACCATGAACCATCACCACAGAGAAACACACCATGAACCATCACCACAGGGAGAAACACACCATGAACCATCACCACAGTGAGATACACACCATGAACCATCACCACAGGGAGAAACACACCATGAACCATCACCACAGGGAGAAACACACCATGAACCATCACCACAGGGAGAAACACACCATGAACCATCACCACAGGGAGAAACACACCATGAACCATCACCACAGGGAGAAACACACCATGAACCATCACCACAGGGAGAAACACACCATGAACCATCACCACAGTGAGATACACACCATGAACCATCACCACAGAGAAACATACCATGAACCATCACTACAGGGAGAAACACACCATGAACCATCACCACAGTGAGATACACACCATGAACCATCACCACAGGGAGAAACACACCATGAACCATCACCACAGGGAGAAACACACCATGAACCATCACCACAGTGAGATACACACCATGAACCATCACCACAGGGAGAAACACACCATGAACCATCACCACAGGGAGAAACACACCATGAACCATCACCACAGGGAGAAACACACCATGAACCATCACCACAGAGAGAAACACACCATGAACCATCACCACAGGGAGAAACACACCATGAACCATCACCACAGGGAGAAACACACCATGAACCATCACCACAGGGAGAAACACACCATGAACCATCACCACAGGGAGAAACACACCATGAACCATCACCACAGAGAAACACACCATGAACCATCACCACAGAGAAACACACCATGAACCATCACCACAGGGAGAAACACACCATGAACCATCACCACAGGGAGAAACACACCATGAACCATCACCACAGTGAGATACACACCATGAACCATCACCACAGGGAGAATCACCCAGTGGTTGGGTTGTTTAACCCTTTATTAGCATTTCTTTCCTCATTGTTGCAGTGATGATGATTTCTTCTCCTTTGAATACTATTCCCTCTGCTATGTGGATTTCCTCACAGAAAATCCAGTATTCTTTTATTTCTCCAGGAGTTTCACTTCTGTTGTCAGGCCATCCTGTTTGCACAATTTGCTGCAATTTCTTCAGGGTTTCATCATTCCTCCAGTTTGTTTTCTGCAACAGGTAAGTTCTTCAACAGCATGTGAATCTGAGCTTGTTTCTTTGTCATCTTCTTCTGAGTCAGGTAGTTATGCACGTGACAAAGTGTCAGCTATATGCATTTCTTCAACTGGTTTGTATTTAACTTTGACCTGGTATTTTCATCAGTAATCTTTGGATTCTCTAGGGTGCAGTGCTTAGAGGTTTTTTAATTATTGCCTCTAAAGGCATTTCTTTTTCAATTTGTGCACAGCGCTGTTGTGTTTCTGTCATTGCTTTTGAATCGTATGCCGCGGGTGCGTCATTTCACAATAAAACTGCTCCCATCCGCTGAAATCTTTACTGGCTTACTGACATCATAATACTTCATCATAATACTTGGGTCAGTGCTCTCTTCAGGCTGGACAGAGCCTCTTGGTGTTTTTGTTCCCAGTGCCATGCTGCTTCATTTTCCAGAAGTTCTCTTAGAGGTGCAGTATGTTCTAAACTTCCCTAATTAGGTCACCATGTCTAGGAATCTCTCCAGGTCTCTGTTGCATTCTGGGGGTGGCATGTACACTATTGCTTCAATCCTACTCTGATCTGGATTCAGTCCATCACTTGTAAGCACATGTCCCAGATATTTAATTTCACCAAGTCCTATTTTCCATTTTTCAGCTTTAAGTTCCTTTCCCTTGCTCTTTCCAGGACTTGCTTCAATCTGTATGTTTCCACTCCTTCAATTCCTTCAAACAGCCGTGTCACCTTTCTGTGAAAAACCTCTGGTGCTGCATTAATGCCAAAGGGTAAACACATAAATCTGTAGTGTCCATACTGTGTGTTGAGAGTCGGGAACTTTTGTCATCTATCTTGAGTTGCCAGAAACCTGATATTGTGTCCAGGACTGAATAGTATTTGCTATCAATCACTTTACATGTGATCTCCTCTGATAATGCTCTCTCTGAACAGACACCTTCAAACCCCTTGGATCCAGGCTGATACTGCTCTCTCTGAAAAGCCACATTCAAACCCCTTGGATCCAGGCAGACTCTTATATTTCCATCTGGTTCTTACACAATCACTATTGGATTAACCCACTCTCATACTCACCGAGAACATCAGTCCCTTCCAGCCAGCCAATACCCTGAAACACATCCTCGTACTCACTGAGAACACCAGTTGGGATTCCAGCCATTCCTCGAATGGGTTTTGTATCTGCTTCCACTGCTAAGTGCTTGGCATTGATCCTTGCAGTTCACTTTGAGTGTGCACTTGCCTTCAACTTTAATTTGTTCTCCTGTGTAGGTTGACAGCCTTACTTTTCTTTTCTCTAGTTGCTTGCCTCTGCATATTCTATTATACAAGCCTGCTGGGATGACATTAGCTTGTGTACCTGTGTCAAGCTTAAAGTTCACTACTGCATCAAGAAACTTTTCAATTCATCTTCTAGTCATCTTCTTTGGCATTTGGTTCATGCCCGAGCTGTGCTTTTACTTTCGGTTTGTTCCCCCACTCTCCAAGGCTGTTTCTCTTTTTATCGCATTTACTTGCTTGCTTATTTGCAATGTAAGGTCGTCATTGCCTTGTGTGCATGTAAAAAACCTGCACCTTTTGTAGGTTATGCTTTTCTTGGAGCTACAGTATTTTTCAAACTTTCACACTATTTGCGTTACATTATGTCCGTCCTCTTCGCTATCGGAGGTAAATGTGTCACACACAATGAACAATTGCCTAGCGCTGCTATTGGTTGGGATGTTTAACCCTGTATTATGACAGGTATGTCAATGCTATGCAGCTGTAAAATGCTTAAACAGAGATTTGAATAGAATTATTTTTTACAGTGCCAGCATTGTCCGCATCTTAGTGGTAAAAAGGTTAAGCAGGGCAGTGGAGAGCTGTCAGCTCACACCTGCAGCCCATGTCTCATGTGGCGTTGCTTCCAAGTGGTTAGCGCTGTTTTGTTTGTTAATCATAATAACAACACCGCCGTGAGTTTTTATACTGTTTCGCCATCTTGAACACACTGCCTAACTAACATAAAATCTCCACCCCAAGCTCTCTAGGGGCCATCTACCAATAATAATCTTTTCCTAAGTTAACGTTAGAGACAGAGACACCTTGAACTGCTGGCCTTTGTGCGTCAGGGCGACCATGCAGCTCCCTTTAACTGGAATGTTCTCTCCTGTATAACCAGTTACTTTTATCTTGGCTGGATGAATTTTAGATTTTACATGCGGAGTCTTATAATCTTGCAATGAAATCAGGTTCACCTGTGCTCCTGTATCAAGCTTGAATGGTATGATGGTCTCATTCACTGTTAAAGGTATGATCTATTCCTTTTTTTCAGAAGCGCACAGCTCAATTGAATCTACAAAGAACTCTTCAGGTTCATCTTCTTTAACAGTGTGCACTTTATTTTGCAAAGTTTTTGTTTTGCAGCATTTACCAAAATGGTTATTTTTGCCATGCTTACTACAAGACTTCCCATAAGCAGGACAAGCTCTGTAATTATAGTTATTACCACATCTACCACATGGTTTTCGATTTGGCTGCTGCTCCTTCTGCTGCTTTGTTTTTAAAAGATATTTCTTGTTTGTCTCAAACTTCTTTACTGCATGCACCGCGCTCTCAGTTTCTTTGTTCAGCTCCTTGGCCTGTGATCTGGTAGTTTTAGCAGCTCTACACATGTTTCCAGCTCTGTCCAAAGTTAAATCTTGCTCTCTTAGCAGTCTCTCTCTGAGTCTGTTGTCTGATATTCCGCATACAATTCCATCTTTAATCAAAGAATCTTTTAGATCTCCAAACTCACACATCTTGCTGAGCGAACATAAGTATTGATCAAGTATTGATTAAAAGCTACCACTTTTTTTGTCACATGTGAAAAGCTTATATCTCTTGTATGTTACGTTTCGTTTGATTTACAAAGTAATTTTCATCAACATTTCCAGACAATTGCATACCCTTCGGAAGATTTAGTTTATCCAATTTCTTTTTCCATCCCCTTTTTTTCACCAGGCAGTCTTCATCTAGTTCTTTTATTGTGTTCTTTTTCCTTCTTTCAGGTTTTTCGTGTCCTTTTCTGACACCATGTTTCATTTGTTAATCATAATAACACCACCGGTGTGATTTTTTATGCATCTTTATTGTTTTGCCATCTTGAACACACTGTCTAACTAAAATAAAATCTCCACCCCGCAGCTCTCTAGGGGCCATCTACCAATAATAATCTTTTCCTACGTTAAGGTTAGGGAGTGTCTGTTAATATGTTACATTCCTATAACATCACAAGCGCTTTTATATCCAGAGTTGTTACACCACTGTTGCTATGCTAATGGAATGACTGGCCTGCGTTGTCAGGAGTGATGAGAATGCGCCCTTGGTTTGTTTGGCGACAAGCACGAGGAGAGCAGGAGGGGAAACTGAGTCAGGGCAGGATCAAGGAGCCCTTGGCTGTTTTATAAATGGACCTGGTAAATACTGGCCATAGATTTATAATCCTTTAAATTGAATACAAGCAGAGTAGCAGCTGTGCTAGTGGCACTACAATGGCAACACAATCGGAGTGAAAGAGGCCTGTCAAAGCCTAATTGTTGCTGTTTACCCTTTTTTATTTGTGTCTGCTACATTAGATGCCATTGTTAAAGTTCTTATTTGTGTATATAGTTTATTCTTTTTGTTTTGGTTTCTTGTTTTGTGCTTGCTCTTAATAAAAACGCTAGTTTGCACCAACTCATGCCTGCTTTCCTGTATGACATCACACCCGCTGGCTGCGACTTCTACACATAACAAAGACTTTTTTATCTCACTAGTCAAACAAGTCCCATAGTTTGAACTACAGCTATGGCCAAAGCTTTTGCATCACCTATCATTTTAGGATTGAGACATAATCTATTCTATGATATTCTATAGCTATTATGTGATATTCTATAGCAACTCTGTGATATTCTATAGCAACTCTGAGATATTCTATAGCTACTCTGTGATATTCTATAGCAACTCTGTGATATTCTATAGCAACTCTGAGATATTCTATAGCTACTCTGTGATATTCTATAGCTACTCTGTGATATTCTATAGCAACTCTGTGATATTCTATAGCTACTCTGTGATATTCTATAGCTACTCTGTGATATTCTATAGCTACTCTGTGATATTCTATAGCAACTCTGAGATATTCTATAGCTACTCTGTGATATTCTGTAGCTACTCTGTGATATTCTATAGCTACTCTATGACCACTGTTGCTGTGTCAGATTTATTGGCAATTCAAATGTTTTGCAGTTTGAACTTTGTAGACTACAGATAGCGCAGTCAGACACACACTGTACTGTAATACAGGCCTTAATGGCTTCAGATCTGTTTACTTATCATAGTCCATTAATGACATATCACACACTGAGTAAATAATGTTCAGTGCTATTTCCGTCTGTTTTCTTTCAGACTAAACAAAGTCCAGCACATTGTATCGTGTGCTAGCCTGACACTGCAAGGTGAAGTGTGACCATTGTGTTCAAGGTGTAAACAGAATTGCATAAGTACATTGAAAAAGATTGCTGTCGTGTGTATTTCGAAAGGATTCTTTTGACATTTGTATGCAAGCTTGAAAGAGATGCATTTAACTCAAAAGGTTTATCAATCAACTCACAGAGGTACTATTGACTGATTATGACTTCTATTTAAACTCTTTATTCCAGGATGAATCACGCTGCAGCTGTACACTTGAGGATAATAAAAAGGGTTACATTCAGCTGCCTCTCACCCTCAGAGAATGTATATCAAAGCAACATTCAAACATGTTTCGAAACCACCGTGCAGCTCATTTTAAATTGCATCATGTCTGTCTTCTAAGTAACTGTTGTTTTTGACACTCATGGCCCTACATGATGCCTTGCGGATTACAAATCACGAATATGAAATAAATAACCTGGCACTGTATAGTTATAGTACATTATAGTATACAATTATAGTAGTTATACAGTGTCAGGTTATTGATATCGTAATCAGGATTTGCTCACAGGCTTCAGTCGTTTCGAATTCCATTATTAAGTTTCTATTAGTATTTCTAAATGTATCTGAGTAATTACCAACATTCCAGATGTGAGACTGCTGTTCTGCTATTGAGGGATAAGAAAATGATAAAGTCTTTAACCACACTTTGTTGCCTCTGATTTTGCTGAGAAATTAAAATGATTATTTTATAATGGTGTGCTCGTAACATTCCTGGCTATACAGGGCTTTGGAAAAGGCAAGTCTAATTGGAAGATAGTTCCAAGGTTACAGCAGGGCTCTGTCTCTCATGCTGTCATTTTAATAAGCTTTAATAAGCTTTTGGGATTTCTTTACATTTTAATAAGCTGTAACATGAGGGTGGCACGTGGGACACAGAAACCTCCTAATGACTTGGAAAGTCCTGAAATATGACATCTAGATTTATGGACTCTGACAGCCATCATTTCTGTCTCACCAAAGCCTCTTAAAATATCTTTATTACACATGCCAGTCAAAGAGATATCTTTATTACACATGCCAGTCAATTAGATATCTTTATTACACATGCCAGTCAAAGAGATATCTTTATTACACATGCCAGTCAAAGAGATATCTTTATTACACATGCCAGTCAAAGCAGATACACCTTCTAATACAGTCTAACCCCCTTAATATCACTCCTGTTGATGTCACCCTCCACTTATTGAGAACTGTGTTGTCAAATTAATTAGTAAAGGAGAGGAAAACACAGAAAAGCAGAAGCTCTAATGTAAGGTGTGTGTAACTCGACACGGAGGAGAGGGAAAAGGTTTCTCAGAGAAAGGTAGTCTGTTTTTATTTATTTATTTATTCATTCAAAAAAAAAAAAAAACTTCCAACTGAATGTACATTTAAAACAATGTAAAAGCAGCACATATCTAAAGATCATTCATTTTCCTGAAAAACACTGTGCAACACTGCCTCCCCTGTTCTTCCGCTCTGCGCATGTCTTCAGAGTTCTGCACATGTGCAGTTAGCAAAAACACACTCACCCGGGGAGGCACTGTTGGTTATGACACCGGTGGCCCCAAAATAAGTCTGCACCCGTAACAAAACCTGGACGCCTGAGTGGCGTTTTCACTTGCATCCCTCTGCCCGGTCATTCAGTGGACACCCACAATTGACGTAGCAGGTAACAACACCCCCTGTTACAGACACAACTGTTGGGATGGGGGTACATTGGGTTACTCTTTTTTTTGGTAGAGGGCTTCAACAATTTTGACCCTGCTGTCCTCCAAACCCAATTAAAAAAACAAAAAAAAAACAGAAACAATGGTCAACCCAAGTTCCTACCATGCCACTGGAGCACCAAACAGGGGCATATACCCACGTTCTTATTTACCACTACACCACTGCCTAGCAGTACCACAACTGGATGGACAGTGAGGGACGCCATTGTAAAGAACGACTTCTAGAAGTAGATGTGTCACATTAAAGACATGTCATTTTGCCCACACATCTAAAAATAAAAATAACATTTGTGTTGGACAGCATGTAAATAAATGGAAACCAAAGCTGCTGTCCTTGATAAAAGCTAATCCACACGTCGTTAAATTGCCAGCATGGATACAAAACTGAAATAACTACGTGAAACATGTATTATAATACTCTATTTGCACATATAGTGTGTGTTTTCTATCAAAATTCAAACACAATATCTATGTTCTATTATTATCTAAAAGTGAAATCCACCTTTGCAGTAGGATCAAAATAATCCTGGTATTTTGGATCTAGTAATCCCGATGTCCTCTTTAAATTCTGAAAAAAACCAATTACAACATTTACTCACGATTAAAAGCGCGATCGGATTAGCAAAGCGAAATCCGGATCACAGTAATCCCGATCACATGCTGATGTATTGAAAAACCCAATTTTACAATATAATCCTGATCAAATGCGGAAATCTAATTACCATAGTTTTGGAATGTGACATGCATCGCTACAGACACCTGAACTATACCCCCCGTAGATGGGGATGCGTTCAGCAGGAATAATAAACTACACAGAGGTACTATTCCTGGCACATTGCTCCAGTGTTGAAGGGGATGCGTTCAGCAGGAATAATAAACTACACAGAGGTACTATTCCTGGCACGTTGCTCCAGTGTTGAAGGGGATGCGTTCAGCAGGAATAATAAACTACACAGTGATACAGTTCCTGGCACGTTGCTCCAGTGTTGAAGGGGATGCCTTCAGCAGGAATAATAAACTACACAGAGGTACAGTTCCTGGCACGTTGCTCCAGTGTTGAAGGGGATGCGTTCAGCAGGAATAATAAACTACACAGAGGTACAGATTTAAATGGAATCATTACCAGGCTGTGGTTTTTAATCAGGTTTTCATCCAAAATCACCTAATCTGCAAACCTTTTCATGTGAAGGGTAATTGCTGAAAGAAATCCTTTCAGCAGTTTGTATTTACTCTCACCACCAGGTCGAGGGCAAGGTAACCCGCCCAGCTCCCCAGGGGTGTGTATTACAGCATATTGTATTTGCAATGTTTGAAGCTCGCCCCAGAGCCAAGCAAATCAGTGGATCACTTAAATATTCGATTCACTTCGTCACGGTCAGTTCTCTTAAACTACATATTTGAATACTGCTTTTCCGATCATGGATTTCCAATCGTCTTGTGTAAGCCTTTTGTCCATTCGTGTATTCAGTCTTTCTAGGATCCTCATTCAAGACATGGGCACGTTTCCAGGTCCTTGTCTGCGTCACACTACGTGGCAAGCATACCCATCTTGGTTCCTTCACTCCTGGCCTCCTACAGACGTTACATGCTGCATTTGACTATAATCCAATGCACTCGTGATTTTATACAATCATCTTTAGCCCTCCAGGCTGTGTGATCACATGACTACGAGGTGCCTCTGTACCTGCATGCACTTGTAAAAGCATCCCAAGCCCTGCTGATGAGCCAGGCAGCATGGGTCTTTACAGCTTATTACCAACCAGTCCAGACAACACAACAGATTACAAGGTTAAACTGCAGCTTGCTGGTAATGAATCACAATGCAAAATCTGCTGGTGCTATATACAGGTGTGGGCCTGTGTAAAGTGTGTGGGAATCACAGGTGTGGCCGTTCCACAATTAGGTAATTGGTGCTTATTGAGGAGTGGACACATGTATAAAAGGAGCCAGAAATCCTTTGTTTGTTGGAGGGAGGCAGGTGAGTGTTTTTGACCTGTGTGGATATAGTATTGAACTTTATAATGAAGGTGAACGCCCAGCCAATATTGTAGTGTTTGGTGTAAACCTTTTATTTTGGCCCTTGTACCTTTTTCTTGGTGTCTGGTGTCTTTTTGTTTAATAAGTGTGTGCTTCGCTCTTTAAACTGCAGCTTCTGTAGATACTCTAATTCCACCTGGTAACATCTTGGGCGGTGACGCTATCCTGTCACAACAGCTAAAATTCCCATTAGCATGAGTTTTACATGTGTATACTAAAACCTTTATTTCATGTTAGTTGCTGAGAAAAAGCTTGTGATTTGTTTCTTAAGTAACAGAAATACCTAGGATAACCAATGGAATAGTCTATTGTACAGGAAAGAGAAGCACACACTCTTCAGGGAATCATGAAGCGATGAAAGGTAAGAGATGTTTCAGTCTTTTATTAAACTGCTGCATGGCAGCACCAAGCTCCCAGACTCTCAGCAGCAACTTACTGCACACAAACAAAACTCTAGTGGCTTCACTTCACAACAGGAGCTGTGAACACCAGCATCCCCACCGTTGATTGTTTTAAAGATTTACAAAGCCAGTAAACTTCAATTAAAGACTAGCGTGAACACAGTGTGTTTTTGTAAACTTGAATGTATCAAACACATATTTTGTTTAAAAAAAAAAGTTAAAGTAACAATGATACAAAATGTGTTAAAAGAAAATGAATCGAATTCCCTACCAGCTCCAAACCCTATATCCTACAACATGGTTACTCCCTCAGGAACAGTCCTGCTCCGCTTGGAGCATCAAAAATAAAAAAGGTTTTCTTGAGACACCAGAAGAAACCTTTAAAAACAAGAGGAAATGCTTCCTTCGCTGCTGGCTGGCTGGCTCTTTATATGTCCATTTCGAACTGGTCACTTTCGTCAGCTAGAAAAAAAAAGAATGAAACCAAGTTAGTGCTTCGTTGGGTGAAGACACAGGGGCTCAATTTTAATTACTTAAACAGTGGCAGATCTAAATACCACCGCCTTTAAATACAAGAAACACACAATCCCACTGGGGTCTCAGGCAGGGCGATGCACTGTCCCTCTTAGCATCCTTAAATACAAGAAACGCACAATCCCACTGGCGTCTCAGGCAGGGCAAGGCACTGTCCCTCTGAGCATCCTTAAATACAAGAAACGCACAGCGGAGACAGGGCTGGGATTTAGCACGATTAGGGGCAGGCGCTTTTAGATTAATACAGACGGTTCTGATTACTTTTAAGGATATTGATATTCTTGATTCAGGGACTACATTTCATAAATGTGAAGGAGTGGCGTGATCTCCTCAATAAGATTAGATTGGAAGTCCACACCTTTTGTAAGATTTGTGCATATTACCTTTTACAGTGATTTAATGAACTCTTCAAAACACAGCATTCTTACTCCAGCCTACATTCTCTTACACGCTTGGGATCTATCTATTTTCAGGAAGGTGTTGTACACAGAAGGCATGTGAAACAGGACTGGACAGCCTATGGCAGCTGCATGTGGCCCTTGTTGCTATCTGTCTCGTCAGGGATACTGGGGAGCGGCTGCACATTAAGGAGCTTTTTCATGAAGTCTGAAACACTCTGTGCCCAAGCAAACCAAGGCTTCAATCTAGATTGGGAACAGAGAGGCCAGACAGAGGGCCAAGGCCCAGGGTGGGGATACAAACACAACTGCTGCTTCCGCTCTGCAGCCTGGAAACAAGAGCTGTATGTCCGTGGCTAAATGTTTTCCTGAACTCAAGCCAAAAGCAAGCATTATCAAAATCAGGGTTCCTCTCAGACAGATTCACAGAGTTTCTTCACTTGCTCAAACTGTGCACTCTTTTTCCTATTAATTATAAGTGCTGTAAAACTTTATATAAAAAAGCTCTGTACACAAGGGCTGCTGCGGGGCTGGACACAAAGCCCAGCCACCATTAGGAGGGTCTGGAAGGCACAAATATACAATGTAAAACAGCATGGCCTTATCAGGACTGTGCAGGGACACAATATGTAATGTAAAGCAGCTCCTTCACTGCTACCGACGGGCAGTGGAGTTATCTGTTTGAGCTGAACAGACACCACTCGCATGGCACTGCTTATTGTGCTGGGAGGGCGTTTGAAATAGCTGAATGATGTTTACCGGGGGAAAACAACCCTCCTTCCTCTGAGCAAATAGGGCTCTGATAAACAACTGAGAGCAGACCCCCAGGCTGAGGCCCTCCACAGCATGTGACTGGGAGCAGCAGGGAGGGAGGGAGGCACACAGAAATTACACAACTTATTTACACAAAGACCAGTCAAAGTTCAGTGCTTCAGAGACGCTCCTGCAGAATATCTAGCACTCCACCCAGCGGGGAGTTCGCATAAAGCTTGCATGGAGTTTCATTACAGGGTCAGAAGTTCACAGAGCGCTGTAAAGCTGCCAGCATTTGCAGGTCTTCTGTCAACACACTGCTACCAAGAGCCAGCACGCAAAACTCCTCGCTTTTATTTTGTTTGTTTTTTCTGCAGATTCCAGATCCAACAGATCACCAGGCGTAGTCTTAGACATACTAAAAGAAATGTAATAACTTCAAACGGCAAACGCCTTGAAAAGAAGTCTCTCATTATCGTTACAAATGGCATATATACTGTATTGCTGAACTCTGTCACAGATGAGAGACCTGACCAAGCTGATTTGCTGAAGTGCTCCACCTTCCCTTTGTGGAGCCTGTTCCTCTTGTTCCAGCAAACAGCTCAATGAGCAGCTCCACAAACCTGGTCCTGTTCACAGGGAAGAAGCAGAACATGCCAGGTCTGTGCGGCTCTCTAAAGGACACCTTTATGTGGCCCTGTACAGTATACCCAAGTTCAGAGAGCAGACAGGGGTTATAAACTGCATCCCTACGACTACCACGTTGGCTCCTCGATGCTGGCTAATGCAGGAGCTACAGTGGAGTCTGTCTCTCAGCTGGCCCTGCACTGCAAACCTTGCAAGTTGCTCTGAAAATCCTCCCAAGCATACAGACAAGACTTCCACTGTCTCAACACATGACCAGGACTGCCAGTCCCTTGAGGGAGTCTGCGGTGGAAATGTACAGTGAAGGAGGCTGTGTGCAGTCTTGGATTAAAAGCACCTGCCAATCAAGTGGCTGTTATCACATCTAGAAATCAATTCAAATGACAAAACGTTTTAACCAGCAGGCTTTCCACAGCATCTTTATTGAACACATTGAGAGACTTCTAGCCAAAATGTTTGTCATTGAACTAAAAACGTAACACTATTGACTAACAGTTATGGATGCTATTATCAATTTTGTACATTTTTATGAAACCCAGTTTTGAACAGGAGTGAAGTGTGCACAGATTTTCTGTCTGACCTGCAGCTCTCACCAATCACCTCACCCTGCCCACTCACACCCCGCCTGTGAGTGACCTGCACCCTGCCCCTCAAACCCCGCCTGTGCGTGACCCGCACCGCCCCCTCACGCCCGCCTGTGCGTGACCCGCACCCTGCCCCTCACGCCCCGCCTGTGCGTGACCCGCACCCTGCCCCTCACGCCCGCCTGTGCGTGACCCGCACCCTGCCCCTCACGCCCGCCTGTGCGTGACCCGCACCCTGAGCCCTCACGCCCGCCTGTGCGTGACCCGCACCCTGCCCCCTCACGCCCCGCCTGTGCGTGACCCGCACCCTGCCCCCTCACACCCAGCCTGTGCGTGACCCGCACCCTGCCCCCTCACGCCCCGCCTGTGCGTGACCCGCACCCTGCCCCCTCACACCCAGCCTGTGTCTGACCTGGCAGGTCTTTGTCCGGCTCCTCCTCCTTCAGCTCCTCCAGCTTGGACAGGGGTGGGTGCTGCGGCACAGTCACCCCCGGGATCTGCGGCAGGCAGCAGGGGGAGTCGAGCAAGCGGAGAGTTCCGGCACTCCAGGAGGAACTTGCGCTCGTAAATGATCCTGGTCCCTGAAGAACAACAGAGGGGGGCGAGAAACATTCCCAATTAGAACTAGTAAGGTTACGTACATTCAGAATGATTCTAGGAACAGGTTCTTTACAGGGAAGAGAACACACACAATCACTTATCACAAATGTACTTTAATGAGGACTACTGGATATCACTTGGGATCGGTAGATTGGGACAGGTTTATCAACTTTTCTGGTAAAAGTAAAATACTGTTAGTGTTACAAAAACCGGAAAGCAACTGGGCTGGTTAATTCTCAGAAGTATCTTGTCCAAGTCACTTGTCTGCATCCACATGTTGTACAGTACTGGACATGCTCATAGTTTTGCAACAGGAACTCAATGTTCCCTTCACGTACATACAGTAAACTGAAAAACACAACAGAATAAATGTGCAGGCAGCTCACTGACCCTGCTGGAATGGCTAGCTGATGAGACATCATTGTGAATAGCTGATGAATTCAAAAAGACAAAGCTACTGAAACACGCTCAAGCACAAATACGAAATACGGGCCCATGCAGCTAAACTTCCTGTCTAATGGAAGCAATGCTGCCAGATCAAATCCATTAATAACCAGGAACTGTTAACTAGATATCTATATCAGCATCACATTAAAATGTCATTTGAAGTCAGACACCCCAGGTGTTGTTGACCAGGTTCAGCCACAAGCTATTGTATCAGGCTGGTATACCTCCCCATAGCACAGTGTAAGCGGTCTTCTTTCACAGTGGAATCTGTTTACCGTTCCCAATTACGAGAGACATTCGATGCAAAGGCACGTGTCTGCATTTTTACTGTACCACTGGCACCTCACATGTTATACAGTACAGGGCCTGCACAGAACAACATGTTGTGCAACTGCGTCCTGCCGTCAGAACAAAGGGAGGGAATGTGCTGGCAGACAGTGTGAGCACTCCGATAAGCCAGGACACACACAGGCACAATGGCACGCAATGCTGTGGTTCAGTGTTCGTTCTGTTTATTGCTGCATGAACAGGCACGCCTCTTTTTTTGAGGTGCTGAAGATAAGTACTCCATAAAAAAATAGACTTTGAATGCTGAAGTATCCGTTATGAATACAAACATTTTATTCGGTTGACATTTAAAGTTTTGCTTCCTTGAGCTGCTGCCAAGCTTAGATAAATCGACCTGTGAGCATAGCGCGGGAATCTTACAGGATCAAAACAAACTGGTGGTTAAAGGGTTATCTTCATCCATGTGATTGAAGCTGTATCACATACTGAACTATATGTATGTTATGATAAATGTCAGAATCCGCTCAATCTGAAGTTTTGCCAGTAAATGTCAGCCAAGTATGGATTGCTTCCCATCAATTCCCATTAACAAAACAATCATTAATGATCTTCGAGTAATGCACAATTGAGCATTTTAAACTAGTTCAACATGGCACTGAACAATATTGTGATTCACTTCTGTAGAACAACCAACATTCTGGTAAGTTTGCATACAATTCACAATGGTGTTGAAGGATATTGTTCTACTCCAAATAAGTTGTAGTTTGATGAAAATAACACATTCTGTCAAAAGCAAATTAAATCATTTAAGACCTGTTTTGTTTTTAACAGGAAATCACACTTCAGTTATGACACATAATGCCACAAAGACAGGCAGTGAATAGATATATACTTATTGCAGCATGACTCCTGTGGCACTTGGAGTTACACAGGACTCTTGAAGCCTCACAATGCACGAAAGCGATTCGAAAATCATTCGGTCATTAGTCAAAGGCACTTGATTATTCTTGAGATTTACTGGTAAATGTCTAAAGTAAAGTGTTATCAAGTTTATTTCGGACATTTACCAGTAAATCTAAAGATTTGCCAATATTCTGACTTAGTGTAACATCTACACTCTATAGAAGAATGTTGAAAACTCCACGTGTGCCAATGTTGTTCACAGAATTCCAGATTTTCTGTGAAACGGCCTCACTTGGCAGGGACGGCATGTATCCCATGATGGCTGGCAGCAGGTGTGGTTGAACGGGGCCTGAAACATGAAACAAGAGCATCCAGTCTGTTCCACTCCCAATGGCTCTGAGCCAAGGCCAGCCTGCGTGTGCAGTTACAGCAAACCACATGAGAACAGCTTAAGGGCTTGGTGGTGCGGGAGTCTACTCGCTGGACTCGGGCTAGGAGGGGTGTGATGGGTGTCCTCTAGGTCCTGCACACAATCAAGAGCAAGCAGCAGTGTGTTCAGGTCAGGTCGCTTGCAATGGTGCACAATGAAACTCGCACGGAACTTGGCTGCACTACAGTCAGCAATAAAAGAACTGTGTATGTTATTTTTTTATTTTTTTTTATTTTGATGTGAACCAGCATCCACAGGGGGCTAAGTTGAGCCCTCCAAACTAATTTGACGTGTAACCTGTGAGGGATTGAAATCCAGCCCCACAGAGGTGAAGTTCATTACTTTCTAGTGAAGTAGCCCCTGTGACCTCACCCATATCAGATACTCCCGAGAACGACAGAAACAAGATGGTCGGGTCAGCTGAACGGGGTGGATGGTATTTTACATATTTCATAGACAAAAATACACTGAGGAGTCTCACATGCAAGGTTAGAAGTTTGGTTTTCATTACATGTGCCTTATTTGAATGTTATTAAGATTCTCCAATGTTTACTGTGAACAGAGCCCAGTGTACAGCTATTACAGCGAGGCAGGAGAACCGTGCTCCCTCCCTCCAGTCTGTTCACAGTACAGCCCTGCTCCCTCCCTCCCTCCCTCCTCCCTCCAGTCTGTTCACAGTACAGCCCTGCTCCCTCCCTCCCTCCAGTCTGTTCACAGTACAGCCCTGCTCCCTCCCTCCCTCCCTCCCTCCAGTCTGTTCACAGTACAGCCCTGCTCCCTCCCTCCCTCCAGTCTGTTCACAGTACAGCCCTGCTCCTCCCTCCCTCCCTCCAGTCTGTTCACAGTACAGCCCTGCTCCCTCCCTCCCTCCAGTCTGTTCACAGTACAGCCCTGCTCCCTCCCTCCCTCCCTCCAGTCTGTTCACAGTACAGCCCTGCTCCTCCCTCCTCCAGTCTGTTCACAGTACAGCCCTTCTCCTCCCTCCCTCCAGTCTGTTCACAGTACAGCCCTGCTCCCTCCCTCCAGTCTGTTCACAGTACAGCCCTGCTCCCTCCCTCCCTCCAGTCTGTTCACAGTACAGCCCTGCTCCCTCCCTCCGTCCCTCCAGTCTGTTCACAGTACAGCCCTGCTCCCTCCCTCCAGTCTGTTCACAGTACAGCCCTGCTCCCTCCCTCCGTCCCTCCAGTCTGTTCACAGTACAGCCCTGCTCCCTCCCTCCAGTCTGTTCACAGTACAGCCCTGCTCCCTCCCTCCCTCCAGTCTGTTCACAGTACAGCCCTGCTCCCTCCCTCCCTCCAGTCTGTTCACAGTACAGCCCTGCTCCCTCCCTCCCTCCAGTCTGTTCACAGTACAGCCCTGCTCCCTCCCTCCCTCCAGTCTGTTCACAGTACAGCCCTGCTCCCTCCCTCTGTCCCTCCAGTCTGTTCACAGTACAGCCCTGCTCCCTCCCTCCCTCCCTCCAGTCTGTTCACAGTACAGCCCTGCTCCCTCCCTCCCTCCAGTCTGTTCACAGTACAGCCCTGCTCCTCCCTCCCTCCTCCCTCCCTCCAGTCTGTTCACAGTACAGCCCTGCTCCCTCCCTCCCTCCAGTCTGTTCACAGTACAGCCCTGCTCCTCCCTCCCTCCCTCCAGTCTGTTCACAGTACAGCCCTGCTCCCTCCCTCCCTCCAGTCTGTTCACAGTACAGCCCTTCTCCTCCCTCCCTCCCTCCCTCCAGTCTGTTCACAGTACAGCCCTGCTCCCTCCCTCCAGTCTGTTCACAGTACAGCCCTGCTCCCTCCCTCCCTCCAGTCTGTTCACAGTACAGCCCTGCTCCCTCCCTCCGTCCCTCCAGTCTGTTCACAGTACAGCCCTGCTCCCTCCCTCCAGTCTGTTCACAGTACAGCCCTGCTCCCTCCCTCCGTCCCTCCAGTCTGTTCACAGTACAGCCCTGCTCCCTCCCTCCCTCCAGTCTGTTCACAGTACAGCCCTGCTCCCTCCCTCCCTCCCTCCAGTCTGTTCACAGTACAGCCCTGCTCCCTCCCTCCCTCCAGTCTGTTCACAGTACAGCCCTGCTCCCTCCCTCCCTCCCTCCAGTCTGTTCACAGTACAGCCCTGCTCCCTCCCTCCCTCCAGTCTGTTCACAGTACAGCCCTTCTCCCTCCCTCCCTCCAGTCTGTTCACAGTACAGCCCTGCTCCCTCCCTCCAGTCTGTTCACAGTACAGCCCTGCTCCCTCCCTCCCTCCAGTCTGTTCACAGTACAGCCCTGCTCCCTCCCTCCGTCCCTCCAGTCTGTTCACAGTACAGCCCTGCTCCCTCCCTCCAGTCTGTTCACAGTACAGCCCTGCTCCCTCCCTCCGTCCCTCCAGTCTGTTCACAGTACAGCCCTGCTCCCTCCCTCCAGTCTGTTCACAGTACAGCCCTGCTCCCTCCCTCCCTCCAGTCTGTTCACAGTACAGCCCTGCTCCCTCCCTCCCTCCAGTCTGTTCACAGTACAGCCCTGCTCCTCCCTCCCTCCCTCCAGTCTGTTCACAGTACAGCCCTGCTCCCTCCCTCCAGTCTGTTCACAGTACAGCCCTGCTCCCTCCCTCCCTCCAGTCTGTTCACAGTACAGCCCTGCTCCCTCCCTCCGTCCCTCCAGTCTGTTCACAGTACAGCCCTGCTCCCTCCCTCCAGTCTGTTCACAGTACAGCCCTGCTCCCTCCCTCCGTCCCTCCAGTCTGTTCACAGTACAGCCCTGCTCCCTCCCTCCAGTCTGTTCACAGTACAGCCCTGCTCCCTCCATCCTCCCTCCCTCCCTCCCATCTGTTCACAGTACAGCCCTGCTCCCTCCCTCCCTCCAGTCTGTTCACAGTACAGCCCCTGCTCCCTCCCTCCCTCCAGTCTGTTCACAGTACAGCCCTGCTCCCTCCCTCCCTCCCTCCAGTCTGTTCACAGTACAGCCCTGCTCCCTCCCTCCAGTCTGTTCACAGTACAGCCTTGCTCCCTCCCTCCCTCCCTCCCTCCAGTCTGTTCACAGTACAGCCCTGCTCCCTCCATCCCTCCCTCCTCCCGTCTGTTCACAGTACAGCCCTGCTCCCTCCCTCCCTCCCGTCTGTTCACAGTACAGCCCTGCTCCCTCCCTCCCTCCAGTCTGTTCACAGTACAGCCCTGCTCCCTCCCTCCCTCCAGTCTGTTCACAGTACAGCCCTGCTCCCTCCCTCCCTCCAGTCTGTTCACAGAACAGACCTGCTACTGCAGGATCGGGTCGGGTCGGGTGGCTTCCTGCTGCCACTTGCTGGCTTTTGTGGACTGCATGAAAATGGAATTGAAATTTCTGGGCACTTGCGCTAAAAATAAAGCAACGCCAGCCAGCAACTGGCAATATGTGAAGAATGCAAAGAATGGAAAGGGTGGATTAAAACTCCAAAATGACAAATGTGAATTGATATTGAAAATATTTCCTAGAATAAACCTCAATTAAACTGGGCTCAGGCTAACTTTTTTGTTCTCTCCTTGAATCTCCACTTATAAAAAGTAATTAGTCCTTTGTTTATAGTTAGGGCTTCTGTTTTTTGGTTTTTAATTTAATTTTTTGGTGCTTATTTTTTAGCTATTTGAGTTATGTATTTTTTTTTTGCTTTTTATACTGTATGCAGTTATTGTTTTCGGTTACTTTCCAAAATTCTTGGGCGTTTGTTTTTTTTTTTCTGTCACAATGTAAAGTAACTTGACAGTACTTGAACACTTCAGTTGTACCTTCTTTCCTTTGCTGTCTTCCACAACAAAACCCTTATGGACACGGGCACATTCTTCTGGGGTTTTTGTGTTAAGACATTTTTTTACATTTTGCCACAATTTGCAATTCTAAACTCCACGAGCTTGTAAATATTCCCTACCGAACTGTAATATAGATTTAAATCTCATGAGCAAGAACAATAAGGAGGCTGTGTGGTCCAGTGGTTAAAGAAAAGGGCTTATAACCAGGAGGTCCCCGGTTCAAATCCCACCTCAGCCACTGACTCATTGTGTGACCCTGAGCAAGTCACCTCCTTGTGCTTCGTCTTTCGGGTGAGACGTAATTGTAAGTGACTCTGCAGCTGATGCATAGTTCACACACCTGTAAGTCACCTTGGATAAAGGCATCTGCTAAATAAACAAATAATTTTCTGTTTCTAATTGTACTCTCGTTTAAATCTCGTAAGCGTGTTACAATCCTCCAATAGAAATGCAGGAATTTAGTTGGGGTGGGTTTAAAGTATTCAGAACTAATCTTGATAGGTACAAGTCAGAAAGGAGGGGCATTTTTGTACAGTATGGTTTTTTGTTTGTTTTTTTTCCACAAGGAAGGCATCAAGTCAACCTGAATTGCCCGTGTTTATTGGATGCACACCAATTTCATTCTTTTTTTTGTATCGGTGGTGCTTTATCAGTTATTATTATTTATTTCTTAGCAGATGCCCTTATCCAGGACGACTTACAATTGTTACAAGATATCACGTTATTTTTTACACATTATTTTTTAAATACAATTACCCATTTATACAGTTGGGTTTTTACTGGAGCAATCTAGGTAAAGTACCTTGCTCAAGGGTACAGCAGCAGTGTCCCCCACCTGGGATTGAACCCACGACCCTCCGGTCAAGAGTCCAGAGCCCTAACCACTACTCCACACTGCTGCCCTGGGTTAAAACAGTGGGAGATACAGTACTAATTCAAACATTAAAAAAATAAGTTGCAGTTCCCATTCTAACCACCAGGATGTGCACTTGTCATCTTTTCTATATAGGCATTTCAACACACTTCTGGTTGGTTAACTGAAGATTAAATCAACAAATGTGTATAAGGTTATACAAATGTAGTGCATGTTAGAACATTGATAAAAACACATTTTACTGTTTATATAAAAAGTAACCCAAACTAATTTGAACTCAAACATATTAAGAAAATAGTTGGAGGGACAAAACGAGTTATACTTTCTTCGTAGAACAAAACCAGTGCGACTGTGTTGCATAATCCGCCATTAATTGGCTTTCACTGAAGGCAAAACGTAAATTTACAGCAAAACGTCCACGTGATAGAGATGAATGCAGCACCTCAACACAGGGGCACCAAGCAAAAAACAGCCAACAGAAACTTTATCCGTGTGCAAAACTGCAAACATTAAACTTTAACTTCATTCCGTCACGAGAAGGATCTGAGACCAAATGACCACATTCATGTGGTGAAAATACCAGTACATTTACTGTCGTGTATATATGAATTTAAGCACCAACTTTAACGAATCTCCAGGAATTATTATAACTCATGTATTTATTAACATGCATGTATTTATTAACGTTTAAAATGTTTGGAGTCTTTTCTCAAACCCCCCACCCCAATACACACCGTATATAAAAACACTGTTCAGAATGCGCATAGACGCGCAGATACTAAATGCACCACCATTAAAGTAATAGTACTATACTTTAATATTTTGCTCATGTGGTATTTTCAGAACATCAGCACGTGTACAAGCTATCACGTGGTTTTATGTTGCTGTACTTGTTGCAAACTTCCTACGAATCCCCGCCATAAGATAACATTTCGAAGGGATACGTGTTTACTTGCACGGTCTGCACAGGATGTCTCTCCTACCTCCTGGCGTGGTGGAGAACAGGGTTCCTCCCGGCGTTGAGCTGTAGCGGTCCGGGAGCTGGGTCCAGTCTTTCACATGAACAACTCGGGTCGGAATAGGGCAGCTCTTCCTTTGCTGGCAGTTTGCAGACATACTGGTTACTCAGAGATTTTCACACACAGAAATATATTTTTCTTTTTACAAAAAACTGACTTATTTCTGACATATAATGTATAAAAAAAACCCTGTGTTATGATAGATATAACAAACAAAGAAAAGCGGAGTGTATTGCAAGAGCAAGCTACGATATTAAAATGTTTGCAAACGCTTCCAATCTCTTACTAATCAGCTTCCCTTACTGTTAAATTAACTATGGAGCTGTGCTGTAGCAGCGCGCGTACACAGACTGCTCCGTCTCCTAATACACAGCGAGGAGGAGCAGCAACAACAACAACACTGGGCCCCTGAACAGTGCGAGCCAGTTGGATTTTGTGGGCGGGCTCCTAAGCCGTGTCTCAGCTGCTCCGTCGTATTCCATACAGGGCAGAGCTTCCATTCCCGGGATGGTAGTGGTAAACATAACTACTCTTAACATGTATATAATCACACTGTTAAAACCTAACACAGCAAGAAAGATTTCACATACTTTTTTTAAATTTACTTAACAGCTATAATACATCCAGTACTGTATCAACACATCCGTAATTAAAAAAAATAACATCTTAGAGTTTTATTAAACTTGGTAATCAGTTCCTTTTTCTCTTTTGCAGTTTTTGTTTTGTATTGTGGAAACATGAAAGAAAAAAGCGGAGACATATAATTGAAGTAGAGTGTAAACCTGGCACACACCTCAAAATATTAAAGCAAATATCAGGAAAAAAAAACCCTATTCAGGTAATGGACAGTCTATGCATTATTTGCAATCCCTCTGCAATAACCATGTAGCCTTCTCACTTTACTATTCTTATAAACTTCGCTATTGGTGGTTTGAATCATCTCAGCTGATGGCTGAAAGGTTTAACACACCTTCTTGACCTGTCGTAATCCAAGCTTCACATTCAGTAGCTGCTCAACTGTGCTGTCCTGGATACCCGCTCAACTTCAGCGCTAGCAGGGGGTAGTGACAGTACAGTCAGCATGAAGTCTGGCAATCTGCAGTCAGAAGTGAACCTGCTTCATTTCTCAAACCACCAGCCTTCATCCAATACTCTCTATATATATTGCTTTCAACAATCCTTATTCAAGAAACAATATGCTTTTTAGCAGTACTGTAATGTACTAGATCAATTCCCTACACAACACTTGCAAAATATCTCAAATATAATAGAGTTCATTGCAGTCATCAGCTGCATAGACTACCTTATTCAACAGAATGAGGCAACAAAACAGTGAGTACAAACATTAAGTTACTGTTTTACTGGCAAGGCTGCAGCAGTGAACCGGGATTAATAATAACACAACAATTCTAAAATGGGGTAAACAATTTTTTAAAAGCCTGCCTTTTTATTTTAAATGGGAGTGTTTAAAAAAAAAAAAACATTGAAAAGTATATAAAATGTTCAATAAAGTTTTCCACTTTAAATGACGTTGTTGAATTTCCTGGTCTGTTTATAGAATATTTTAAACTACTACAGATTTCTGCTCAGCTTGACCTTCCAGTCCTTATCAACAAACTCAGATACTGTTAAATAATAAAGTAGCTTACCATCACTCAAAAGAATACATTGCAAGATCTGCTTGTGGGGAGCCTCTGGTCTGCTGCATTGGTGGAAGAGGATCCTGTTCTTCAAAGGCTCAATACAGCTTTATAATATGTTCTGCACCCACATATACCTGGCGTCTACTGCTTCAATCCTCATGGGCTGAGTGGTCTCATTTAATCTTTTTTTCTTTTTTTCTACTAATGATTTTATTGAGAACATTTAATTATGGAAATAATGTATTATACTAAGCCTTCAGGAGTTGGAAATATACAAATCACTGCAAGGATTGCATGTTTCTGGCACTGGGATTTCTGTGTGTAAACCACCTACTTATAAATGTTACTCATTTTATACATTTTTCAGTTACCGGGGTAAGCTCTTACTGGGGCATGTTCATATAGTGCTGATGTTAAAAATACAGAAATACATATGTTGCTCTGCATACTATCACATAATCAGACCTTCCCAGAGCAAGATCATGTACTAGTGTCATCTGTATTAAAAATAAATAAATAAATACCACTGTATCAACAGATTCACCTAGACCTGGAGAGGGCGCATGTGAACGAGCCCCAGGGGAAGGATTTCGGCAGCTGCTGCCATCAGGCCCAGAAGCTTTTGGAAGGTGACAACCTTCGGTGCCACGTTGGGCTGGAACAGCTCCAAGCAGGCAGTCAGCCTCTGGTTGTCCGACAGAGTGGCGATTATGGACCTGGAGTCAAAATACATCCCCAGATAGATAGCTGTCTGGGAAGGTGTCAACTGGCTTTAGAGGAGGTTCACTGAGAACTCCAATCGTTGCAGGTAACCAGTGACCAGCTCCGTGTGTAACACTGCCTGTGTGGGTGACATATATAATAGCCAGTCATGCAGATAATTGAGCTCTGATGCCTTTGAGTCTCAGAGGGGCCAATATAGCGTCCATGCACTTGGAAAACGTGCAAGGCGCTAGGGAGAGGCCAGATGGCAGGACATGGCACTAGTAAGAGGTTCCCTGAAAAGTGACCCGCAAGTACTTCTTGCGGCAGGTCTTATAGAGATGTGTTAATTGGTCTCACTGTCTGCAGCAGCAGTTGCATTGTCAGCATCTAGAATTTCCGTTGCCTCAAGAACAGGTTGAGCTGTCTGAGGTCAAGGATCAGCCTGAGGCCACCATCCCGTTTCAGCACCAGGAAGTACCTGGAGTACGATGGAGATTACCTGTTTTTGTAACAGGGCTGACCTCCTAAGACGCTAAGATCTTGTGGATTCATGACCGTTGTTGTGGTCACACCCAGAAAGGAGAGACGTCGTAACTGTAGAGTAACCGGTCTGAATGGTAGTGAGCACCCGGGTGTCCGTGGTGCAGGATCGCCAGTAGTCCAGATGGGCCTGGTGAAACATGCCCTGGATCTGTGGCAGCAAAGCCCTCGGGCTGTTGGCTAGCCCGGGGCGGCACCCTTTTTCCCTGTTTGGACGCAGGACCGCATTTGTTGCCCAGCTTCTCCGCATCATGCTCCCCATAAAGGTTGTCAATCACCCGGGAGACAGCAGGGGCGGTTGAGTTTGGTTGCCTTATAAAAGTTTACAGCGTCAATTTTTTCAGTTTCCCCATGCTTTGCATGATTTTTTTAATATGCTTTCACTATGATTTATTATACTTTTGTATGCTTTTATAAGGGTTTCTACAGCTGCAGGCAGAATGCATTTGATTGTGAAACATGGTTCAAATGACTAGGGCTCAGTAGAGATTAAGAGTCTGTAAATTAATATGTTCTTTGTAGGGTGTCACCTTGTAAAGTCTGGGTGAAAGGACTGCAAAGCGAAGCTGAGCTGTGCAAATTGATGTCTCTTATATTAAGAGACACTACACAAGACATGTTAACTTATTATAAATAACAACTATGAAGACTGTACTCAGGGACCATAGCTAAACATAAAAAAACGTGTTGTTTTTGGAATCATGCTCTATGCATGAGATCTGTGCACAGGATAAAATGTTCTGGACTTGGCAAATCACAGTGATTGATTTCTTATACGTAAGTTGAATTCTATATATGAGTTATGCAATACTATATAGTTTCATATTCTTAAATCAAGTTATAGAAAATGTCAAAAGTGCATTGCCAATCAGTGTTATTATTTCTACTCATAACCTGTAACATTTAATTGCAGAATTAATAGCATGTTTTGATATTGTATCAAACTCATAACAACCCTAATATAAAGTAGTACTTCAAATTATGTGGTGCTGTTAGATGTTTGATTTTCATAGCCTTGCTGCACAAACCCTTGTGGAACTTTATAATAGTAAATCAAGGGTGGAGTTATAGAATGAAGGTGGTAGACTAGTAACATCATCTTAATAAAAACACAGTAAATGCATTGGAGACGCATGGGAAACTGACAAAAAACCATGTAAATACACCAGGGGAAACTTAGCTGTTTTCTGTAGCTTTCACATTTGCATTGTGTAGGCCGGGCTGGTTGGAAACTGCAAGTGCTACTGTAAATCAGCCACCAGAGGGAGCCTGTTAGAGGGGACTATCATGGCTACATTAACCTGCGATTCAATCATTGAGGCTGTGAACATATCTACAGCCATGGGAGTGACTCTGCCCACTTAGAACAATAAAGGCTGGAGAAAAACAACTCTAGAACTTCAGACAGTGAAGCAGTGAAATTGTGTTCTTGTTAAAGGAGAAAAAAGCAGAGCAAATGAAGGTGGGTTTAGTAAAGCAACAACAGGCTGGATATTTGAAAGCTCACAAGCTGACAGACTCACCTTGTACTGGAGTCTTGATGGTGCCCTCTTGTGAGAGCTGAGGGAAGTGCATACTGTACGTGAATATATCAAGCAGCTGTTATTTCAGTTTGTCAGATTTGTAAGTTTGTGTGTTATGTCCTATTACATCCACTGGAGGTCTGGAACTTGAACAGTGTTTCAATGGTAGGGCTCATTCATTTGACAGCACCACTGAACAGGGAAATGGCATGGGACAATGTACGACATGTTCAGCTTGACTCCACCTCATAAGATGCTCATTGGATTTCATTCTCTTTTGAACTACTGATAATCGAGATCCAAAGCTATCAACTCTTACCTTTTAGGAAACAGTAAAAGCCAATGGAAAGCTATGTGTATTACAGTCAGCACTCGGATATAAGGCACTCAGATACACGGCAGTCGCGTTTTACCATCCTTGTATTAAGAAACAAATCAATTCCCATTATATATGTAACAAATTAATGCACTTACTCGTCACACGCGATTTCCGACTCCGTCACCAGTTTTCTGATAACAAAGCCCATTTCTTCAATGTTACAGTTTATTTGATTATCCGTCACAACCCACTTTTTTTTTTTTCTTGCATGCCAAATCAGTCTGTCTTTATTGTGCAGTTAGTTTCACCCGATGAAAATGCAGCAAAAACAGAGCTAATGAGAGCAGCTGCTGTAATGTAAAACAGTTAATCGTTAAACAGTTTTAGATACTGTGATGTATTAGGGTCGGATATGCGAGTGCTGACTGTATACAGCACACAGTCACAAGAGGCTAAAAGGTTCAGATAAATCTACAGTAGAATCTTTTGACAGTAATGGAAACCCTTCAAGTTTGAACGATTCCCTGCAGACCAAGACAAAGGGAATTTGAGGAGGACACAACAGAAGTGAGACGGGAACCACAGGAAGAAACAAACACCATACTGGCAAGGCTGGCAATACTGTATCAAAGGAAAGCTCTGGCAATGAAAGGGAGACGGCTGTCTGCAGGGACACACATGCAGGTGAATAGCTATAAGAAAGAAAAGGGCAGATGAGATTTAAAAAAGGGGGAGGGGTACACTTAGGGGCCAGACTGCCAGGAATGGTATGAAGTTACCAAAAGAGACAAAAGGAAGGGATTCGGCCCAGGGAACGTACTAATCTCAAATGAAGTGCCTCTAGTTGAAGCCCAGAGACCAAGGAGAAGTTGAGTTTTGATTCCTGTGATAAACCGTTTTGAAAGCCCTGCTCTAGATCCCAGCTTGGGTCGCGTTGGCCGTCTTGATTAGGGTCATAGAATTGAGCGCCAGTTTGATTGGAAACTCAGTATTTGACCAGTGCTCCGAAGTCAGGAATCCTTTTGTGTAGTTTACACATTTTAGCAGTGTTCCCTGGTACAGACATGGTGTCATTCAATTGATCTGAACAGTGCTGCTGGATCCAGATAGCTTACATTTTACATACAGAACTGTTCATGGAGCTTTAGTCAATGACTGTGCATCAGAGTTTACAGGGGGTAACTCCAGATACTAGAAATTACATTAGTGGGGTCTCAACAAAGGAGTCTGTAAATAAGGCTGCATTTACTGTTTGTACATGGTCTTGTGTATTATTGTTCTTGTGTAGCTGTAGCTTTACACACATTTTCAGCTGCAGTATGTTCTTTTTGTTGTTGCTGCCTTGACGTTTCTGTTTACACCAACATTCATGTGCCAAAGAATGAAGGATATAAATCATTTTTAAACTTTGTTTATACATTATAATGAAGGTAATCTATTGTTTTGATGAATTTCACTTTTTAACTTTACAATGCATTAAAGTTGATTATATAGAACATGAACTTCTGCCATTTTGGCGTCATTTTAACGTTCACAACCTTACTTCACACAGTGCTTGCTACCTTTGAGCAAATCAATACGTTTGGTTATTATCATAACCCTGGTTCCCTGAAATACAAAAGTAACCATTACCGAATGGGATACATCTCTTATAGCCCAAATTATCAGAGTACTTATATCCTAATTTACAGCAAGGGACAGGGTGTTCTCCTGCGCTGGTTCTGGGTCAGGCAATGGTACCTGAACCGTGGGGACTCAGACAACAGGGGGCCTTACAGAAGCTCCGTCAAAAGGGACTGCTGCTGGTTCATAGCTTCAACAAGCTTTTCTATCTGCCCCACAACCTGGTCTGTAATTGCCAGAATGCCTGCTACGGTGGCTTCTGCCCCCTCTTCCTGGGTGGAGGAAAGGGGGAACTCCAGAGGACAAAGAGAAGATGAAGAGGATCTCCCAGTAAAACAGGGAGGGACTCTCTTGACCACACTGCAGGGGATGAATAGGGATGAATAGTCTAGATGCTGTGCTAGTGTCAGAGTTGCAGAACAGTCCCTAGAACAGACCAGCCTCCTTTCTAGTGTCCTCTTAGAAAAACGAGCACAAGACGAGCAACAGCTGCGGTCTTTAACTGCTCCCTCTGCATGCTCCCTTCCCAGGCAGTGGATTCACCGGTCATGCTTATCCTCTGCTGGAATGTTTCTCTTGCAAGCAGCACAAGAGTGAAACCCAGGCATGGTGCAAGATTGAATAAACAGTTCAGCCATGCAATGCCTGCGCACAAAAAAAAACAGACAGCAAAACTGACTGGTGCTGAACTGTTGTGTACACAGAGTGCACAAGAATGGAGCGCTGGTAACGGTCTTGGTGCCAAACCGCATTGAACCAGGTCACTGGTACCTATTCTGGTATAAACCAGATGACTAGTACTGACCTTGGTACCAATAAAGGTGACTGGTACCTACTTTGGTACCAACCAGGTCACTGGTACAGGCTCTGGTACCGAGCAGTCACTGGTACGCACGCTGGTACCGTAGGAGTGCCCTAGTACTGACATCAGTATTGAAGGGGCTACAAATCACCTGCTAACTAGAAAAATCTAGTAGACTTTGTCGACAGTGACCCTAAAACAGACATAGCAACGGCAAAATAAATAAATCCCAGTAGAAAAGGCTGTCAATTTGACAGCACAGTGCGGCTAAAAAGCCCTTAACACTGGCAGTGTGTCTCTGTGGCATGAAAAGCTGACTGGAAAAACCAGACAGCTAGCGCAGGACACCATCTGTGTACAGAGGCAATCCCAGTAAAGGGATATATTATAGATATAGCATATAGGAAAAGGCTCTAGCAAGAAATAATATTGACTCTCAAAGAGCCGAGCAGTAAGGGACTGAGTCCCGGGGAAGGGGCAGGGAAAGCCGCCTGCTTCACACAGCACACAAGGCTGTAGTGGGACTTAATCAGAACCTAGGCTAAGATAGAATTATACGTTTAATATTAAAGCAAAATTATTTCCGAATTGAAATGAGAGAATGTGAAATATCAACTTATCTGTAATTTTGACTGAGGCAGGCTGAAAGAAACCGTGCTGATCCCCTTGCGAGTCATCAATATCTCCTGGGGGCGGAGATGACGGCTAACGGAGACAGGGCTCTTAAAGGAGCAGCTTTGATATAAGTGCTCAGGTAAGTCAGGCTATAAGAGATATCCCATTCGGTACTTGAAAAGGAACTCACTATTGGTACATAAAGAAAAAAATTCAGCATCTCATGAGTTTAAAATTAATACAATACTTGATAGCAATTATCAGAGGACAGGTGCCCAGTGTGTCAGTGTTGAGGATTGTAGTGTGCTGTACTGTACTGCACATGTTTTTTCTGTTGTATGTTTATAGGTGAAACACCATTTTCATTTTAATGTATGTTTTGTGTTTTAGTTGTGTTTAGCAGAATGTTTGCAGTTTTGCTCTTCTGTAAAGGGCAGTTTTGAAGGAAAATAAGTCACCAGTCATTTTAATCATGCAGATAAATTATAGCAATCTGCACAGCTGCAATTTTAGAGCACAACATAAAATCTATGGCTTTATTGAGTGCATGAGATATATGGAGAAGCCTCACCACCTAAACATGCTGTGAATGCAGGCCATGGTGATCCAGAGACTGTGCCCATGTCTATTATGGGCAATACATGAAATTTAGTCTTCGTGAAAATAGATTTTACTTTGATATAGATTATAATTAATATGCAGCCATGGCTGCATCAATGTTACAACCATAATTGTTATATAGTGTACACAGTCTGGTGTACATATCGAACAAAAAGGTCTTGGTCTTAAGTTCACAAGGGTTTTCAAATTCATGAAAGTGTTTTAGACAGCGACCTCCATCCCAGTTTTTTTTAATACTTCAGACCTGTGGAAAAGTCCAGGCACCCCAGCACAAGCACCGCCTAAACAATCAGGTAAGAAGTCTGATATTTTCTCAACACACCACCCGTGAGGGTTACTTGCCCTTCAACTATTTCCTGGCGACAAAAAGACAATAAAGAAAGAAACACACACAGTAGCCTAGTACAGTTCCATCTTTTTATTGAATATTAAGGTAAATATTTCACATTAATACAGGCTACATAAAGTAGAGCCACTATACGACATGAAATTTACTCTTCTTTAACCCTTTTTAGTATGTAAACAATTATACATGTATTTACCACTCTAAAAGGTTGGATTTCTTTCTTTTTTTAAATGTAATTATCTAGTTCTCGGCTGCATATAAATAGCTTACAGTACTGTTCAGCCAGCAGCACAAGAACGGTTTATGTGGGTTTAAAGTCAAAATGGCTAAACTAAGTAGAGAATGTATCCTGTTTTACAGGCAATCATTTTGTTCATTGACAGTGGTAAATAAAAGTAACAGCCCACACAGAAATTTTAGTTAGGCACATCAAAAATGGTCTCCTCTTTTCCAATGTAACTTTAGGACACAAGTTTACATATCTCTCTTTTCTCTTATTATGCCTGTATCATCTTCAGTTAACATGGTTCAGATGCACATTTCCAATATGTGGTGCCCAGGTTCCAGTCCAGACCTGTAGAAATAGACAAATCGATTTGAATTAACAACAGTGATGCAAAGCAGGGCTTGGGTTCCTAGTGTTCGTTTCATAAACTTTCAGAGCTTGTGTACATTCAACACACATGTTCAAATGATTTTACAAGAATCGTCACAAGAGCTTATATTTTAAATCTGGGCTTAAGAAATTCACTATTTATAACAAACTTAAAATTACCCAGTGCACATCAATGAAAAAAACATACAAAAAACAAAAAGCCAAAGCAAGAGCTCCCGCTACGGATGAATTTCCCTAAATCCAGGGGGCTAGAACTGGCTGCCTTCCAGACAACTCTCTTTGAAAACCGTTGTCAAAGGAAGCGATGTTCTTGCATTATAACCCAGTTGTTTGAAATACCTTTTATAATTTTACCTGCTGGGGATCTGCATTTTCTGCGGAGTTTGGGACAACCTTTAAGATGGGATTCCATGCAGGATCGGCAGTATGTAATCCATTATACATCTGGCTCCCTGGACCTTCCGCCATTGTTGGATGAGGAGGCATCATTGCGCCACCGTACATGGACATCGGCAGACCCTGGAGAACAGGAGGTGGTGAGGGTCTGGGGTGGCTTGCTTCTTTGTCATTTCATGGTTTATATTGAAAAGCATTTTCTTGATTTCCAAGTTAGGCAACCAACCACCAAAATTACACCAAAACTATTTATATATCTTTTAGACTATAAAAAATCAAAATGTTAATAGCAAACTCTTGAGATTCACAAAACCACAACATTTAATGCATTTACTTTAGGGAAATCCATGAAGTTACTAGGCATGGGCTGATGGAAGGTGTTAGAGGGTGCCACTATTCCAGTATCGTCTCTCTCCATGGGCTGATGCTGAGAAAAGGCAGATTGGTCTGACAGCTGCTGATGCATCATATGGTTACTCATGAGGGGCTGGGACCACCCAGACATGGCCTCTGAAAGAAGAAATGAGGTGCTCATTCAGAAATGCATTTTAAACAGTTTCCTTTCATTTGTATTTTACACACAAAACATAGTAAATTGTAATGTGTTAAACCTGAAAACAAGAGTTTCATGGTCACCATTTTAACAGAAATTAAAAGGTGTCAAAAATCCTATTTCACCCTCAATGTACCGTTGCTTAATTCAGCCCCATGTTTCCATTTTTCTTTTTTTTTGTTTGAGAAGAATTTACTTTATAAAATGACTGAACTTATGTTCATTTTAATTGAACAATTATCTAACAAATTGGGATGCAAACTGGGATACAAAGTGAGATGCCCCGCAGCAGACAGAAACTACAGGCTTAAACTTGGTTTTGTCGGAGTTTGTACATGGTCACTGTCTTTTGCTCCTTAAATCCGTCAAAGTGCACACCTTCAATTAAATTCATAATGTGGTTATTTAGAGCAGTCTTTTCAGGCTCCAAATATAACTAACTGTCTAGCCAAGATTGAACAAGACTGTTTTACCAACATCATAGTCAATGGTAGGTGGAACACTGCATCTGACCTAGTATGCTCTGCAGAAATTAGGTTGCTTATAATATGGATAAGGGCGTCTGCTAAGAAATAAATAATAATAATAATATGCAGGAACCAAACACTGCACCCTTACCCTTCAGAAATACAATGCAAGTAGTGAACACAAGCAACCACATCTATCCAAACTGAATCTTACCCAAAAATGTTCCACTATAATACATAAACAGAAAACATAATGGCCACTTACCTGAAGCACTGCCTACACCAAACGACCAAATCCCCCCGTGTCCGACTGGGGCAGTGTAGTTGGTGTTGAGAAGTGCTGGATTGACGGAGCCAGTCTGCCGAATGCGAGCCAGTCTCTCTGTGCCGATGGGAGGGGGCACCTTGCGATCCTGGCTGGAGCTGCTGTTTTTAGCCTGAATCATGGTAGGAGCAGAGGTGGAAGCAGACAGAGGAGAGGACGTGCCAGAAGACACAGATGGAACGGGAGATTCGCCTGTTCAAACAATAAACAAAAACATGGATATTAATAAAAAAAATACCATTCCACTAAAGAAAAACTGTTTATTTGATTTTCCAAAATCACATTGGCCTTATTGGAGCTCATATTTCATACTACATTTTGACTGTAGGGTGGAGGTGGGAGTCTAAAATGTTTATGTAATCCGAAGGAACATTTTAAACCGACAAATGTTTTTTGCAAGCTAGAATGAGGTCAGACATCCAAGAAATACACCAGCAGCACAGCACACCTTTGTAAAGTGTCAGTGCTTTATTGAAATCTAGAATGCAGTAACTTATGGCAACAGAAATATGCGGAGCTTTGAAAACCATTTGCATATCTGACATTAAAATTAACAAATAAGAAAAAAAACAAAACAAAACCATAATGACACAGCATGCAACAGTGTTAGATTTAATGTCATGTTACCCAAGGCAGAGTCTTTTCAAAACACACAGCAAATACCAGTACATACATGAGGTTGAAGCGCTCCAAGGGTGTGGGGAGAAATGCTGTCTGCTGAAGCTGGGAGTCCCTACGGGAGCGTGCCCTTGTAAAAAGACTGGGCTCCCTGATATGCTTGTGGCAAAGCTTGTCAGTGGCGTAGAAGAGGAAGAAATAGAATTGCCAGAAGGGTCTAGAGCATGCATTCCTGAAAATACACATGAGAAAATGGGTTTTAATTTTTTTCAATTTAAATTAAATGTATTTATTTATACAACTAAAATTAGGGGAACCAACTTGGCAAAACACAAATTGTGTGTATTATCCAGATAGTTATAATTAGGGGTTCTGTTTTCAGGATTTATTGTTTTTTTTTTTTTAGTTGTCGCCAATTGATTTTACCCCATTTTTCTCCCAATTTGAAATAGCCAACTGTATTTTAGGATCAGCTCACTGCTACCACCCGCACAGGAGCAGCGACGATGAACACGCACTGTCCTCCGAAGTGTGTGCCGTCATCCAACCGCTTCTTTTCACTCTTCAGGTCTGCCATGCAGCCAACCCAGAGCTACAGCATCAGGAGGACAACGCAGCTCTGGGCAGCTTACAGGCAAGCCCGCAGGCGCCCGACCAGTCTACAGGGGTCGCTGGTGCACAGTGAGCCGAGGACACCCTGGCCGACCTGGGCCCTACCCCTCTCTCCCGGGCGGCGCTCGGCCAATTGTGCGCTGCCGCCTGGGAACTCCAGTCCACGGTCGGCAGTGGAATAGCCTGGACTCGAACCGGTGACCTCCAGGCTATAGGGCGCATTCCTGCACTCCGTGCGGAACGCCTTTACCAGACGTACCACTCGGGCGCCCTTATTGTTTATTTTGATGGGGAAATTGGGCAAAAATCTAGTTATTTTATCAAACTATTAACAAATAAAACATCAGAAGCTTTACATTTGTAATATACTTCCACCTAATACACTTTTAAACCCCAGTTCCCTTTGGAGGGTAGGAATTAAGCTGCATCAGGATTGAACCTAAAATCAGAACCCCTAATCATAAGACAAAAAGAGTTATTTAGCAACTGGAAAGCAGAAAAAATGCACATTATTTGGGATACTTAAAGATCAGTTAATAACTGAGTTGATAAAATGATCTGGAAGGAGCTGGAACACCCAAATGGATTGAACACCTGTACTGATGAGTCAGTCAAGGAAATGAATTAGAATAGTCTGCGAAATTTTGGAATTGGATATAAAACCACATTTGATTAGGCGATTCTTTTATTTCCTTTCAAAAATGCAGAATGTCATGCACTGAAAATACACATATGTGAGTATCTGTAAATTGTTTGGTTGCGTATGCATGCAGCATTCCTGTGTAGCTATGTAGGTCAGCCAATAAGATTTTTAGCTGAGCAAGCAAACGTGTAAATAAGTGGAGTGGAAGTTTACGGGTGAAAATCAGGTGAAAAAATGGCGACAGAAGCGCAAGCAAAGTGGCAAATATCAATGCTAAGCAATGAACTGAAATATCCAAAGGGAACATTTCCTGAAAGTGGTGGCATGATGTTTTGTATAGCATGTAATGTTCCTGTGGATTACAAACTAAAAGCAAGCTGTGACAAACATATTCAAAGCGGTTTACACAAAATGTGAAAATCAAATCAATGTGTATCCGTGTACTGCACCCCCTCCCTGAACGTCTCTTGTTTTTGCCCCTGCCATTGTGACAGCACGAAACACACCCGCCAGCTAATCATAGTACACAGCAAGTTAAGCTTTTTGACCTTGTTGTTTTGCTTTAGTTTTAAAAATGGAATTTATGTATCAAATTATGATTAAAAATCAGACCTCAATAAATCGTTTCGGAAATGTGGGGTTATTTAGAAGAATACGACTGAAAACCGAGGTTAATAACAGTCCCATATTTCCAGATATTAAAATCCAGATGTCTCGGCATTCACTGTATTTATATTATATTACAGGATCATACAATTCTGGGTATTTACCCACTTCAACAATCAATTTTTCCTTATTTTCTCTACCCTGTTGCCAGTTTGCTGCTGAATTACGTGCCGGAGGTGGTCACTTAGGAAGCAAGTGAATCAGCTCTTAGTGGATTCCTGCTTGCAGTGAGAGCGCTGCAGTATCTCATCTACTGCGGGACCGAGCGTATGCCCTGGAGTCATCTAGGCATCCAGCAGCAGTGCTTTGTCCCCGTCAGGGGACAGTAGGCAGTAGGCTCATTGTCAAATATTGATTGCCTTGTTTCCCCTGCTGTAGGCCAGGGCACTTGCAAGGTTGCTCTGCTGGCAGGGAGAGCTTAACCGCTGGGGACGACCCCACGTACTCAGACGGGAACGCCAGCTCCTGTTTGCCGACCTCCTCATTATGTCTTCCTGCCAATCTGCACTTACAGCCCCATGAAGCCCCATGGGGCCCCGAAGGTGGCAGGCGGCGCCGAACATTCCCGCAGTAATTCAGCAAGAACTGTTCCTTGGTGGGAAACAGCTGCCCAGATCTTTTCCATCAACTCAGAGTCTGCCTATCACCTGGAGCAGCGACTCTTCTTTCTCTTCCACGGGGGAAGGGAAAAGAGAGGCAGAGCTCGAGGAAGATGAAGACCGTGAAGACGGTTTCCTGCCTGGGCTACTTTCATGGGTGCAACATCCGCTCTCCTTGGCGCAGAGCATGGGGTGAGGACACAGCCATCTCTAAGAGAGGGTGATGGGGAAGAGTGCTGAGCAGGAGTAAGGGACACAGAACATTCCTTAGAGCTGTCGGATAACCTCTTCAAGCGTGCGCTTGGAGAAAGGGGCACAATTTGCAGAAACTGCGATTAACCAGTACCTCCTTGGCATGCTCTGGCCCCAGGCAGGAAGAGCACCTGCCGTGCTTGTCTCCACAGTCAAAGTGGCCTTGAACCCGGGCAAGATGCAAGGAGCAAGCAATGCACAGTATAGGTTTGCACAGCTGTTGCCTCAATCTGCTTAGCGGCACCAGTTTGGCACCGGTCAGTACCGGTTCACTGTATTTAACACCAGGTCAGTAATGGCACAGAGATATGCGAGCACAGTCCTTTTGATACCTCGGGGGAGGAGTCATGATTGCGTGAGACTCGGTGAGCAGCTGTGGTGAACAACATTCAGGATTCGGGTCTTTAGGAGATAAATACCTATTCAGTAATGGTTACATTTTGTACTTGAAAGGGAACCGATACGCAATTTATCACTGTACAAATTAATAGAAGCTTCTTGCTCTTGCACAGCAGTGATAGCACCAATTTCTCACCAACTGTATAGGGCTGCTTTGCTTTTGCAACATGGAGAGAGGTTAAAGCAACTAACTTTACAAGACAAACAAATACTAACCAAATGACACAGTCAAAATAGCAAGACTTTATGATGTTTCTGAAAGGCTTTCTAATAATATGACGCAAATTTGTGGTTGAGTCCTTTGCCTAAGGGGAGAGGGGCGTCGTTTAAATCGTTTACACACATTAACTGTACCCTGTTCAGAGACCACCTTGGGACCTTTTGCAACCACAGTTTGGGAACCGCTGATCTACATCACAGTTTTGGGCCAACGGTATTACTGTTTCTTCATGCGACTGTCACTGCCAATATTGATTCCAGTAAAACTGGCCACCAATATGAATACAAGCAGACAGTGGAGACTGGGCGCAATGAGCAGATACGGTATGTTATGTGTGCTAATTATCCATGAATGGGACATCCAGCTTGCAAAGGTGTGAATGGAAGTAGTTACCACAAAAGCCATGTAGATAAAGAAAAAAGGAAAGATCATGTAAACAGTTAAACTTCATGTCTTGAAAAAGCAGTACATGTGCACTTCACACATGGTGTCAATTACCAATTTACATGAATTATACTGTCACTAAAAATCACCTTGCAACATATTGTATCATAAACTTGATAAACACGGTAATAAGGCAATCTTACCAATGGGACTTGTTACAATCCGCTGGGACGCAGACCTGTACCCAGGAGCCTTGGAGCCATCAGGAGGAAGCACATTTTCCAGCTGTCCCATGTTACTCATGTACGTGGCTGGTGCGTTGTAGGCTTGATCAGGTGGTGTTCGCGTAGGCAGGTGGCAAGCGCCCCAGACTGGGTTGGTATTCACCTGGCTATTATCGAAGATGCTGCTGAAGTGATTGAAAATCGCTGCAGGACTGAAGTTTGGAGGCAGGGCTTTATTTCCATGATTGAAGTGCACCTGTGAACCATTCATCATGCTGATGGAGGACAGCTGCATGGAAGGAGGCACGCCAGCCTGCTTGATGGGATCCTGCGACTGTGCCGACGGGACGAAGACCGACTGCTGATCCTGCTGCAGGGCGGAGCCGGGGACCATGGGGTAGAAGGTGCCACCGTGCTGCATTCGGGGGGAAGCGTGAGGGGCCGGAGCAGCGAAACGAGGTAAAGTGTTGCTGGTGTGAGTTACGGAGTTGGCGCAGACAGTGACTGTGCGGCTTGCGGATAGGCTGGAGGAAGCCATGTGTCCATGATCATCGTGAGATGCATAGGGCATCGATAAAGGTGGCCTGCTGTCATGCATGCCGGCTACAGCAGGCTGAAGTGAAGGCATTGATGAAGCCGTAGAAGAGAAAACGCCGATCACTCCAGAGTTACTGCTCTCCGAAGAGCTGCCTGGGACGGCTGGCTGCGTCATGTGCCCTGCTGTTGTCTGCTCGGCACTGGCGGAGTTCTTGTCCTTCATCACGGACACAGGGGAGCACGGTTCGTTCTTGGGGGCGGGTGGTGCGATGGGGGGTGGCGGAGGTGGGGTGGGTGGAGTGGTGGGCTGCCCACAGTGCAGAGGCGCTGGGGAGCTGGCAGGCCGGGAGCTGCAGACGCTGGTCACAGTTGAGGTCACTGTTGTCACAGTACTCGTCTTGGGATCAGAGGTAAAGAGCTGCTTTCTGACCGATGAGGGAGTGGGGCTGTTGGTCAGGCAGGCAGCAGACTGAGTGATGTGACAGGGAGGTGATACGGTGACAGGAAGGGTGTTTGTGCTAGCTGTATAATCTGTGTGGGAGGTGGTGTGACAGCCGGGGCGAATGGCACCACCGTTGTGCTTCGGGAGCTGTTGTTGCTACGGGACTGACGGGCCTCACGGGAACGGCCCCCAGGTATTTGGAGACGGGGAGAAGGTGCCACCGAACTGTGCCATGGGCAAGCGGGGGTGTCTGATCTGGTGCATGGTCTGGGCAGCAAGCAAGGCAAGCTGGGGGTGGGCGTAGGCCAAAGGGAGAGAGACGGGAAAAGGAGGGCGCACGCTTGTTGAAATGTTCTTGTTCAGCTTGTTGCCAGACAGCGATGTTGATGGCGAGGAGGGCTGGAAAGACACTGAGGTCGATGGAACCAATGAAACCATGGCCTTGTTTCCAGACGCAGTGGTGCTGGTAGCCCCGGTTGATGTAGTGAAAGTTGACCCGATTTTGGTGTTGGCACCAGGGGTTCTGATATGATTGCGGGGAATCAGGTCCTCTAGTTCCTTGGCAGGGTCTTGAATCAGTGCGTTGATGAGCTGCACTGCATGTCTGGTTGATTCTGTTCCTCCCCTGTAAAAAATTAATATCAAATTAAATAAATGACCCTATTAGAACCCAGTGTGTAATATGAACTAAAATACTGTCAATGATTTCAAATCTAATAAACTGAGGGACTGCACAATATTTCCTGGTTATGAAAGAACATCTTTTTATAGCAACATCTTTTTATAGCATATTCTTTAAAAGAATTTGAGTTAATGCTTTCAACTTTATACCATGGCTTGGTTGCTGGAATCGCACAATGAAGCGACAGCAATAGCTTGTTGCTTACAGATGGCAGGAGATTAGGTTCCCAAAAATAATTTCCTAACCGTTCATAAACTTTCTTCCAATCGCCATGTCTTTTATGAGCCAAGGATTGGAGCAAACAGGAAATGACATGCAGGCAAAGCACATGATTTAGAAGAATTTCCTGTTACTGCACGATATTACATTCCTTTCAAGAATTTACATCGGAGGACTGCGCTTCATTAAAGGTTTATCTTTTTATTTATTTATTTGCTTTAAGTGGTACTTCTCTGAGCTAGGGTTGCAGTGATACAAGCTGAACAGAAAATGGCAATATCCCGATAAATCATCTGGATCTAGAACTATATTTTTCTTTTAGATAATTTTAAAGAAAGTAACAGTTGTATTAATGTCAACAACAACAGTACTGAATATAATTTCAAAGACAATATAAATATTTCACTGAATTGTATTCTTGTAAACTTCCAAAAGTAGTACAATGTCCAGACAATAAACTGACTACAACACTAAATCAACTTTAACTTTCCGTGAACTATGAAAAAAAGAAAGAAAATTGCCTACAATCAAGAGTCAAACTTGGTTATACTTACAGTAGATAGAAATATAGATACTGAATGTTTTACTGGAAAGAAGGACCCCTAGTCTCAGTATTATATTGAATGAAATGGTCACCATTGTGGTATTTAAAGCAAAGAACATCTGAACGAATGTTCATGACATAACCGTAATAGATTTGTTTTCCTATTTCATTGAAATATGAACTCCCTAAAAAGCAGACAGGGTTAGACAATAGCACTATCCCTGCACCCATTCTATGAAGTACTGTTACATAAAAACACCCGAGTCTCTACTCTGGGGTCTGGACTTTTAACGCCCCGGCCCCCGAGGAAGCTCAGCCTTTACTGTAACTAAAGGCCATACAAAGCCATTCTTTATTAACAACGGAGATCTGCTGGAAGTACAGTGGCAGCCACAGCCAACAATATAAATGTTGCAACACAAAAATTTTGCAGCTTTGCAATCCTGTTTTTTCTGACTAAATTAAATCAGCTGCACTTTTAGTCCTGCCACCACCCACCCCCAAAATGGGAACAGAAAATGCAATAAACAAACCAGCAGGAACGATGAGAAGTGTTGCTAAAAGGCACATGGTTTGGGATTTCTGCTCTACGTTAATTGATTGTTCACACTCGTTCAAACGAGAGGAGTTATTTAACTAAAATAAATATAGCAGGCTATACAAAATGCAAATACAGCACAAAACATTCACCCTTTAAGTGTACAGGAGATTTGCAGCATCCTTATTATAATATTACTGTAAATATGTACGTGTATACTACCTGTACAGTCCTTGTACACTTCCAACTATAATGATGCACTACTCTGTACCAAACTATTATACAGTGCTGTTAATTTTGTATTTAACTGTATATGCATGAAAGGTGCAAAAATGAAAACAGAGCATTGAACTTAATAATGCACTGAAGTCCAACGACAATCAAAACCACAACAGTTTACATAGTCCAGATGGCAGTGGCACAGATTTTGCTATGTAATCGTGGTGTGGAAAATCAAAAGTCATACTGTATGTTATGCACTTGTGTTTTCCTAGAACATAGAAGGTAAGTGATTTTTTTTCTTTATTCTGTCCGTTGGGCAGATCAGAAAAAAAAAAAAAAGTATTATAATTAGTGGTGCAACAATTGATCGATTCATCGATTATTGATCATCTGTCCTTAAATTTCCTGAGCTTCAATTACATATTGGCAAATCGATGCATCAAATTAAAACCCAGTTCGAAGTCTCCTGTTGCCGGTTACCATTAAAACCTTGAGTGCGCTTCATTGAGTGCTAATACGGTACACTAATGTCTGCGCGTTGCTAGGATATGTACTTCAGGCCTCTACATTCGCGTTGGATATACCCCATGTAAAATGAGTTGAGTTCACTGTCGGGTCTATGCATTTTTTTGCAATAAAATGTTACACGCAAGAACACAGCATATACCTTTTATGTTATGTGCAATCATTTCAAAAGAATTATTTTATGAAATATACCCATTACTTTATTTATTTTAATTTTTTTCCCAGGAGTTATTTTCAGAAAAAAATACTCTGAGATGGATTTTCTTTCTTTTTGTTCATCACTGCATCACCAAAACCACTGTAGGCATTGGGGAAAATGACATTGGAGGAAATGTAAAACACAACACATGAGAAAGGATATGTATCTGTTTTATTGAAAGACAGGAGTTTGCTCAGTAAACAGAACAATTCTTTGAAAGGGTGCACATCACACAGACTTCAGTTCCACATTGAAAAGTACCGCGCCATATTTGGACATTTTTATAGCTGGCTGTGGCTACCACTGTAGCCCTGACAAGCTTAAGGATCACCTCCAAGTCCCAACACTGCTTGTTGGGGCAGATAACATTCTTGTACAAGAGCGCTAAATTAGGAGCCTGTACCAACGCAGCAATAGAAGCCTCTACTGGCAGAAACTGGGCCAGGCCCAGCTTCTCCACATCATGCACCCTATATAGGGTGTCCACAGACCGGGAAAACAGCCGGAGCAGTAGCCAGGACTACGGATGCACTGGGGGGCACGGGAGAGGTGGCAGGCTCGTCATTGAAGATTGACTGCCTTGCCTCACCTTCTGTAGACCATGACACCTGCAACAATGGAGTGTCCCTCTTGATCAATGGCATAAGCTCTGCTGAGAGCAAGAGCTTAACCGCAGAGGACGTGCTGTCTGACTCCACCTTCTCAGGCTGGGAATGCCAGCTACTGTTCGCCCACTTCCTCAGAGGCGGCGATGCAGAGAGCATCATTTGCTGCCAATCTGCACTCGTAGCCCCCTGGGACCCCAAAGGCACAGACGGGGCAGGCGGTGCTGAATATTCTCGCAGCAACTCTGCGAGGACAGCTCCTTGGTGGGAAACTGCTGCCCAGAGCTTCTCTATTTGCTCGGTGCCGCCAATCGCATGGACTGGTTACTCTTCGGAGGAGGAGGAGGAGGAGAAGGACAGGCACAGGAGGATGAGGAAGACCATGAAGACGGCTTCCTGTGTGGGCTACTTTCCTGGGTGCGTCGTCTGCTCTCCCTTGGCACAGAGCCATGGGGTGAGGACGCAGCCACCTATCTACCAGAGGAGTGAGGGACGCAGAGCGCTCTGGAGAGCTGCGGGAGAGATGTTTCTCCAGTGTGCACTTGGAGAAATGTGCACAAAAAACTCACAGAAACTGCGGTTCACCAGTGCCTCCTTTGCGTGCTCTGGCCCCAGGCAGGAAGAGCATCTGCCGCGTTTGTCCTCCACAGGCAGACTGGCCTTGCACCTACTGACAAATGTGTTGAACTTGTATGGGACTACCAGTATACTGGACCTCCAAACAACAAAATATAATCACATTCTACTGGCAAGAGCCTTGCACTGTCCCTGTGGAATTCAAATTAATTATTGTTATTGTTATTATTTTTATAAGAATATTAGGTAGTGGTAAATGTGGGCAATAGGGTAGCCAATTATAGATTTACTACCAGTATTTTGAGAATGTATAAATTACTTGTATATCATTAACCTAAAGTGCTGGATTTTAACTCCGTTCATAGACTACCATTAGGATCAGAATTGCTGAAGCTACAGTTCTGTACGAAAACTTACTCAAATTCAAGTCGCACCCCAAATACAACCCACCCCCAAAAAAGTTACATTATTTTAATTTCTAGGTGCCAGCAGGGAACACTATTACTGTACATTAAAGCATCATAGTAAGTCACCTCCTATATTACAAATGCAATTGGCAAAATAAATATGTACAGTACTTAAAGTATCGCTACCAGTTATTGCCACTATTGTCTCGTTGTTTCACTTTCATATTACACATTATGAAACACACTGCAGCCCAAACCGAATAACATAACCTCCTAGGCCTGGATTAACCCCCTATACCTGCAGCCCTTAACAGTCTCTGTCCTTCCAATGACGTGTCGACTCAGCACAGGCTTGTACGTCTTTGAATCCGCATTAGTGAGCTGGTCATCCACTGGACGGGCCTACACAACAGGCTGGCTGCGCAGTGCGGCGTGGTGTAAAATCAGCCAGCGCTGCTATCGAACTTGGTGTGGATGCTCCGTGGAGACGGACAAATCAACACCCAGCAATAACACAGTCCTGAAGCACTATACTTTGTTAATAGTCCTGGTTCCAATTAAGCAGACTTTTCTTTTTTTTTAGTCCCAGCGCAGCATCTTGCTCCTCTAACACGCCATTCCTCATCGCCCCCACCTCGTTCTTGCGCCGCTACCACTGCACGGCCATAGGATGCAAGCAGCCTGAATGACATGCAATGTAACCCGAATCCAAGTCGCTCCCCCCAAATTTGAACTTTTATTTCGGTCAAAAAATTAAATGAGTAAATACGGTATATATTATATATGTACGTGCATAATACATATACAGTACTGTGCAAAAGTTTTAGGCAGGTGTGAAAAAATGCTGTAAAGTAAGAATGCTTTAAAAAATAGACATGTTAATAGATTATATTTATCAATTAACTAAATGCAAAGTGAGTGAACAGAAGAAAAATCTAAATCAGATCCATATTTGGTGTGACCACCCTTTGCCTTCAAAACAGCATCAAGCATCAATTCTTCTAGGTATACTTGCACACAGTTTTTGAAGGAACTCGGCAGGTAGGTTGGCCCAAACATCTTGGAGAACTAACCACAGTTCTTCTGTGGATTTAGGCAGCCTCAGTTGCTTCTCTCTCTTCATGTAATCCCAGACAGACTCGATGTTGAGATCAGGGCTCTGTGGGGGCCATACCATCACTTCCAGGACTCCTTGTTCTTCTTTACGCTGAAGATAGATCTTAATGACTTTCGCTGTATGTTTGGGGTCGTTGTCATGCTGCAGAATAAATTTGGGGCCAATCAGATGCCTCCCTGATGGTATTGCATGATGGATAAGTATCTGCCTGTACTTCTCAGCATTGAGGAGACCATTAATTCTGACCAAATCCCCAACTCAATTTGCAGAAATGCAGCCCCAAACTTGCAAGGAACCTCCACCATGCTTCACTGTTGCCTGCAGACACTCATTCGTGTACCGCTCTCCAGCCCTTCGGCGAACAAACTGCCTTCTGCTACAGCCAAATCTTTCAAATTTTGACTCATCAGTCCAGAGCACCTGCTGCCATTTTTCTGCACCCCAGTGCCTGTGTTTTCGTGCATAGTTGAGTCGCTTGGCCTTGTTTCCATGTCGGAGGTATGGCTTTTTGTGCCGCAAGTCTTCCATGAAGGCCACTTCTGACCAGACTTCTCTGGACAGTAGATGGGTGTACCAGGGTCCCACTGTTTTCTGCCAATTCTGAGCTAATGGCACTGCTGGACATCTTCCGATTGCGAAGGGAAGTAAGCATGATGTGTCTTTCATCTGCTGCAGTAAGTTTCCTTGGCCGACCACTGCGTCTACGGTCCTCAACGTTGCCCGTTTCTCTGCGCTTCTTCAAAAGAGCTTGGACAGCACATCTGGAAACCCCTGTCTGCCTTGAAATTTCTGCCTGGGAGAGACCTTGCTGATGCAGTATAACTACCTTGTGTCTTGTTGCTGTGCTCAGTCTTGCCATGGTGTATGACTTTTGACAGTAAACTGTCTTCAGCAACCTCACCTTGTTAGCTGAGTTTGGCTGTTCCTCACCCAGTTTTATTCCTCCTACACAGCTGTTTCTGTTTCAGTTAATGATTGTGTTTCAACCTACATATTGAATTGATGATCATTAGCACCTGTTTGGTATAATTGTTTAATCATACACCTGACTATATGCCTACAAAATCCCTGACTTTGTGCAAGTGTACCTAGAAGAATTGATGCTGTTTTGAAGGCAAAGGGTTGTCACACCAAATATGGATTTGATTTAGATTTTTCTTCTGTTCACTCACTTTGCATTTAGTTAATTGATAAATATAATCTATTAACATGTCTATTTTTGAAAGCATTCTTACTTTACAGCATTTTTTCACACCTGCCTAAGACTTTTGCACAGTACTGTATATGCATCAAATACATGAATAGTACACAATGCTTTCTCATGGAACGTTGGTATTTTTTACAATTCTTTTGTATTTGTGTAACGCTATGTCTGGCTTTTTGTTTCGTTTCCCTTGCTTTTTGTTTTATATTTTTTGGTGGCCATATGAGGCAGGATGCACTTGCGGTTCTCCAACACAACCTAAAAAACGAAGTGTAAACCCAGTTTAAGAAAGCTGCATGATATTAAGACCAAATTGGAACAAAGACAGCAACATTTAAATATACCCGCCTGCATTTTAATATTAATTAGATTATTTTCATTGGGAAGGAGAATTTTTCTCCCCCCCAACAAGAAAACTACATGGAAACCCAAATTGCCCGAAAGGTACTACCAAAATAGCGTGAGAAAAAGGTGAGACTTATTTTATTTTTTCCATGGAAACCCCACCATTGTTTAACTGACAAGGAAGGAAGGTTTCCAAGTGTGGATTGTTATGTGATGCTACACATCTCTGACTTAAACATTATCTGTGCCATTATCCTGTAATATCGCGGAAACTGATTTGACAAAATACAAATAACAATTTCTGTATCGCTGCACAAAAAAACCCAGATTTCATTAGGAACCTGAGCTCTTTAAAAAGCACAAACCTGATCGTGATCATTCTTTCTCCGTTTTTATCTTTCTGCTTATCTACGTCAATGTGCGCTCCAGTGACATCCTGGATGGCAGTGATGTTACAGCCTCCTCGGCCCATTATTCTTGACACAACCGAGGCAGGAACCGAGAGTTTCTTAGATCTGGGGAAAACAAGAATAGGGATGAGTCAGTATACCGGTTTAGGTACATGACGGTATTGATGACGTTCCTGTTATGCTACAGTGCAATTATCGTTTTCATATGAGCACCTATTTATTCAATGTCCTGTACAAAACAAGTCAGTACAATCTGCTTTCTCAACTAGCCATCCACTTCTACATACTGTCAATCCCCATCATCTCCACTTTGCATTCTTCTGCTGCAAACATGCTCCTAAACCCAGCGATGATACTTGCAGTATTAAGGCCTGGTCACACGGGCGACTTTTGGTTGCCGGCAACAAGAGGAACACATTTGTTTCCTGCGTGTTGCCTTGCAGTTTGCGGTGGTCACAAGAGACAACCCTCAGGTTGACAAGCTGGCAACAACGTAATGCAACCCAATCATAATGCACATTTCTGTCACGAGACAAACATGCTGTGAAGCTACGATATAAAAAAATGTACCAATTAATTACATTAGCAAACCTGTAGTTCCTTCTTAAATAAAAAGGTCTACATTGGTAGAATTATTTAGTTAGTAGGTCTACATGTTTAATATGCCAAACATAATATATTGGTATTCATTATCCTAAACAATGTTTTCAATACTGTACTTTTAATTCTAGGCTTTCGAGAGCAAGGCGGCAGACCTGAGATTTTTTATTTTTTTTTTCACTTTGTTTACTGTTAAAATGGACGATGTTATGATTGGGGGTTAATGTAGGAATGACTGCACACAGCAAATTTAAAATGAAACATTTTTAAAACTACGCTACACGTGTACTTTATTATTGTAAGAAATGTATTCATAGCTTAAATATGTTATCGTAATCGTGGACATTACCACTTATCCACATACACACTGTATTGCATATCTATAGACAACATATTAATTGTATGAAATGCAGGATCAGAATGTATCCTATACGCTGTCTGTCTGACTACGGTCTTCTATATTCTTATTATCATGTGACAGAACTATCAAATATGATTGGCTGGTATTGAAAACGTTGCCCTCATGTCATCTGAAAAATTGAACATCGTCCTAAGTGGGAGAGACGTCAGCAGTGTGTTGCCGGGGTGTTGACCGGGGTGGTCACACGAGGCAAGCAGCCGGCAACTTCTGTTGCCCCCTTGTTGCTGTCAACAAAAGTCGACCGTGTGACCAGGCTTTAGCAAAGTGTCTGAGAAAGATTTTTGTGAACTGATTATACTGTATTTTAATAATGGTTTTAAAGGAAACTGTCCGCGACACAGAATACAGAAGTTTCAATGTCTCAATTAGAAGAAGCCACTGCAGCAGGATAGTCTACTTATTCTCAAGTTATTTACAGAATTCAAACTTTTTTAGGTAAGTGAAGTAATCTCCCTTTATACAAACTCTATATTTGTAATAATAATTAGTACCTACATTGGAAGCTTACTTGCACAATGTCACGTGGACTGTAGATATAAACATACGTCTTTGTATTAAAATACATTTTTTAATGATGTATTGTATTTACACTGTTTGAAAAATAAATAACTCTTTAAATACATGTTTGTGTTTTAAGCAATATGACAGATCATTCGCCAATTTTGGAAGGTCTTTTATTTATTTATTTTCATACATTAGAATTGTTCTAGCAAACAAACTGCAGTAACACGTTATGACCAAGATAGATCTTGGCAGTATAACATATATTGTACAACTTTAGGGTGTTCTTTTAAAGTTTTAAAAAACATTAATGGCTATGTCTTTTCAGCATTTTGTTGAAGTAATATATAAAGCTTATAGTATACCGTGAAAGCAAGTATGATTTTTGTTAATTATCGTAATTAAACTAATTTACAGTAATAAATCGCAATTTTTAGTAAGCCTTAATTTTATAACTTGCATGATCTACTGTATACCATGATATTAAGTTTACCAGGGTATTTTTTGACAGTTATCATACCATGCAAATTTTATACTGGCCCATTCCTACAAAAAAAAACATTTTAATTAACACCCAAAGTTACCAAGATAACACCTGCTCAGCATATTATAATCACCACAGTGCAGGGAAGGGTTTACAGTCAATACCATTGTATTAGTAAAATGATGTAGACCTCCGAGGACTACTGCAAATAAGATTCATTTTATTAAATAAATGATATTTTAAAAATGTTTAAACTACCATTTACCCAAAGCCTTTAATCTATTTAAAATAGATATTTACAGCTGTGTGATTAATATTTCTAAATTAGCTGAGACTCCTTTATTGGACCTTTACACAGTGGATTTCAATTAGACAAGTTGCAATTATTTTATTTACAGTTTAGAATTGATTTCTAGAATAAAGCATACAGTGGCTTAGTAACAGTAAATTAAACAGCACCAACAATATTCTGAAGGGGTAAACATTTACCTTCTTACAACCTCTTTCCAACCATCCTCTCTTTTCTGGCCTCTTTTTGGACTGGTCAAGTTCATTTTTCCATTTGGAGAAGATACTGGCAGTGATACAGTTTTAAATGTGGCAGATAATGAATTTGTATTCATGTCACTGATGCAGTCTTGTATTCTGAAAATCAAATTAAGACTCATTACAAAAAACAAACACGTGGATACGAACACAAAAGACAGCAAAAAAGCATTTTTAAATCACACCACAAGATTCAAAATATGGCAATGACACAGATTAAGCAGGGAAATAAATAACCTTCTCATAGCCCCTTCAAAATAGATTCCCAGTGCTTTATATAAATCAGTACTAGCCTAAATCCCTTCTCCTCGGGATGTTCAACACTGGCCCTTGGGCATTTTGGTTTAAACCGTCTCTTATATACTCATTTTAAATCTACCTTGCTCCAGTGTACAGTAGCCATGTTGCTGGAGACAGTAAGTAAGTATTATCTGTGCATTAAATTGCAAATTCAGCTGTTCTGAACCAATTATGTCAATGGGAAAACTGAAATGATTGTATGCTGGCAAGTCTGTCTTACTAGCCACTACAGTATCTGAGGGACCATGATGAATTAGATGGGGGGGTCTTGTTAACTGCAACTGCTTCAACATCTGAATGGATTTAGTAATTGATTACACTTATAAAAGGTGGGTTGATGTGAATTTGAGAGAAATAAATGTGTGACAGGCAACCAGATAAGACTAGGGTGATGCATCGATGTATCCTATCCTTTGATCACCACTGATGGTCAATCATGTACATAATTACTTTAATTTGTTTTTTGTTGCCTGCTTGATTTTTGACATGCACATTAATACAACAATCAAAAAACGTAAGTATTTGGGTTAAATAAATAAATGGTGAAAAAACAACAAAGATCGCTTTCCAAAAGTAACCTGCTTGGCCAGAAGCATCTTAAGCATCCCAGCAACATTATTCCCTAAGCAAGCGGCTTTTCAGCAATGCTGGGCAGATTGAAAACAAGCTGCGTTTCTCTTACAAAGCAAAGAATGTGAATGCTATCATGTTCGTTAACAAAAACAAAGTATAAGAAATGGACACCAAGATACAGGACTGTTTTTTGTTATGTTGTTGCCATTTCCATTACTTGGATTCACTTGTTTAAATTTTCAATGTATTATTTCAGCTTTTACCACCATTTGGCACCAATCAAGTTATGTATAATAGGATGTCATTTAATTTATGGTATAGTTTTCAATAATGCAGTAGCTATTCAGTAAATAAAGCAGTAGTAAAATGCTTCTGTTTGTTTTGGTAACATCGATGCATTGGCTGTTCTGGAAAACTATGTTAATGGTAAAAAAGGCATCATTGTCCCAGCCTTATAACCAGACTGGTTTTTCCAATTGTACACAGGACTAGCAATACCCAATTCTTCACTCACTAACAAAATGCAAAATGTTATAGCCTGGCAATTACATGCATTTATAACTTGATTATTGCAATTTTTTGTTTGTTGGTATACCTGCCACCAAGCATAGAATGCTTCAGTCTGTCCAGAAGGCAGCTGCCAGACTGCTTTCTCATACTCGTCGTTCTCAACACATTACTCCAGTGCTCATATCCTTGCATTGGTTACTAGTGAGCTACCGAAGAAAAACTAACTGTATATTCCTACTCGTTCCTTGAGATAAAAAAATGCAGAACTTTTAATTGTTTCAAAAAGTCGTCTTAAATCAGCTGGAGCCAGAGCTTTTTACTGTTGCGTGCCTCAGTTCTGGAATTCTATTCCGGTTACCATTAGACCGGTTGAAACATTGGATTCTTTTAAGGATAAATTGAAAACATACATGTGTTTATGTGCTTTTATATAATTGGTTGTAACTGGAGTGCTCTATATATTGAGCTATTTTGTTTAACTTTGTACAGCGTTCTGGGATGCCATGGCGTGAAGGGTGCAATATAAAAAGTAATTTGTATTGTATTACTGCATTAAAATGCAAAGAGATCCAATGGGGTCCCACTTACTTTGGCTGATTTTTGGGAACAGAGGAAGCAAACTTCTCATCTCTCAGAGACGAATGCAACATTGCGGCTTGCCTCTTTTCCCCAGACGAGGGTAGGTCTGGAAGGTAGTTTAGCTCCTGGCTCTTGCTGCCGCTGCTGCTCTCACTGTTGCAGTCAGTGCTGTCGAGGTTATCGGAATCACTGTTCCCCCCAGCCCCACCACCCCTCGGCTCCCCATGTATTTTATTTTTGTCCGCCTTCTGTTGTGCTAAAGACATTTGAGGATCTTGTAATATAATCTGAATATTCTGGGAAGTGTCTATAGTTTTATTTTTCTTGTTTTTCCGGTTAGTACTTGGCGTGGTCACCACATTGGCTCGCTTCTTCCCAAACGCATTGGTAAAGGTGGGGGAGGTGGCAGAAATGCCAATTGTGGTGGTCGTGGTTGCACTTGGAGGCTCGATGGGAACTTCAGGTTCTGCAAACAGAAAAAGGAAGGAGTTAAAAAAAAAAAAGTCAACTTACAGAAAATGAAACAAGTCTTTCAGCACTATGTAACTACGCAAAGTGACAGTCATAATATAACTAATTAAATCGTTTCGGTCTTGGAAAGTCAAAGGACAAATATTATATATGAGCATACTCAAGGACGGGTCTGCTGGGTTGAATGGAATTGTTTTTCTTAGACTACATTGGTTTAGAGGGGAGTTATCCTTCTCAATGTTACACCCCTCCCGTCACACACACTTTTTCCATCTCTATCTACAGTTGCACTACAATCAAACATACACATTTTATCATAGTGTAGCCAAATTAGGTTACTATTTTTGATAAATAGCTTCGGGCGGATATAAAAGGGTCTAATAGAAGTGTTAATTAAATGAAATTATACCCTCAGAGGAATCTTTTTCTGGATCTTGCATTTCTGAAACCTCCTTAGTCTTAGCTTCTTCCTCCTCCTGTTTTCTTTTTTGCTCCTCTTTCTTCTTCTTTCTCTTCTCCTTGCGTTTCTCTCTCTTGGCTGCTAGAGCCTGCTTCTTGCTTTCTTCTCGGGACTATGGTAGAAAAAGGGTGGGATCAAAACAACACCCATATGTTGGAATCATTACACAATTGTAAAGACATGCAGCTTTCACTCCACTATCCACCCTATAATATGTACAGTATGATCTTTTCACAGTATATTAAAACAGCACCTTAATTATTCCTACAGTCAGAGAAGCTTGGATTATAGTTTCATTTTACCAATATTGAGAAACATAAAACTAAACTCCAAGTACAAGCACTGACTCCAATGCATGGGATAAAAAATCAAACATCAGAACACATCAACCTCCATGTGACACATCAAAGATGAGCAGATGGCTTTATCAAGTTTAAACTGGAAGTTCAGCACATTGTGGAGCCGCATACTCAGTGGTATACTCAAAGGAACATGTTTAGGTAGAAGCTCTTCCTCACCTTCTCCAAGTCCAGTTCTTTCAGCAGGATGCTTGCGTTCTTGTTTGCTTCTGCTGCTTGCTGGTCTTTGGCTTTAACGATGGTTTCCATACACTGGTGGCATTTCTTTAATAACTCCTGAAAAGGTAATGTAAAACTAAACTTTGCTTCAATCATGAACACACAAAACCAACAGACTCCATATGGAAAATGGAATACAGTTTAAAGAAAATACTTAGACAGCGGTTAGCATTTCCTGAAATCCATAAGGATGAAGTATAAACCATATGAAACTTTAATTTACAACATGAACAATAAAAACAAACACATACCTTATCAGCAATGGTAGCGATGTATCTCATACATTCAATGTCAGATGGGAACTGATTAACCTCTTTCACTAGATACTGTACTACTTTCACATGGCCCTGTAAACACACAATTGAATTATTACATTTCACACAAACTGGGTACAAAAGTTGCATACATTGGGATAATTGATATAATCTTATTTTCTACAGGACAAGCTTTTCATAAGCTACCAGATAATACTTGGATTTCAACTTTAGAATTGGAGGCTGTATATAAGAACACACTACTTCAGTATTACAACTTGGTTTCTCTGGACATTCAGCAGTGCTTCTGTGCCTCGGCTGGTCTATTTAACAGTGGTTTGTTTGCGCACACCTTTCGGAAAGCTGCCATGAGCGGGGTGATCTTCCTGTTGTCTGCAGCATCCACATCAGCACCAGCCTGCACCAGGAGCTGCACCACGTCGAAGTGGCCACCGTTCGCTGCCAACCAGAGAGGGGTGTTGCCCTTCTTGTTACGGACATCAATATGAGCTCCTCTGTAAAATAGAAATTTTAACTGTTTAGTAAGTTCTTGGTTTAGGTGAATGGTATTTTCAGACAACCTTTTAGTGACACAGACCAATAAAAATAATTCTGTATATACACAAGATAGTACAGTGATAGTAAGTACAGTGCGTCCTTCATAACGACAAACCTGGCCCTGGATCCCAACAAAATAATAATAATTTAAAAAAAAAAAAATTATAATAATAATAATAATAATAATAATAATAATAATAATAATAATAATAATAATAATAATAATCAATAAATATACAAAAATCGATGATCTAGGCCCACACTGTCAACATCCCGTGCCAAGTAAAGATCAGCACAAGAACTGAGACTTGAATGTTCATCAGATTTTCATGTCGGATCAATTTGGAATGAAAGCTTTTGCTTGTTGGACTGAAACAAAACTGAAACTTTAGGATCTGATGCACTTTGAAACTTCTCATAAAAATTGGACTGATTTTGAATAAAAGTTCAGTTTCAATTTGGGATTTTTGCTTTTTTTGTTCTGTGTTTTAATTCAACAAATAGGATAAAGTAGAGGCAGAATACTGGATACATGTCACGAACAGGTACGTGTAATTCTACTTTTATTCACAATGTCATCTCAGTAACTTACTCCAACAGTTTATCATTCATTTTGATTGTCCTTTCGCTATAACGAACCCCTCTCTAACAAACAAAAGGCTTGGACCCCCAACAGGTTTGCTATAACGAGGGTGAACTGTATAATCTTCTCTTGTTTAAAAGTTTAGCTCAATTAATTTTACAATCCTGGAAACTTCTATTTTAAGTGACTCTGCAGCAGCAGTTATTGATGCATAGTTCACCCTCTAGTCTCTAAGTTGCTTTGGCTAAAAGCATCTGTTAATTGGCCAATTAATAATAATAATAATAATAATAATAATAATAATAATAATAATAATAATAATAATAATAATAATAATTATTCAGCTTGACTGTCTCCCCAGGTATGGGGATTTTTGAAAGGAGCTTGGTGGCTTCAGCTGCCTATGAAAGACATTGTTCTTCGCTGGAGGCTTAATGTGGTGCTTGATGCACCAATGACGCCTCCATTTGAGCCCTTGCATTCAGCTGAGCTGAAACTTATCACTCAAAGCGGCTTTCTTGCTTGCAATCACCTCCACAAAGCGGTTGAGTGAGAGGCAGGAATTATTTTGCGAAAGCCTGCTTAATTTTTGCAAAAGCCAGGACAAAGGTTACGCTCCGTACCAATCATGCTTTTTTGCCAAAGACTATCTCGGCATTTCATGTCAGCCAGTCTGTGGAATTGGAGGCTTTCCATCCACCACCTTTCCAATCTGACAGAGCGACAGCTCCATATGCTCTGTCCAGTGCGAGCCCTAGCGTATTATGTTGACAGGACGAAAAGTTGGAGACAGTACGAACAATTTTTTGTCTGCTATGGGGCCATGTCCCATGGTCAAGCCCTGTCTAAGCAGACACTGTCGAAACGGATAGCAGACGCAGTCAGAACTGCCCATGAGCTGGCCAACTTGCCCCCTTCAGAAAAGCTCACTGCCCATTCCACCAGGGGCACGGCAACTTCGTGGGCTTTATTCCAGGGTGCATCTGTCAAAGACATTTGCACTGCTGCAATATGAGCTACTCCCCATACCTTTACTAGGTTCTACAAACATGTTGTGGATCCTCAAAACCCTGGTTTATGGAACTAGAGTGTTGAGGGCGGCTTCTCAGTCGACCCTTACAACACAGGCATAGAGGAAATTTTCTCCCTCAATACTTTAGCCCTAGTTACTTGTTACTGGGGTTCCGAATGGTAACGCACAAGGCAGCCTCGGCTTAGCCTTGTAGCATTCCGGTTGTGCAGCAATGTTACAATGTTGATTTAGGTGTTAAACATTTAAATACAACTTTAAAAAGTCCACTCCCTTTCTGCTCCCTGCCCATTTTTTCCAGACCTTCATAAGGATTAAAAAAACACCCTCAACATGATACATATTTTCTCTAGACCAAAATTCTCTAGTCTGGGCACAATTTCTTTAGACTTCAATTTCAATTAAACGAATGAACGATGAATTTCAAGGAATAGTTTTCTATTCAGAAGCACCATAATGTAATCCAAATAACTAAAATGAACCCTGTATCTATGGCCCGTCAAAGTGTGAGCAGACCAGTCACCCTCCTTTCAAAGTTTCACTGTGGACTCCCCTATAAGTCTCCTCTTTATACATATTGTAAACTGCTGCTGAAAGTGGCAGTCCTGTATTTAAGCGTTTCTTCAGGTGATTGTGGTTTCTCAATTCAGAATGAGGGAGTCACCTGTTGATAAGCAGCTCACAGAACTTGTAATGGCCCTTGTCTGCTGCGATTGTTAAAGCCGTGTCCCTGGATGAAGGCACTGGGGGTGCGTTGACATCAGCTCCTTTGTCAAGCAGGACCCTCCCAACCTCAGCATACCCTCCAGATGCAGCCTCCATCAGGGGGGTAAGGCCAGTCTGAAGTGGGGAGAAATAATATTTATTTAACATCAACCAGTTTTCATGCATAAATCGTCAAATAAGAACCAACAGATTTCATTCTGTATGCTTACCTCAAAAAGACAAAAAAAAAATACCTGACAGTCATTTTATTAATTTTTCCCCTATAGCATATATCACCCTTTTTATGTTCTATAATTTAAATGCACAGGAAGGACCCTATATTGGCAATTGTAAAGTCAGGGGTATTTTCAGCAAGAGATTAGCACCTGCAAGTATATTAAAAATAATCCCATTGAGTCAAAGCACAAATCAGTTCAGGAGGAGTTATGGACAGAATTAATCATTTTTAAATACAGCTTTTTTTTTTAAGCTTTACAAAAGTCACATGACTTGAGCTCAGTATTTTGTTATCCCAAGGAACAATACTACTCTAACAATCAACAAACCTATCCACTCACTATTTAAAATGTAAATAACATTATGTATGTGCCCAATGAGCTACTGATGTAAAACATAGACTGACAATATAGCGAGAGACCCACTGAAAAACAAATAGGCTAACAAATACTGTACAACCACTCCCTCGTTTTATCGGGTGCGTCAGGGTCCAGTATAAATCCTCTACGCAACCTGCTTTTTCTCTTTTTTTGTATAAAAAGCAGCACACTGTTTTAATTCGTACAGCGGAGGGTAATTGCTTCTCATCAACTTGTCTCCAATTAACTTCATGAGTCTTCCTCTCCTTTCTCAAATGCACAATCCCACTGCATTGAAAGAATCCATTCCCAACATAGGAGGGTTGTTGCTAGGGAGCTGACATCACTGCCTTGTGACTTTTGCTAGTGCATTGCTGCCACAAGTGAACACCTCGTTGGCTAACATAAAAATCGCTTCAGCAAGTAGATATTTAATTTGCTTTGTGTTATTGTGCAATACGTGTGTATATGATAACAGTACGATATTAATACTTTGTTTTTGATTGTTTTGTATATTGTTGTTTGTGATGTGCAGTACGAAATAAAACGAACAGTAATTCTAAGTGCCTATGTATATTGCGGCTAAGGCATACAGAGTTAGACAGTAAAAATGGGGAGCCAACTCCAGGACCGCGATATATCCAAACCCTCAGTATAGCGAGGGGCGATAACAAGGGGTATGCATGCATACATACATGCATACACACCCATTTCATATTTTACACTTATGATGGCAGACCACTGACAAGTTGCAGTTGTGTCTGCTGCTTCAGCCATGTACATTGTGGCAAAAAGGAGAAATCATCAGGTCACGCCACAACAGAACTGTCTGGACCATACAACAACCTGATGGTGGAGCTCCAGTTGGAGGATGCAGACAGCTACTGCAGATTTCTGCAGATGTACACCACCACCACCTCCTGTCACCGTCAGCTGCTAGACATTGTCACGTGACTCCACCTTGCTCACTGATTGGATACTTGTCCACGCCAATCGCATCCGCATTGCAAAAAAATAGAGCCCCACTTGATAGCTTGAGAATGAATGCATTCCTATCGAGCCCGATTGCACGGTGCAATAGTGATGCGATAATTATGCAATCCATGGGTTGCAATCAATCGCATGCGATTGCATCGCATGGAAATCGCATAGTGTATCACGGCCTTTAGACTTGCATACAGCATTAAAATAGAGCCCTCGGGCATCTAGACTACTTGATGTAGGAAGTTGTTTGTAGTGCTGCACTGAAGAGAATTGTAATGTATTATTATGTAATGTATTTCCACAGAGCTGCTGCTCACCTTTGCTCTGTGTTCCACGTTTGCCTTCCTATCCAGCAGCAAGCTGACTACCTCGGCTCTGCCTTGGAAACATGCAAGAGTGAGGGCAGTGTTTCGATTGGTCTCAATCTGGGCGTTGATATCAGAGCCCATATCCAGCAGGAGCTTTACTGCTGGCACATGGCCATTCATAGCAGCCAGCATCAGCGGAGAGATCCCTAGCTTGCTCCCAGTTCTAAAAAAAAAAAACAAAAAACAAAACAAAAAAAAACACCACCACCACAGTGTTAAACATTCTGATAATATTCAACGAACACAGCAACGCAAAGCACATCACCTTGTAAAGCTGGCTTTTGGGGTGCGTATAATTTGTACGTTAAACTAACGAGTTACCTTGAATTAATCTCAGCCCCAGCATTGAGAAGGATCTTGATGATGTTGACATAACCCCCTGATGCAGCCAGGCTCAATGGCGTGTAGTCGGAAACATTGCGATGCTCTTTGTTTGCACCACGCAACAGCAGCAACTCAACCACCTAAAGAATATATGAAAATAGAGCAAAACAGTTCAATCACTCCGATTGAAAGAGATTACGTAAACTTTTACATTTATATTGTTATTCTACAAAATATATACTTGAACTTGACAGAGGTAAGCCGGTATGTCCAAGTGTGTGGTCTCCATAATCTGGAAAACATGACTATATTGCAGACCCTTTAACCCTTTGCGGTCCATTTATTAATTCTGCGTCAGGCTCGCCAGGTCTAATTAATTTTTTCACGCGCAGTTAATTTTAGGCAGCTGTTTAAAAGTATTTTTTCACAGTCAAACGGGTTTAAATGGCCCTGCATATCAACAAAGCACTCACTAGGGATCTCCAGCCCCGCCCCACCCTTTCGTTTGCTATCGGCTTTCACATATGCTACCAAATAAAAATAATAATAATAATAGTCGTACATACCGATCAATCGTCTCCTGATGACTCGTTTTATCACCAAACTCCTCAATAATGCAATCCAAGTCATTATTTTATTGCTATAACATCTCAAAAAGCTCTGCAAATGTCCGTGATAGTCTCTGTGCGCTGATACTGTACTCCCAGGTTGTTTCCATCACCGCCCCATCTGATGCCAATGGGGTACTATGACTATTCATGAGATACACCTTTTTTTTTTTTATCGGCTTGTCTCGGCTCCTTTCGTTCCCACTCGGCCATTGAATGGTTTTCTCGGCTTTTTCTGTTGAAAACCGACTTTTTGCGTTTTCTGCGTTTTAAAATGATGTCGGACAGGGTCCGACAAAGGACCTGACGGGAATAATTGCAATGTCGGACCCAGTCCGACAAAGGACCGCAAAGGGTTAATACAACTATACTTTAAAATAGTATTGTGCTTTCCGTGAATTATCTTTATTTATTTTTTATTAGAAACAACTTGCATTTAGACAAACTTTATCAATAATAAATAAAACTAAAGCGGTGTCAGCACTTGTTACTACGTGTTGGCAAAGTTTTTCAAGAAAGTTATTTGTTCCCAGGCTGTGATAAGCAGGTGTGCTTTGCACCGTACCTCTTGCCTCCCCCCAGAGCACGCCAGCGATAGCGGAGTGTCTTTGGTTCGCTCTGACTGCGCCTCAATATCGCCCCCTTTGTCCAACAGGATTTCCACCACCCCCACATGCCCTGCAGTGGCTGCCAGAATGAGAGGTGTAAAACCTGTGAAGAGAGAAGAGGCCTGGTTACAGACACACACCACACAGGATACTGCAACCCGGAAAAGCAAACAAATCTTTTTCAACATCTCCGTGGATGGATTGGACTGCAAAGCACATACTCCAGGTGCAGCAGCTGTTCCCTTTTTGAGTAACATGCGGATTAGGCATCAAAGTCAATGCCTGCATGGAAAATCAACACATCTAATGCAAAAAGCACAAACCTTATTTATGTCTGCCATAATATATAAAATGTTTAATAGGATAGTTTCAATAAGTCTTCAACGTACCCTTTTTATCCCGGTGTTCAATGTTGGCACCGCGGGCTATTAACACGGATACCAGCTCCTCATGTCCTCCTGCACACGCCAGTGTTAGTGCCGTGTCATGGTTGCTTTCCGTCTGAAATAAGCGAAAGACATGCAAAGACAGATGACAGCATTTATAAGTTGCTTCTCCCCATTAATACCTGGACGTTGACAGTTAATGTTATATATATATATATAGATATACAATTAACAACACACACACACACAGTGTAACTTCACTATAACAAACCCTTCTTAGGAGCCCCCTTATTTTTAGTTTATAATTTCCTTTTAAATATACAGTTTAAATGTTGATCAATGTGAAGTGGTCTTGAAAGAACTACTGTATACTGTAAAAAGATGTTCAATTCAATTTGGGTGTTTCTTCATTATTCTGATACAACAAATTGTCAAACCCTATTACAGTGAACAGCCTGACAAGGAACATTTCTCCAGGTCCCAGGGGAGTTTGTTTTATATTTAATACATACATTTATATATATATATATATATATATATATACACATATATATATACACATATATATATATATACACACATACATACATATATATATATATATTTAATACATACATTATATATATATATATATATATATATATATATACACACATATATACAGTACTGTGCAAAACTTTTAGGCAGGTGTGAAAAAATGCTGTAAAGTAAGAATGCTTTCAAAAATAGACATGTTAATAGATTATATTTATCAATTAACTAAATGCAAAGTGAGTGAACAGAAGAAAAATCTAAATCAAATCCATATTTGGTGTGACCACCCTTTGCCTTCAAAACAGCATCAAGTATCAATTCTTCTAGGTACACTTGCACACAGTTTTTGAAGGAACTCAGCAGGTAGGTTGGCCCAAACATCTTGGAGAACTAACCACAGTTCTTCTGTGGATTTAGGCAGCCTCTGTTGCTTCTCTCTCTTCATGTAATCCCAGACAGACTCGATGATGTTGAGATCAGGGCTCTGTGGGGCCATACCATCACTTCCAGGACTCCTTGTTCTTCTTTACGCTGAAGTTTTAATGACTTTCGCTGTATGTTTGGGGTCGTTGTCATGCTGCAGAATAAATTTGGGGCCAATCAGATGCCTCCCTGATGGTATTGCATGATGGATAAGTATCTGCCTGTACTTCACAGCATTGAGGAGACCATTAATTCTGACCAAATCCCCAACTCCATTTGCAGAAATGCAGCCCCAAACTTGCAAGGAACCTCCACCATGCTTCACTGTTGCCTGCAGACACTCATTAGTGTACCGCTCTCCAGCCCTTGCGAACAAACTGCCTTCTGCTACAGCCAAATATTTCAAATTTTGACTCATCAGTCCAGAGCACCTGCTGCCATTTTTCTGCACCCCAGTTCCTGTGTTTTCGTGCAGAGTTGAGTCGCTGGCCTTGTTTCCACGTCGGAGGTATGGCTTTTTTGGCGCAAGTCTTCCATGAAGGCCACTTCTGACCAGACTTCTCCGGACAGTAGATGGGTGTACCAGGGTCCCACTGTTTTCTGCCAGTTCTGAGCTGATGGCACTGCTGGACATCTTCCGATTGCGAAGGGAAGTAAGCATGATGTGTCTTTCATCTGCTGCAGTAAGTTTCCTTGGCCGACCACTGTGTCTACGGTCCTCAAGCGTTGCCCGTTTCTTTGTGTTTCTTCAAAAGAGCTTGGACAGCACATCTGGAAACCCCTGTCTGCCTTGAAATTTCTGCCTGGGAGAGACCTTGCGATGCAGTATAACTACCTTGTGTCTTGTTGCTGTGCTCAGTCTTGCCATGGTGTATGACTTTTGACAGTAAACTCTCTTCATCAACCTCACCTTGTTAGCTGAGTTTGGCTGTTCCTCACCCAGTTTTATTCCTCCTACACAGCTGTTTCTGTTTCTGTTAATGATTGTGTTTCAACCTACATATTGAATTGATGATCATTACCACCTGTTTGGTATAATTGTTTAATCATACACCTGACTATATGCCTACAAAATCCCTGACTTTGTGCAAGTGTACCTAGAAGAATTGATGCTGTTTTGAAGTCAAAGGGTTGTCACACAATATGGATTTGATTTAGATTTTCTTTTGTTCACTCACTTTGCATTTAGTTAATTGATAAATATAATCTATTAACATGTCTATTTTGAAAGCATTCTTACTTTACAGCATTTTTTCACACCTGCCTAAAACTTTTGCACAGTACTGTATATACACATATATATATATATATATATATATATATATATATATATATACACACATACATACATATATATATATATTTAATACATACATTATATATATATATATATATATATATATATATATATATATATATATATACACATATATATATACACATATACAGTACTGTGCAAAAGTTTTAGGCAGGTGTGAAAAATGCTGTAAAGTAAGAATGCTTTCAAAAATAGACATGTTAATAGATTATATTTATCAATTAACTAAATGCAAAGTGAGTGAACAGAAGAAAAATCTAAATCAAATCCATATTTGGTGTGACCACCCTTTGCCTTCAAAACAGCATCAAACATCAATTCTTCTAGGTACACTTGCACACAGTTTTGAAGGAACTTCGGCAGGTAGGTTGGCCCAAACATCTTGGAGAACTAACCACAGTTCTTCTGTGGATTTAGGCAGCCTCAGTTGCTTCTCTCTCTTCATGTAATCCCAGACAGACTCGATGATGTTGAGATCAGGGCTCTGTGGGGCCATACCATCACTTCCAGGACTCCTTGTTCTTCTTTACGCTGAAGATAGTTCTTAATGACTTTCGCTGTATGTTTGGGGTCGTTGTCATGCTGCAGAATAAATTTGGGGCCAATCAGATGCCTCCCTGATGGTATTGCATGATGGATAAGTATCTGCCTGTACTTCTCAGCATTGAGGAGACCATTAATTCTGACCAAATCCCCAACTCCATTTGCAGAAATGCAGCCCCAAACTTGCAAGGAACCTCCACCATGCTTCACTGTTGCCTGCAGACACTCATTCGTGTACCGCTCTCAGCCCTTCGGCGAACAAACTGCCTTCTGCTACAGCCAAATATTTCAAATTTTGACTCATTAGTCCAGAGCACCTGCTGCCATTTTTCTGCACCCCAGTTCCTGTGTTTTCGTGCATAGTTGAGTCGCTTGGCCTTGTTTCCACATCGGAGGTATGGCTTTTGGCGCTAAGTCTTCCATGAAGGCCACTTCTGACCAGACTTCTCCGGACAGTAGATGGGTGTACCAGGGTCCCACTGTTTACTGCCAGTTCTGAGCTGATGGCACTGCTGGACATCTTCCAATTGGGAAGGGAAGTAAGCATGATGTGTCTTTCATCTGCTGCAGTAAGTTTCCTTGGCCGACCACTGCGTCTCACGGTCCTCAATGTTGCCCGTTTCTTTGTGCTTCTTCAAAGAGCTTGGACAGCACCATCTGGAAACCCCTGTCTGCCTTGAAATTTCTGCCTGGGAGAGACCTTGCTGATGCAGTATAACAACCTTGTGTCTTGTTGCTGTGCTCAGTCTTGCCATGGTGTATGGCTTTTGACAGTAAACTGTCTTCAGCAACCTCACCTTGTTAGCTGAGTTTGGCTGTTCCTCACCCAGTTTTATTCCTCCTACACAGCTGTTTCTGTTTCAGTTAATGATTGTGTTTCAACCTACATATTGAATTGATGATCATTAGCATCTGTTTGGTATAATTGTTTAATCATACACCTGACTATATGCCTACAAAATCCCTGACTTTGTGCAAGTGTACCTAGAAGAATTGATGCTGTTTTGAAGGCAAAGGGTGGTCACACCAAATATGGATTTGATTTAGATTTTTCTTCTGTTCACTCACTTTGCATTTAGTTAATTGATAAATAAATATAATCTATTAACATGTCTATTTTTGAAAGCATTCTTACTTTACAGCATTTTTTCACACCTGCCTAAAACTTTTGCACAGTACTGTATAATATATATATATATATATATATATATATATATATATATATATATATATATATATATAATCACACACAGTCGACTCTGCATAACTGCATGGACTCATGCACATAACTATTTTCCCCCTTTATTTTATTACAAGTAACTTATAAATAATGAACAAGTTCAAAAAAATAAAGCAACTTGAAATAAGTTATACACTCAATGCAAACCCCATTATTCTCTGACAATGCACGATATAAAAAATAAGATAATGTATATAACAGCTAGCATAAACCAAGTTATTTTTATATATTTTATTACAAGCAACCCAAAATACTGTACAAGTTCAGAACTTGAAATATGTTATGCACTCAATACAAACCCCATTACTATGCAATGCACAATATAAATAATATATAATATTACAGGGTGATTAGACCAAGTATTTTTAGTTTACCACATCTAACCACCCCGTGTGGGGTTCTAACATACACATATACATTTATAAAAGATGAAATGCAGTTTGTTCCCTGATAAGGTGCAGAATAGGAATATAATGTGGTAGCCATGGGGAAAAGAACTTTAGGAAATTAAAATAAATTTGGTGCTGTCACAAAGGGTATGTTAACGTTTAGCTAAAGAGCAGAAATGAAAATATTACATTGTTAAAATGTAAAAATGTATATTCTGAGTGTTGTTTTTACAGGATCACACTAATCAATTTGAAAGATTACAGCAGACAAAACATTAGGTTATTATCATAATCCTGGTTCCCTGAAATACAAATGTAACCATTACCGTATGGGTGTTTACATCCTCAAGACCCCGAAACCTTTATCAAAAGCTGCTCGTCAGAGCCTGTGACGCAGTCCCTGAGGGCATATAAGGACAGCACGCACAGATCTCAGCACCATTTTTCCTTCAAGCCTGTTGCAATCATGGACGCAGCAACCTTGAAGCTTAATGGTTACATTTCTATTTCAGGGAACCAGGGTTATGATAATAACGTAATGTTCCCTATCAAGTACAAACTGTAACCATTACCACATGGGTGAGTGTATCAAAGCTGTAGCAAGAGGAACATTAAAGAACGGCTGGAATGCTACAAGGCTAAGCCGAGAGGTTTCCATGGCTGGCCGTTCAGGAGCTGCATAAGGGCTGAAAACCTCAGGTTTCCCTGGGCCAATAAGTGGCTACTAAGAGCACCTTGGCCCAGTCCTGCCTGAGTTTCTCCAGATACAGCAGGAGCATGACGAGTGGTGGGAAGGCATATAACAGTTGCCTCGGCCACTGGTGTGCCAAGGCATTTAAATCGCCAGCCGGTCCCCGCCTCCTGTTATGGAGAACCAAAGGGGACAGTGGGTCGATTCCTGAGAGGCAAAGAGATCTAGCTATGCTCTCCCAAACCTCTCCCAAATGAGGCTCACCACCTCGGGGTGAAGCCGCCACTCTGAGGCACTGTGAACTCCCCTTGAGAGGAGGGCATACGCAATGGAGACTGGGAGACCTGAGGCCACCCTGGTGGTTTATATAAGCCACCACGGTAGTGTTGTCCATGGACAAGCACGTCTCCCTTCTGCAAGGCCAGATAAAACTGCCTGCAGCTCCAAAGAAATCTATGTGGAGACCCCTGGCAGGGGGGGTCCATACCCCCTGTGCCCCCCTGCCATTCTACACAGCACCCCAGCTAAGGCTGGATGCGTCTGTGGTGATGTCCTCCCTTCTGGTGACACTGCCCAGCTCTACGCCTAGGCGTAGATGGGCAGGCTGTGTCCACCAAGAGAGCCATAGACACTGTCTCTAAGCGGCCATGGTTCAACGTGTGCTGAAAAACCCTGCTGTTGATCCAGGCTTGGAGACCCAATGGAAGGGTCTGGGAAGCTGCTGCCATCAAGCCCAGAAGTCTCTATAACGTCACTACCGTGAGCGCTCTGTTGAGTTTGAAAAAGCGCCAAACATGCGGCTATTCGCCGCACTCTGTCATCCGACAGAGTGGACAGCATGGACCCGGAGTCCAAGCACACTGTTTGCGAAAGTGTGAGTTGGCTCTTTGCACGATTCACAGACAGGCCCAACCGATGAAGGTGGCCGGTGACAAGATCAGTGTGAGCCTCTGCTGGAGACTGGGCACAAATTAGCCAGTCGTCCAGGTAACTGAGCACACCAATGCCTTTGAGTCTCAATGGGACCAGGATAGCTTTCATGCACTTTGAAAAGACACGGGGAGCTAGAGAGAGGCTAAATGGCAGGACACAGAACTTATACACTGTTCCTTGATAAGCGAACCACAGGTACCTCCTGTGCCCTGGTTTTATGGGGATGTGCAAATACACGTCTTTGAGGTCCTCTGTGGCGAACCAGTCGTCTGGCCTGCGCCACTGAAACTGAAACAGTTGTTGCATAGTCAACATTTTTAACCTCCTTCGACAGATACAGGTTGACCTGTCTGAGGTTGAGGATTGGTCTGAGGCCCCATCACTAGGAAGTACCTGGAGTAGAAACCTTCCTTCAAATGGAGAGGGTGTACTATGCAATAGCCAGTTTTTGTAGCAGCGCTGTCATCTTTTGAGACAATACTGCAGCGTCTCGCGGGCCTGTGACTAATGTTGTAGTCACCCCCAGGAAAGAGTCTGAATTGCACAGAATAGCCAGTCTGAACAGTAGTAAGCACCCACATGTCCGTGGTGCACTGACGCCAATACTCCAGGTGGCTCCCTGAAAAGCTCCTAGGGCTGGTGCTGGGCTTGTGGCTTAGCCTGAGGTTTTTGCTTCTGCGCCTGGTGGCGAAACTTGTTAAAGTTAGGTAATGGTTATATTTTGTACTTGATAAGGAACTATAATTCAATTATCCATCCGTGCTACTGGCTAAATGAGCTTAAATCCCCAAACAATCCGAGTGCACTTACATGTGCGTCTATATCCACTGAAGGATAAAGCGGCAGCATCGAAGGAGGGGAGATGCTGTTACTTGGGGTCTGTGCCTGGGGCTGGGGTGAGGGCGATGGAGTAGTGTTCAGCATGGCAGGCACTCTGCTACTCACAGCTGGAAAGAGAGATTACATGATCAGTAACATTACAGACTGAGAACACATGAAACATACAATGCAAATATACATGATGGAAGAGAGAATGTCAACTTAAACTGAACTACTAACCTACCTTAAATCAATTTCATTAAGCAATAGAAATTATTGAGATTGTTGTCTGTCCTCTCCCTCCCCTTGCTATAACGTAGCTTTGTTGTTGCTACCTTACTATGCACCTCTGCATTTGTAAAAGTAGTAACTGGTCAAATTCAATCCGTTATTAAATTGGGTCTTAAAATGACAATCACATTATGCCTTCAGTGTAAAAAATATGAGCCTTATATTATTTGTTTATTTAGCAGACGCCTTTATCCAAGGCGACTTACAGAGACTAGGGTGTGTGAACTATGCATCAGCTGCAGAGTCACTTACAATTACATCTCACCCAAAAGACGGAGCACAAGGAGGTTAAGTGACTTGCTCAGGGTCACACAATGAGTGAGGGGCTGAGGTGGGATTTGAACCAGGGTCTCCTGATTACAAGCCCTTTTCTTTAACCACTGGACCACACTGCCTCCTATGCCATGGTCTAAATCAAGACTTTGCAGATGCATGTAAGGGATGCAATATTTAAGAGCAAAACATTGTGGTCAGCATTGCCACAAAAACGATGAGTCCAATTCAGTTTAATTTTTTTTTTATAAGCTTTTTTTCAATCATTTAACCATTTCAAACTCTCAGAAAACCAGAGATAACCAAGCTGCATATCTACTATAAAAGATACTTGAACAGAAAAAGCAACCACTTTTTAAGATTTAAGATCAAGTGGATTTAATTTTGTTAAAATCTATTTATTCAGGATGATCCCATCCTGCAATGTGACAATGCACAGCCTTTCAGCAGCAGACCCATAGTTAATTTCACATTGTTGCAGGGTTTAGCTGTATCTGTCTATGATAAAACATTCCCTTTAGAAAACGGCTTTTGGGAGCACCCAGACCTACCCTCACTGAGTGTGATGCCACAGTGCATTACGATGTCATTGTGAATACACTACTGCAGGAACCGATTCACTAACAACTAGTTACTTTAACAACCAACAAGATTTCACAGCACTTAAAATATGTATTCAACAAAAATGTGGAGCCACTTTATGTCCAGCCATAGGTATGTATATCTACAGATATAGATGTAGACATAGATATAGATACACCCAACTTTATAATTTACTTGGAATTGTATTTAGCTTTGCCATGTGTGATACATTAGGTACGGCCTGGGCTGGACATTAAAATGGCTCAACTTTTTTGTTGTTGTATACATATTTTAATAGGATACATGCAATTTTATAATAAAAACACTCAAACATAACATGTATAACTCTAAACCTACTTCTCTGCTTATTCATACATTAGATGAAAATATTCTACAAGTGCCATTCACCTTTTACATAATCTAGTTCCTCCCATTAGCTTTATTGGCATTCAATTACCTGAGAGTCAAACTGCACTGATGCAACGAAAAATACTACAATAATTTAAAAATACTACAATAAGAAACCTGATGCAAGCAAGCAAAGCAAAAAGTTGCTAATGAATACAAACATGTTACCATCACTTTATAAAAAAATCAAAGTAACAAAAAACTACCTGCTGAAAGATCAAACAACTTTTACTGGTCCCTCTAACTCCAACTAATACTTCCTATACACAAGAATAAAATCAAAAGGAGGGGAGGGCAGGGTGACCGATCTGGAGATGTCACAAGATGCTACAGAAGCTGGCCTTTGCTTCCATTTAAATTATTTTCTCTCACTGAAATGATGTTGTATCCGGAACACGACTCCTAAGTTACAAGAACAGCTTTTGAATTCCTGTGGCAGTTGTGCTTCGAGGGTAATGCATGTTTACAGGTAGCCTTCTTGAGGTGGTCTTGTGTACATGCCAGGGGTTTGGAACATTGAGAGCCATTATTACAAATGGAGTCATATCCCAGATAGAACACTGACCAACGCCCACCGCTGTCATCCAGATAAGAGCCAACATCGTTCAGTGAACTCATAGCCTTCTAAACTAAAGTTCTGCACTTAACAACAGCTACACTTCACAGAAAACACATTTACAAAGTCACTGTCATAAAACCAATAAGCAGGACATCATATACGCTGCTGTTCTGGAGACTTTAATATAAAAAAAATGACTTCTATGTAAACCCTATTCCAATTTTCTTATCTCTAGCACAACTCCGATATGACAGCCTTAATCAAGAACACAGACCTCAAATTTAAATAAATACAAAATACATAAAAGAAACTTCAACTGGTCAAACATATGTGCATTATTTGGGAGACTAATTACGTACTAACTAATGGCAATATACCTGTGGCTGATGACATGGTTTTGGAAATCAACAAGTCCACCTTTCAGGTAAACCAGTTAACAAAACGTTTACTCTGGACTTTGAAAAACTGCCAAAGTTTTATAAAAATTAGCAGGATTAAATAGAAGCACAACCATCCCAATTTGTCTGTTTATGCGGAATTGTGTGCCTATTACATGTAGTAAAACACAGTTATCAAAACAAAAAAGCTTAGATTGTTAGGAATTCAGTAATAAATGTTATTTTTTGTCACTTGTAGACTAGAAGCAATAGCATATCTCTCCATAAAAAAGCCATTCTGGGATGCAGGTGAGAACTGCTACTTAAATGAATGAGAATGAGGATGCACTGAATTGTGTCAAACTTATTGGGGTTTATTTATGATGAGGAGTCTTTGTGCCTCAACATGCAACTCTGCTCCAAAAAGTAAATTTCTACATCACGACACAGTGGTAAATGGAAGTTGATCAACTCATTGCTTCATTTATTTTCGGCTATGCAGCTTGGCGTTTCTGATTTTCTGAGTATGTGGGGGAGAGGCTCAGGGGCTTGCTGGCTTCATTAGCGCTTAACAGTTTCGATTCTTTCTTCTTCAGTTCCTTTGATTTCTCTGTTCACGGTGTTACATCTGTAGGGCTTGAAGTTTTTTTATTTTTTTTATTTTCCAAATCTCTAGCTCCCTTAAATGTTAATTAGTAGTAGTTAAGCTGTCTCTGCATCCTAATAAGAAAACTATTCATTACAAACTGGGTTTAAGATTTGTTGTTCTTTGCTACAAATCAAGGTGATTTTAAATGATGGCTGCTATCAATGTAGACTCCATACTGGGTATTTTATGGTGAAAAGAAAATCTGTCAGGACAACTGTCAAACGAGTGAGGGAAAACAACAAAAAGCACAATGATAAACTAGGCAACTGCAAGAATGAAATGCAATTAGGATCAGGGATGAGCAATCAATGTAATGTGTCACCTCGGTTTGAAATAAAAAAAGGCGAAACAGAATCGGGTGCAGTCAACTCGAAAACTTCAAGCCCTATACATCTGTCTTGTGGTTCAATAAGATGAGCAATAATAATTGAGTAATAACTGGTTTAATTAACTCGATTTCTTACTATTAAATTCCTTGGGTAGTCTATGGGTTGGTTTGCTTTAAAACTAAAATATAGTTTGGTGGAATTTTTTAACTTGAGCTTCTGTAGCAACAGCCAGAAAATATCCTGGAAATAAATACACCTTGACTGGCTATAGCAATAGAACCCAACAATATAGCCAACATGTTTTGTTATTTTCAAATATTGAGATATATAAAATAAAAACACCAAAACAATGATGATAGACCACACAAGGGAGCAACAGCTTTTATTTTTATTTTTATTTAAAACTAATAACGTTTTGATATCAATTTATTAATATAATTGAAGATATGGGACAGTTTATTGCTTTGTATTACGTACATCTTTTAAAATCGACAGTGCTTGCTGCATTATATTTTTTCAATATTTTTTTATATACTTTTATATAGTAATTTTAAGTATAGTAAAGGGATCAGAAAGTTCCTTAAGAAGCCCAGATCACAGGTACTTCTGTTCTAGGCTAACTATTCTAAACATTCCTCAAGTGTTAAGAATGATCATGTTTGGGGCATGACTACAGGTGTAAAGCAGGAAAGAAAAGGGGAAAAAAAAAGTCTTAACCCACCTGCCATAATGTCATCAAGGGTGTCAGTAAGCGTCTGTGCAGGAGTAGCAACCATTAATCCATCTGGTGCTTGGGTCAGCAATCCCTGTCCCAGCCCAGCTAACTGTTGCTGTCCTAACATCTGCTGGTTAACCATGACTCGCTGGAGGTCAGGTGTGTTTGTGTTGGGGCTCTCCAAGTTAATAGAGAAATCTGTGGACTGCAGCACTGGCAATGGCTGGATAGGGATGAACCCCGTTTGGATAGGTGGCGGCGTCTCCTCTAGTTGCTGTTGCGACTGGCTTTCTCTGTACAGGATGGTGTCTACCTGGGGTAACTTGGAGAAGTCTTCGTCTGGCAGATCATCCTCTTCCTCTGCCTGATCGACGTCCTCTCCATCCGAGCACTGCTGGGCTAGTAAGGGTGGTTGCTGCAACTCTGGGGAGTCTTCTTTCAGTCCCTTGGCCTCCATGTACTCTTTGGTAAACTGCTGCTGCGTTTTCAGTTGCAGCTGCCGTTCGACCTTCTGCAGTTCCTTCAGGATCTTTTTCTTTTTCTGCACTTGCTCTTCCCTGCTCTTCTTCAGCTCTTCGATCTTGTCTTTGGTCAAAGGTTCGCCCTGAATCAGCTCCAGCGACTGCAGCTGTGCCTTCTCGATGGCGCTAATTCTCTGTCCCAGCTCATTCAGCTTGCCCTCAGTCTCTTCCACAATGCATTCTAAAGGTTGGTATGGGTGGAAAGGTGGCAGGAGGTCATGCTCAGCTACCTGCAGGGGACTTGACCTTTGCTTGGATGCACCTAAGCACATGAAAAACGATTGGAAATAAAATAAAATAAAAAGCCATGCAAAAATTACTTGCCCAATTGAAAAGTTTAAAATATCAATATTTTTTTTTTTTTTTTTTTTTTAAATCTTGGCTCAATAGAAAATCTGCCGCCATTAAGTTTTTATAAATAGGCAATGTTTTTGTTAAACTGACGACAACACACTTCTAGTCTAGCCTTTGCCCAGAAACAACTTATGAAATGAATCAAACAAAAAAGTTGTGATCCCAAAGCCAAATCCACCATAAGGAAGCTAGCTTAAAACACACAGCTGAGGATATGGAGAAATAATGCATGACTGACTAGTTACTGTTAGTGGCTCGACCCAAATACACCTTGTAAATCCACCCAACAAAAATTGCATCCGCTATCTGTAAAAAGGCTGCATGTTTAAAAGCAACAATAGCATGAACCAGCACAATCTCTCTGAAATTTCACAAATCAAAATCAGTTCCTACATTCTAAACACTGCATTTCTCTATCGTACCAGGCAAGGGGTTTTGAAACCCTGCCCAATGGTGCCCGAGATATCTAAGATCAGGGAAGGAATCTTGCATGTGAATGTCATTTTAAAGCCATCTGTTTGGCTAGCAGGTAAACTGCTGAATTACAATTCTGTATAACATTAATAAATACGCTTGTGTGTACATATTTCATGTGAATGTCATTTTAAAGCCATCTGTTTGGCTAGCAGGTAAACTGCTGAATTACAATTCTGTATAACATTAATAAATACGCTTGTGTGTACATATTTTTTACATTTAAGTGTCTAACATTCACATTCAAAGAATATTATACATTTGCATAGTAATTTGAATAGTGGTTTTAAGCTGAAGGAAGAAACATGGATTACAATTTCACCAACACGTCCTTCCCACAATAGGATTGTTTTCTGTTAGTAAAGATGAAACAAAAATCACATAAAAGAAATCTGACTAAAACAGGAGTGCACTTATACGGGGCTCTCTACCCACCTGTACACCAATGAGCTGTTTATATCCAAAAGGAAACCATTTCAGAAATTCAGTGTGGTACTTACCTTTACCATATCATTATTTCAAAACATACCATTTACATAAATCAGCTATCCAAAAAATGTCACAATTGTAAAAGGCCAAAGCTTCTAACTGAAGTGCATTTGTTTAGTGCATTACTCCTCTTAGCACTATCCAATATTACTAAATATTTGCTAATTAATGGCTAAAAGTACTCGTTTGCAATGAAGCCCTTCACTAAAAGTTGGACTCAGGTGGGGAAAATTCTGAAGCACTACTCCACACACCCACAATAAGAAAAAGAAAAGAAAATACAGCACAGAAGTTCTGTCAGCTATGCTTACAAAATACTGAAAGTGTAGTTTGAGTTTCTAACCAATTAAAAGGCAAAACAGAACTTAAAAGTATTATTTAATAAGCACTATTCCACCAAAAAATGTAAATGACAAAACCAGTGAGCCACTTTGTGTATCTAAAGTTGTATTAGTTTATGTTCTACACCACTCAACATTCCATTTAAACTCCAAGCAAGCCAACATATACATCACCTTTCGCAGAACAGCCAGCATTATTGGTCTCATCACTTCCATAATGACCCATTTAAAAAATGCAAACACCCATCCAAGAGAATATTTATTCAATTGGAATAAGAAAAAGAGACGTGCATGACATGTGATAAAGCACCCGGAAGATCTGAGAAACAAACCAGACAATTTTACGTTGCATAACACAAAATCGGTACAACAATGTGTTTCTCAGGCATGCAAAGATGAGCATAGGCAAAACAAAGTCTTGTACCAGAAATGGTATTCCAGGAGTTTATGCTACAAATGTTAAGCTGCATGTGTCATAAAATTCATATATATTCATATTTTATATTTGCATCACTCAGACACTAACCTGTAAATTTAATTTAGTAAAACGTGTAATATTCGGTGTTGCATTTTTAAAACAGGGTCACTATGGTAGCTCTGTGCAACAAGCAATGTAATTCAATCATAGCACAGCCTACTCCTAGTGTGCCCTACAGTTCTGACTGATTGAACACTGTCTACTGTCAATCTATACTAGCAAGTCAAAGTTGGAAGTTAAGCCTTTCAACAAATACACCAGTCTCATTAAGTTTCAGTAAATACATACACATTATTAATTAAAACCTTAAATTGACATAAGTCATTACTAACCCTTATTGGCCACAGGAGGTGGTGCTGCGATGTTGGAAGGTGCTCTATCCGGCTCCTGGGGAGGAACCACCATTGCAAGAGCTTGGACTGGTACACGTGGAGCCTGAAAAGGGGTTCAGCACTGCTTCATACGGACGACTAGAGTATAACTTAATAAAAACAGTCTATCCTGCTCCAACATCTAACCAAATTGACAAAGCAAGAAAAAGCTTCCTCGATAGATAGACGATTTTTTTAGCATTAATGTAAAAATGGTCTGAAGTGCTTGTATACATATACATTTTAAAATTGCATTTGTGTTTACATTACTACCCTAACTCAATCTCTCAAAATCAACTTTTATATCTTATTCATCCACTACAACATACCTATGCTTTATTACATCATGTATTTAAAAAGCTATGAGTAGATGCCGTTAACAGATTCTTACCTGAGAATGGTCATGGGAAGGAGGTGTAAGCTGGGACATATCTGGCGCAGGGACTGAGAGAATGTTGTTTGGATAATCTAGCAAGTAGGAGACTACGTTTGTGTGGCCACCCTTAGCAGCTTCGATAAGCATGGTTGATCCATCCTATACAAAGGGAAGAGAAAGAGTCAACAAATGTTAAGACCACTGTCTAAGTGAATTTCTCTATACTTTGTATCTGTCTCTCCAAAATAAAAAAATAACCAGGTTTGAAGCAAGATGGAAGCAGCTGTTTTATTAAAACATATTAGAACTAGAACAAAAATGTATTGGACAAATTTTAAATGCAGTATGTATATCTATTGTTAACTTCAACCAATACCATGTAAACAAGTTATTTTTGCATTAGATTTCCATTTTTTCTCTCCTTTGTAAATATGGAAAAAGGTAAAAAATATATATATATAAAAAGTCACTGGAGGTATGGCAAGGACAAATCAATTCATGTACTATAATGTAACGCACAGATAATGTATTAACTGAATTCCACTGATGCTGTAGACACTGTGCTGGTCAGTTAGGTTTGAGGAAAGGATCAACGAGCAGTCATGAAGGTATCGCTTACCTTCAATCGATGTGTAGGGTCTGCCCCATGTGCCAAGAGGAGCTCAACAACAGCCAAGTGACCTCCAGCGCATGCCAGTGACACCACTGAATGATCATTGTTAGCTGTAGCCCTATTGACGTTAGCACCTATAACCAAACACAGCAATGTTGATAAAACTCCAACAAACATATGAAAGTATGGTCACCTAAAATAACTGAATAAAACTAAAGCTGCAAAAGTTTAAGCATTTTACATCATGTAATCATGTGCAGTATCTTGCTGTTGTACCACTGTCGTTTAAAACGTTGACAATTAACGCAAGTAGTAATACAATACAACTTTAAACACGAATCAGTGCATTTACATGAAACATAAGAATTCTGATATTTTTCGGAAGACACGTTTTCCAAAAAGTAATTCCGATATCAAGTCATGTAAAGAGTTCTCAGAAAACGTATCGGAAAATTCCGTTAAGTGATTTTTTCAATATTCCAATGGTATTCCGAAACCTAACAATTTATGGCATGAAAAACACACTTTAGAAAACTCGATTCTGATAGTGTATGGCACATGTGGAAACTTTGCCATCATTCCCACATATGTGATTATTAAAGCAACTATATATTTCTAGCAGGACAAAATAAAATAAGAAATACATTGGCAATAATGGATTAAACTTTTTGGACAGAGGCGAAACTTAGTACCTGAACAATGGGAGTTGGGAGAACGAGTTTTGTTTTGTTACTTTCCTATTTAAACGTCCATAAATTAACACTCGCATCTTCATTGACTTTTTGTAAATATTACAGCCCAACAACTAAATTTTTGGATCATAAAAAGAACAAAACATGATCAAGACAAGGAGAAAGGAAAGCATGATGGCAAGTTATAGAACGACATCTTGTGTGAGGGTGGAAATAAAAAGCAGGCTAGTGGCACATAATGGAAACTGCTTTATGAGTCTGGATTATATAATATGTAGTCCAAGGGATGCTTCTGTTGTGTGCTGTATGTATTTGTTCGAAACAAAACCAAAAACAAAAACCAACAAATGTATAAATGGATGTCAGATATCAGTCACTGATCAGTTTACATGGATCAATTTGTTTAGTTATGGCTAAGGTTATATTATTCATTTAAATAAAGTAATAAGTATTTGATCAAAAGCAAACTCCATTATTACAACTTTTAGAACCATTTAGTACAACTAAACAGAAATTGCCTATACTGTTGGCGCAGCAAATTAATTCTAGCTGGGTAAAACGCATTGAGAATTTACAGTAACGTACAATATACAGTAGCTTATATGAAGAAACGAGTGAGCTATTGCAAGGGGTGGACAGTTTGCACACGCTGGGGAATTAGAACCAGAGAGATGTACAGCACAAGAATCTGTTGAATACAGCATAAGAATTTGAAACTTCGCTGCATATGAAATACCTGAATTCATGCCTATCTTGCTGCAGACTGACCGAGCCGTGTCTGTTCCTATCCTACTGCATATGCTCTACATTTTCCGAAAAATTAAATCCATGTACACAGTTGAATTTATCAGAAATGTAATTGTATTATGTATTTCAAGTCATGTAAACACAGAAAAGTGTCGTTTTCAGAAAAACTATTTTCTGATTCAGTTTTCCAAATACATTTGTTTTCTGAAAACTTACATCTCATGTAAAAAGCATTGACTGATAGTTTAAAGTTTAAGCAAACTGTTTAAAAAGTTTACTACAAAACATACCTTTGCTGATTAAGAACTGTACAGTGCATAAGTGGCCAGCTCTTGCAGCTTTCATCAAGGGTGTCCTCCCACCTTCTGATTCATGTTCCTTTACCAAAGAGTAGAAAATATTATGTAGATTCAGATGACTGAAGTACAGCAGATTTAGATTTTCTGTACTCTCTCAATATGTGACATCTCGTCGTTTCTCCAGTTTAGACGAGACTTGTTACAGACAATTATTTTTTAGATCTCCGTACAATCTAGATAAATGCAAGCTGAAGTGGGCCAATTAATCCATGGGTTACTGCCCAGTGATTCATACGTTTTTGTTTTTGTTTTCTATATAGCTGGAAGTTACAGCTATTCAGAATCTTGTGCCAGTCTCATCAGAAAAATATTGATTCTGTCGTTCTGATTTAATGATAGCATTCTGATAGTAGCCGTAACAATCTTGCTTTACCAGATCAGCCTCAGCTTGAAGGAGCACATCCATGCGTCAGTGTGCCCATTCTCACAGGCATAAGTCAGCGCAGTGTCCCCTGTTGCTGTAGTAGCGTGAACATTTGCACCTTTAAAATGGTCAAATACATATACATCAATGCAAGTCATGAAAACAAAATGTTTTACCTGACCATTTACAATTATACCTGCGGCAATTGCACTAGTTAGTACCGGAGACATCTCTGTGGGTGTTCAGTAGAAATCCCCTCCATCGCTGGATAATAGAAACTGTGTCCATGTGCACTGAGCAGCTTGGATGAGTGTTTTACCAATGCTGCCACAGCTCTTCTTATATTAGTAGTTTGGTTTCACATTTACTTGCTCACTTTTACCAGTTTACTCAACAGATTTGTCCTAATTGGCCAATTTCTAAATCTACCTTGTCAAAACAAAGAAAATGTATAGTACACATACTGCAGGGAGCCTACTGGTGAATTTGTGGTTGACAATAATCCTTATCACAGTTTTATTTAAAATATGTAAGGTAGTGGTTCTCCATTTCAACACAAGAGCCTCCCCAACAGGACTCACAGATAGCTTCTAAGTCTCTAAACAGTTTGCAGCCTCAGAGACTGCACAGAGAACATCACAGCATAGTTTGGCCTGCTACAGGCAGTTAAAGTCAGGCTTTGAAAACATATAGGCCCACTTTTTGTAAGAATTTAGTAAAAGCCCCTGCAATACCTGCTGCCAGCAGGTACTTGACCAATTCAAGGTGGCCCTCTTGAGCGGCTTCCATCAGAGGTGTGGAGCAGCCCAGTTCAATGTCAGCTCCAGCCTTTATCAGGAAATCCGCCACTTCAAGGAACCCTCCACAGCATGCCAGAGTCAAAGCTGTCTCTTGGGTTTCTTCTGTTTGGGCATTGATATTTGCTCCTGAAAAGAGGTGGAGGTGGTGGAGGGAGGATCATCAATTTGAGATGAGAAAATAATCTATATCTCTATCTCTCTCTATCTCTCTCTATCTAGTATTGGTTGATAGGTGATATTTACCCTGTGCAAGCAGTAGTGCCACCATTTCTTCATGGCCTTCCCGAGCAGCTTCCATTAAAGGCGTATATCCTTCATCGTTCACCTCTTCCAGGTTTGCACCTCTCTCTATAAGCAATGCTGCCAGTTCCACATGTCCTCCACATGCAGCCAGGGTCAGTGGAGATTCAAAGGAATCAGCTGGCATGTTCACTTGGGCACCACTGTCCAACAACAGGCGGGCAACTTCAACATGACCATCCTAAGGAGGAGGAAAATACAGTTAGCCAGCATCCCTCATCTACAGAAAAACTTGAATAATATGATTGCATTAAGGAAATATTCTGCTTTATTTTTCTTCTTTCCTTTTTAGGCCAAGTACCTTATCTAAGTTGAAAGTTGGTAGTTTATGATTAATACTAAAATCAGGTCTATGAAACCAGACAAATATGTAAACAAAAGATAGGAGTATACTTTATTGTTTTAAACATTTAAGGCCTTCCTATAGTTGAACTGTTTAAATGGATACAATTGCTCCAAATCTGACATCATCTTATGGTTTTGAAAAGAGGTACAATCAATCTCTTTATATTCTGTTTCTTTCAGGCAATTTTCAAGACACTCAAATTAAATCCCACAAATTTTAGCAACAAAGGGAGAAAAGTAAAACTGTTATACTGGGTAGCATATATACTAAATACATTGAGCATTTAAGCATTACATGACAATTAGCTTCAGCTAATGGCATGCAAACATAAGGGGCTTGGAGTATTGCCCTTGTGAATGGATTACATTTATAATCCCTTTATTATTAAAACAGCCTTCATAGCCAGACCTTCAGATCCTGTTCATAGCCTTATCTTACCATGCAGGCCTCCATCAGGGCTGTGTGCATCTCATCAGTTTTATGCTCCTGGTCAGCCCCAGCTTCCAGCAGAAACCTCACCATGTCTAAGTGCCCTGTATATCACAGATTTAAACTCAGATTACAACCTGAAAACCTGAAAGCCATAAATCCAAATTACAAATCTAAACAGCATCTTCCTCCAACTTAAACAATTTATGTTCCCAATGGGTTGTTATTCCACAGTATTTGTCTGCAACTGCAAATTGTACAATTTAAAATATAGGAGGAATTACCTCAATGCTCTCTGCATAAAGATTGTATCAAAGTTCCCTTGACTCACGAACCTTTATAACATGCCAGTGTAAGTGCACTTTCTTTGAACTCATTGGAGTGAGTGTTGATACCAGCTCCGTATTCTAGGAGTACGCGTGCAACTTCCACATGGCCAGCACTAGCAGCTTCCATAAGCGGAGTGTGTCCGTTCTCATTGTGATCCTCAATGTTCGCTCCTTCTTTCAACAGCACTTTCACAACATCCACAAAACCTCCAGCACAGGCATAAGTGAGTGCGGTGTTGCCTAAAAACAAAAAGGTACAGGATTTTAAAACATGGACCAACATGGTTCAACATTACATAGTCCAATGTCGGAGCGAGTCAGTATACCAGTTCTGCGGTTTACCGTGGTTTAGGTATATTACAGTATTGACACGGTTTCTGTTATGTAATTACGGCATACTGGTTAATGCTATGTTCGTGTTCCTATGAAAGAAAAGCCCATTTTCATTTGAACATTTGTATTCAACATTCTGTACAAAACAAGTCTCAAGTACTACTCTGCTTTCTTACCTGGCCTCTTGAACATTCCAACCACTTCTACCTTACTGCCAATCACCACTGTTTTACCCTTGCATTATTCTACTGCAAACATGCTTCTAAACACAGGCTTCCCGGGTCTCTCATTCACATTACATCATGACTCATGAGAATATTCCACTACGAAAAGCACAGAATCTGTGCAAGTCAAAGCCACATTTTCCCAAGTTGGCTGGTACTTTGTGGCAATCGCTGTGCTGACGGAAATAGTATCTACAGAAGGTATGAACATGACATCAGCACAAAACAAGCCAGGTTTATTCGCCTTGAAATCATAAAAAGAAAAGAGGTGACAGAACTGGATGGTCCAAGCCATTAGGAGATGCGTCAAATCACACTGGACATTTCCATCGATGCGTTCCATAAGTTTACCAACTAAAGCATCACCATTTTCTGTCAAATACTTACTATTAAGATTGTTGGCGTTAGGCAATGTTTTAGCTGATGGACAGTATTGTCACACAAAGTCACCAATACAACCTCTCTGCAATAAACAGTGGCTGTCCAGCAAAGCACAGCGCTCTGACAAACTCATTAACACTTCATTGTTCACTTTATTGTTTTAGTTTAATGTGTCGCTTATTTTTCAGCATGTTCTTTTGTCAGCGCAAACATGTACACTACCGTTCAAAAGTTTGGGGTCACTTAGAAATTTCCTTGCTTTCCATGAAAACATACATGAAATAAGTTTGAATAGGAAATATAGCAAAATGAATAGGAAATACAGTCATTGACAAGGTTAGAAATAATGATTTTTAATTGAAATAATAATTGTGTCCTTCAAACTTTGCTTTAGTCAAAGAATCCTCCATTTGCAGCAATTACAGCCTTGCAGACCTTTGGCATTCTAGTTGTCAATTTGTTGAGGTAATCTGAAAAGATTTCACCCCATGCTTCCTGAAGCACCTCCCACAAGTTGGATTGGCTTGATGGGCACTTCTTACGTACCATACGGTCAAGCTGCTCCCACAACAGCTCAATAGGGTTGAGATCCGGTGACTGTGCTGGCCACTCCATTATAGACAGAATACCAGCTGACTGCTTCTTCCCTAAATAGTTCTTGCATAGTTTGGAGCTGTGCTTTGGGTCATTGTCCTGTTGTAGGAGGAAATTGGCTCCAATCAAGCGCCGTCCACAGAGTATGGCATGGTGTTGCAAAATGGAGTGATAGCCTTCCTTCTTCAAGATCCCTTTTACCCTGTACAAATCTCCCACTTTACCACCACCAAAGCACCCCCAGACCATCACATTGTCTCCACCATGCTTGACATATGGCGTCAAGCACTCCTCCAGCATCTTTTCATTTGATCTGCGTGTCACGAATGTTCTTCTTTGTGATCCGAACACCTCAAACTTAGATTCGTCTGTCCATAACACTTTTTTCCAATCTTCCTCTGTCCAGTGTCTGTGTTCTTTTGCCCATCTTAATCTTTTCTTTTTATTGGCCAGTCTGAGATATGGCTTTTTCTATGCAACTCTGCCTAGAAGGCCAGCATCCCGGAGTCGCCTCTTCACTGTTGACGTTGAGACTGGTGTTTTGCGGGTACTATTTAATGAAGCTGCCAGTTGAGGACCTGTGAGGCGTCTGTTTCTCAAACTAGACACTCTAATGTATTTGTCCTCTTGCTCAGTTGTGCACGGGGCCTCCCACTCCTCTTTCTATTCTGGTTAGAGCCAGTTTGCTGTTCTGTGAAGGGAGTAGTACACAGCGTTGTACTGAGATCTTCAGTTTCTTGGCAATTTCTGCATGGAATAGCCTTCGTTTCTCAGAACAAGAATAGACTGACGAAGTTTCAGAAGAAAGTTCTTTGTTTCTGGCCATTTTGAGCCTGTAATCGAACCCACAATTGCTGATGCTCCAGATACTCAACTAGTCTAAAGAAGGCCAGTTTATTGCTTCTTTAATCAGCACAACAGTTTTCAGCTGTGCTAACATATTTGCAAAAGGGTTTTCTAATGATCAATTAGCCTTTTAAAATGATAAACTTGGATTAGCAAACACAACGTGCCATTGGAACACAGGACTGATGGTTGCTGATAATGGGCCTCTGTACGCCTATGTAGATATTCCATTACAAATCAGCCGTTTCCAGCTACAATAGTCATTTACAAAATTAACAATGTCTACACTGTATTTCTGATCAATTTGATATTATTTTAATGGACAAAAAATTTGCTTTTCTTTCGAAACAAGGAAATTTCTAAGTGACCCCAAACTTTTGAACGGTAGTGTACCTCAATGCAACAGTATTTGCAGCGCTATGTGTTCTCTGCCTTATCTGACCCACTCCTGCTATTTTTGCTTTTTGTATACTTCTAAACATTTGTTATCTTGTGAATAGTCAAACCGATTTACATTTAGTTTTTGATCAAGCTAGTAGCCCAGCAATTGCCACAATAAATCAGACTTTGACTGCCCAACATTAGGTGATAATGTGATTATAAAGTGACAGAGAACCACGTTTGAACATTATTTGATCCTCCGACGTATAAACGTCTGCTGTATCCTAGGATACAGTGTAGGAATGCTTATTACAATGTCAGAGTCAAAATAAAACAGCAGTTTAATCAAAATGTTGTGTAATTCCTAGAAAATAGTACTGGGAAAATATTGGAGACAAAAATCGGGTATAAATCAGTAAGAAAACAACATCCAGTTAAACAATCCTGTAATTTTTCGGTAAAATTCAGAATAAACTGGAAACTCGGAACACTAAAGATACAGTATATGACGCGATTGAAAATTTTCGACTCATGTTTTCTGATGTATATGTGCTAGATAAAGACGTTAGCATTTGAAGGGCGTCTGCTTTGAAATCTATCACACAAAAAATATTTTCTAAAAAGTGATGACTGTACAATAATTACAACTATTTTCAGCACTATTATAATGCAATTTATTTATTTATTTATATATATATATATATATATATATATATATATATATATATATATATATATATATATATATATATATATATATATATATATATATATATATATATATATATATATATATATATATATATATATATATATATATATATATATATATATATATATATATATATATATATATATATATATATATATATATATACATATATATATATATATATATATATATACACACACAGTACTGTGCAAAAGTTTTAGGCAGGTGTGAAAAATGCTGTAAAGTAAGAATGCTTTCAAAAATAGACATGTTAATAGATTATATTTATCAATTAACTAAATGCAAAGTGAGTGAACAGAAGTAAAATCTAAATCAAATCCATATTTGGTGTGACCACCCTTTGCCTTCAAAACAGCATCAATTCTTCTAGGTACACTTGCACAAAGTCAGGGATTTTGTAGGCATAGTCAGGTGTATGATTAAACAATTATACCAAACAGGCTTAATGATCATCAATTCAATATGTAGGTTGAAACACAATCATTAACTGAAACAGAAACAGCTGTGTAGGAGGAATAAAACTGGGTGAGGAACAGCCAAACTCAGCTAACAAGGTGAGGTTGCTGAAGACAGTTTACTGTCAAAAGTCATACACCATGGCAAGACTGAGCACAGCAACAAGACACAAGGTAGTTATACTGCATCAGCAAGGTCTCTCCCAGGCAGAAATTTCAAGGCAGACAGGGTTTCCAGATGTGCTGTCCAAGCTCTTTTGAAGAAGCACAAAGAAACGGGCAATGTTGAGGACCGAGACGCAGTGGTCGGCCAAGGAAACTTACTGCAGCAGATGAGACACATCATGCTTACTTCCTTCCGAATCGGAAGATGTCCAGCAGTGCCATCAGCTCAGAATTGGCAGAAAACAGTGGGACCCTGGTACACCCATCTACTGTCCAGAGAAGTCTGGTCAGAAGTGGCCTTCATGGAAGACTTGCGGCACAAAAAGCCATACCTCCGACATGGAAACAAGGCCAAGCGACTCAACTATGCACGAAAAACACAGGCACTGGGGTGCAGAAAAATGGCAGCAGGTGCTCTGGACTGATGAGTCAAAATTTGAAAGATTTGGCTGTAGCAGAAGGCAGTTTGTTCGCCGAAGGGCTGGAGAGCGGCTACGAATGAGTGTCTGCAGGCAACAGTGAAGCATGGTGGAGGTTCCTTGCAAGTTTGGGGCTGCATTTCTGCAAATTGAGTTGGGGATTTGGTCAGAATTAATGGTCTCCTCAATGCTGAGAAGTACAGGCAGATACTTATCCATCATGCAATACCATCAGGGAGGCATCTGATTGGCCCTAAATTTATTCTGCAGCATGACAACGACCCCAAACATACAGCAAAAGTCATTAAGAACTATCTTCAGCGTAAAGAAGAACAAGGAGTCCTGGAAGTGATGGTATGGCCCCCACAGAGCCCTGATCTCAACATCATCGAGTCTGTCTGGGATTACATGAAGAGAGAGAAGCAACTGAGGCTGCCTAAATCCACAGAAGAACTGTGGTTAGTTCTCCAAGATGTTTGGGCCAACCTACCTGCCGAGTTCCTTCAAAACTGTGTGCAAGTGTACCTAGAAGAATTGATGCTGTTTTGAAGGCAAAGGGTGGTCACACCAAATATTGATTTGATGTAGATTTTTCTTCTGTTCACTCACTTTGCATTTTGTTAATTGATAAATATAAACTATCAACATGTCTATTTTTGAAAGCATTCTTACTTTACAGCATTTTTTCACACCTGCCTAAAACTTTTGCACAGTACTGTGTGTGTATATATATATATATATATATACACACACACACACACACACACACCGAAAAAGTAAAAATAAGTATGTAAATGATGGACATTGACGAAATGTTTTTGGTTTCTTTTTAGTAACTCGATCATTCATCCTTGACCATGACACACTTGACTATGACCATGACACCATGACTATGACTGAAGCACATGCACTTAAATCACCTAATTAGTGAGACAGTTGATTGGACACTGGATATGGAGTGATTTCAGCTGTTAAATTGCAAACTTGAATAAAAGCAATAAAAGAATCACAGAAAAAAAAATCAATATGCCACGTCTGTCAAGACAGTAGCACCTTCGTGCAATGACGTTGGAGGCTGGACTAGGGCAGCGTACTGTGGCTCACAGTCTTTGGGGGCTCACAGCCAGCAATTTCAAACCTGGTGAGACGGTATAACCCGACACACTCTGTCAATGACAGGCCACGAACTGGGAGACCAAGAGTCACAACACCTGCCCAAGATCGACAGATCATTTTTCAGCTTCTTCGTGATGTTGATTGCACCTGCTCTAAAACAGAGTCTTTTGATGCTCAAATATAGAAGTGATAAGTTTCTTTTGATGCTCAGTATATAATTTTTTTTCTTTACACACACACACATTTATATATATATATATATATATATATATATATAAAAATAAAATACATGGTTGAAGGCTATATTTGCATCCTGAGCCATTTGAAAAAACACATTATATACTCTAGAGGAAAATATACTTGAACTTTGACCTATTTGATTCCGTGACCATCACTTTCAATTCAAACAAAATGTCTTGTTTTCAATCACTCCCACACCCACAGTACAGAAATGTTCATTAATGATCAACAAAATAAGAATACGTTAAAAAAAAAAAAAATGTGAAGTTGGTACATTCGTACCTCAGAGAAACTGGAAATTAAAACAAGGTAAAGGCAATCATCCAAATAAAGCTGAAGCACTAACGGATAACGACACAGAATGTTTGTCCAGCACTGAAACACTACGTTTAAAAAACCCCAACTGTACGTTTAAAAAACCCCAACTGTACTGCTGAACCTCGTCTTCTTTAATATGAGCATCACAAGGGTATCCATCTAGTATAAAAAATAATAGATGGGCCTCGAGTTACAGGAAAACAATTCCATCTCGGGGGTTCTGTGACAGTATAAATTACTCGACCTTTGGACTCGTAGTTTATGACATCACAGAAACCCTAGATGGAATTATTTTCCTGTAACTCACTGAACTCACTCATAAAATGTATGTTATGTTGTGATTTATACTGCTATAATGCTACAATTGTAAAAACATTGTTAATAATAATAATAATAGACAGTAAAGAAAACATCCCACGAAGAAACCATTATTACAGGTAATCACCTTCTTACCTCGTATGATAAACTCCACACACCAAGTGAACTATCCCAAAGAATGAAGACAAGAGGCTGGTAGGTTTAGATTTTGGTCGAGGAAGACACAAGACATAATATACATTGCGCAAAGTAGGCTGAGAGTAAGACACATTCAAGTTAACGCTAATAAAAGGTCTCTAAGGAGGCCTAGGTTACAGCGTTACAGACGTCCTGTATTGGGCAAATTTCGGTGGTAACCTCCAACTCCAGACACCCTAGTGTGGGGACACTCAGCCAGGTAGCATGTTGGATGTGAATATTGATGAAAGGTAGGGAGAAACCTTGTGAAACAGGTGGCTTAGGTAGGATAAGAAATTTAGATACAGATTTTGGATCGCACCAGATGACAACTTCATTCCCTTTGCTTGTATGGGCCTGCAAAGTGGCTTGCCATTTTTTTTTTTTTTTTAGCAGTTTGAACTTGTTCAGATCAGCCTTAGTTCCTCAGTAGTTGCCCTTCAATCTTCAGGCAGCTAATATTAACTGCGTAGGACTGTGGGAAAACTTCCCGTTGTTCTGCACAGCAGATCGCTGCTCAACTGTAGGTGCAGGGGCCCGGCTTCCGCTATTTCCAGTATCTCAGAGATCCAGAACCTCTTGGGCCAGCAAGGAGCTAAGGATGAGACTGGCTTCGTCTTAATATACTTATCTAAGTGTTGTTGGCCTAAGACAATGCTTAATGCAGAGGGAAACTGGAAAGACAAAAGTTTAAAGAAGAAAGGAGACCCCCCTGTGTGTGTCACATGTATAGTTTTGCTTCTCTTACCACAGAGATTACTGCTGCCACTGCTGAAATGTTGGCCTGGCCCCTATCTGGGAAGACACCCGACACAGCTGATGGTTTGTGGGCATCCCCTCCTATGTGGAATACATTCTAGGATATACTCTTCCTGAGTGCGTATACAACTGGGTCTCCAGGAAAACAGAGTATGCTGTAGAAAGCAGGGATATTTCCTTGTAGACCAATATGCCCCTGTCCTCGGGGATGTGCTACTTCTTCTATCACCATGGTGAATGCTGAGAATGTGGATGTCTTCATCTGAAAAACCTACTGCAGTGATGACATTCATCACAGACCTGACGTTAGTGTCAAATGTATAACATGCAGCCTCCTGGTAAATCGAGGCGACATACTTACCCTCCGCTGCATGGCCAGTTATATATTGCTCGTGTAGATGTCTGCCAGGCAGCAGACTGCTTTTCCCCTAGCTTGTGTTGATATCAGGTGACGTACAGGTTATAGTTATTAATACACCTGTTGCATGTAGAGGTGGTGCAATCCTCTGGTGTGGAAGACCGGGGGGTGCTCCCGCAGCTGGTGTAGCCAGAATGGAATTCAGTTTAGGCTGTTAAACAAATAAACCTATCCTTTAAGATGTTAAGGGAACTTCCTTATGTGTTTAGGTCGGCCATTGGTGTTGAGAGGATTAAATCCTTCTTAAAACAGCATTAGCCTATGCAAATGATTTACCAAATATAGCCCACTGGGTCTCCAGACCACCTTCAGAAGGTTTTTTTTTATTTAAATGTATTTATTTATTTTTTAAAAGATGCCACAGGAATCACTCACCTATTTAGGTATGGGTATTGGTGTTAGAAAGGATGAAAGCCTTAAAACAGCAAGTGCATATCTGTATGCAGCTATTTACCATATAGTCCATTGGGCCTCCAGACAACCTCATAGAAAGGGGAACCCTTCAGAGGCTTTCTTATCCTTTGCATCAAAGATGTGTGGAGTTACTCATACTAGGTAAGAAATTCTAAATATTTCACTACAGTTCACAGTTAGAGAAACTTCAGGGACAACACACCGATCAAAACATTTATTTCACTGAAGCCCCAAACCGATAGATACTGAAATGCTGCATAGCATTAAAAAAAAAAAAAAAATCATCCATGGTTTTGATTAACGTATACTATGTCTTCAAAGCACAGGCATTATCTGAGAGCATACTAAATTGCTTTACATAACCAAGAATGCTTACCGACCCGAAAAGATCAGCTTGCGCACCCCTCAAACAAACAATCTGGTGTGAAATCAAAACCACACAGTATTTATAAACTTTTCTAATCCTTGTGAGAGTTGTGGTTACCACTGGTAATGTTACAGTTTTTAGGTAGGAGACCCCTAAATTACTTATGAGGACATTGCTAAAGAAATGAATGTGAATTTTAAAACTTGCATTTTTTACATTCAAACTAGGTAAATCATAGGATATATATCTGGATATTAACAAGTGGATATTAACATTGTACAACTTCAACATCTATCTATATCTATTTTTTTTTTTTTTTTGTTTGGTTTGTTTTTTTAAAGACGTTAATTGCTATGGCTTTTTTTGGCTTTAGTGAAATACAAAAAACTTTAAAAGCATTTTTTGGTAAGCCTTCATTTTATAACTTGCATGACGTACACCATGATATTAACCCTTTGCGGTCCTATGTCGGACCTGGTCCGACATTGCAATTATTCTAATCCGGTCCAATGTCGGACCCTGTCATCATCAAAAAAACGGGTTTCTAGTCGTTTTTTCTCCGGAAAAAGCCAAGGAAACCATTCAATGGCCGAGTGGGAGTGGCAGGAGCCGAAAAAAAAGGGCGTATCTCATGAATAGTCATATTTGCCACTGGCATCAGATAACGGCGGCAATGAGGAAACAAGCTGGCTGTTACTGAATCAGCACACAGAGAATATCACGGACATTTGCAGAGCTTTTTTGAGATGTTATAGTAATAAAATAATGACTTGGATCGCATTATTGAGGAGTTTGGTGATAAAACGAGTGATCAGGAGATGATTGATCGGTATGTACAACTATTATTATTATTATTATTTATTTGCATATGTGAAAGCTATAGTGAACGAAAGGGTGGGGCGGGGCTGAAGATGCCTAGTGAATGCTTTGTTGATATGCAGGGCTTTTTAAACCCGTTTGACTGTGGAAAAAAAATACTTTTAAATAGCGCTAAATAGTCTAAAATTAACTGTGCACGTGAAAATAAATTGGACCTGACGCGCCTGACATGCACTTAATAAATGGACTGCAAAGGGTTAAGGTTACCGTGGTGTTTTATTTTGACGAATATCGTACCATAAAAATATTATACCAGACTACCCTTAGTCCAATGCTGAGTTTATGGGATATTGCACCCCAAGAATTTAGTTTTATTTAAAATAAACCTACAGAGGAGACCTTTTTGTAACAAGGGTTCTTTCTGGTAGACCTGGTTTCATCATTCCGGTAAATTCATCAATGACTATGCAATGTGGCAGTCGCACTCTGAAGATGTGCCGTGTCTGCAAGTGTCATCATAGCTCAAGAAGAGAATTCTGTGAATGACCGCTAACAATAAGCTGAAACCATGTCTACCAGAAAGCCTGATAACTAAATCAGAGCCAACCTGGACACAATCTCAGTGATGATTCTGCAAAGAAATTGTACCGCGAAAACACAACTTTATTAAAAAAAAAAAAAAAAAAAAGACAGAATTTTAAGGAACTGATTTTAAAGATTGTTTCAAGGGAATTCCACCAAAAAAATAAGATGACGACATACAAGGGGTCCACTTGAGCTGGAGAGACCCATATATATATATTGATTTTTATCAGAAGATAAAGAAAATAAACAAACAAACAAACAAACAAACCTCGGGTGAAAACCCTTACTTACTCTGCTGGAAAACCCAAACCAGGATTTCCAATTGTTACACTTCTACAGCAACAGAAAAGTCACAGTAACAGGACTGTACAGATCACCCAAACTTTTAAAACACACAGCGCTCTAATGTATGTGCAACAAAACTAACAAAGAAATGTGCTGAATAATTAACAAAAACACAAAAACAATTAAAAATCCGGACTTCATAGTTTCACAGAATATATACGGTGAGGTCAGTTTTAAAACATTTCCCATGTAAATGGCAGGTTACCTGTGGAGGACTGGGCGTTGACGTCAGCACCATGAACCAGAAGCAGTTTAACAATGTCCACATATCCCCCACTCGCTGCAGCCATTAAAGGGGTGATGTCTCCCTTGATCCCTCGATCCTCCACATTTGCATGCATAGCAAGCAGAACCTAATGAGAGAACAAACTTGCTTAGCACTGGGTGCAGTGTCAGTCTGTCACATGTGTTAAACAGGTTTCAGAATTGGAAATCCAACAACACACTAGTCTGGAGTGAGTGTCAGCCCAGTGGTCAGAGCAGAGGGCTGTACTCAAGCTCAATCTCGGATTTATTTCACCAAGTAACTTGACTTTCATGAACCCTGTACTCCCCAGCTTCATGCTGGTAGGCACCCCTGTGAGAACAAACTACTAACTGGGAAGAATTCATTACTACTGAGAGGTAAAACAGATTTGGATAAACAAAATATGTTTTGCCCAAAAAATTCGAGGAAAGGGCAGCTCCATTGGTGTTATACCTTGAACTGGAGAAGTTTCAAAAGATACTGCTTGAAATAAAAAGGCTAAAGGAGTGCAGTAAAAAGGTTTGAAGCTAATTAATGGTAGGATGGGTACAAGCAGATCTCATTTTAAAAAGAGGAGGCACATTTCATTGGCAGATTGTATAGTCTTACATATAGGGCCCTTTATTCACTGTGGGCACATTGCCCATGTAATGCATTTACTATGGTGTGGGCAATTTCCCAGTGATTTGCCCATAGGGGAAAATATAGGCTGTAGTGTTTTGGTGCATCTGGATTTGCCACAAAATTAAAATAAATAAAAAATAAATAAATAAATAAATAAAAACCCAGGGACAAGGATAGGCTGAGCTGTTTACAGTATTCTTAACTATATTAACCGGTAAACTATAAGACACATGTTACAAACGTATGTTCAAGATACAATGAAGACTTACTTGTGCAAGTTCATAATAGCCAGCTGAACAGGCCAAGCAGAGCAGACTCTCGCCCTCCTCGGTGTGCTCGTTTACACTTCTTCCTTCATCTAGTAATTTACGGACAGCATTCACATCCCCGTCTGAGCAGGCCTCCGCCAAACTACGGCTAAAAATAACCAAACTGCTAAAATTACTGGGATTGTGCTGGTGAATTTTAAAAACTCAAAAGTAAACAAATATGCCTTAATTACACAAGATACTGCCTACTACATGGCAATTCAGCTGTTTTTTTTTTAGCTTGTTGTATTTCATAATCCTACCTAGTGCAAATTAACTAGTTGATGGTATCAGTATTTTTGTTTTCTACAATTTGGCAACTTTTGGAAACAACTATAACCTGGGACACTCCATGAAAAAACTTGATGGTTTCATAGGTGAATCATCAAAACTACACCCATGCCAAAGAGCTGAAGGACATGTAATATGTATTAAACTTCTTGTAGTCCAGACAACTATTATTTTTTGGTTTTAAATGGTACAGCAGTACACCGTTAGAAACAAACATGGAATAACCCAACCTCTAATAGCCATGCAATACTAAATTTGTACATTTCCACCTAGCCAAAATAGCAAAAGTTATGGAAGCAATTTTACAACTTTTTTTTTTACAAATTGATTTACTATTGTGAATAAACTAATTGTAAGAGGAGATACTTCATAAAAGGCAACAATTAAAACTGTAAAAAACTAAGTGAAGACGACAAACGTCTCGGCTCATGCCTTCTCCAGTGCACTGAAGGCAGCACAGGCCAAAACGTTTGTCTACTTGACGTAGTTTCTTATAGATTTACTTTTGAATTATTTTGATTGTTTTGAATGTATGGATGCTAATCAAAAGAGAAAAAACAGACGCAGGTATTTATATTACTGTAGATTATACATTTAAAAGAGGGACGTGGTTTGTATAAGTTTCTGGATTGTCATTTACATTAATTGGTCCGTTTTGGCTTACCTGCCCTCAGTCTCAGAACTGCTTGTTAAAACAGTGCTTGTTAAAACACTGAAATCACAAAACAACGGCCTAAATAAAAATAGACAAGACACAAAAAATACATACTTGTCTGCTTGCCCAGCGTTTAGTGTGTTTTCTGCTCTCATCCGAGTCAATGCAGCAGCAGCTTCATCCAGTGCGCAGCTGACAGAGGAGGTCAATCTCCGGAGCACTTCTGGATCTGCGAAGGCTTTACCATCGGCAGTCGATAATTTACCAATTCCTTTTGTTATGTTCAGCAATCATGTTAGTATGAACATCACACATGTAAAAGCAAAAAACAAAACAAAAACCAGCTTGGGGTTAATTGCAAACCATGCACAGTTAGTCTTAAATAAAAACTGGCGATTTGAACTGTGCCAACCCCCCCATACAGTCCTCGATTACCAGGACACAAGGTATTTTTCATACCTCACCTCTACTAAGGCTTCAAGTTAAATATTTATCTTAGAGGTTGGCACAGGTACCCAGCTCAGATCAGTAACCCGATTATAAATTTAACAATTGCCAGTTGTGACAAAACTGTTTACATGTTTGAGGCGGAGCTGCTTAAACGTAGTTCTCTTCATTACCAATGCTAACAAGGCTGCAGGAACACTTGACAGACCTCAAGGGGAAAGGTATGCGTCTTCCATGCAATTCATTTATAACAATGGACCACCAGAGGCAAGTTTGAAAATTACCTAAAAAAAGGTTCCCAGATTTTCAACCAGTGCTTACCTCCAATTCCTACTGGATTTATCAGAATAATTTAACATCCACAATATCAGACTCAGTGTAAATCAGTCACCTTAAATGCATTTACCATCAGCCAACAAATCACACATCCTCCACTATTCTTAATAGCAAGAAATTCAGTTTATTTTTGAAGACTAAAAGGACAGAATGCCATCGGTTTCAGACCATTTACTTTATTCAGAGAAAGGAAAAAAAAAAAAATATCAGAAAGCATATTCGTTCCCATTGTACACATTTAGGCCCTACTAACTAGGTCCCTCCGTGTAATCATGATTTTATTCAATCAAAGCATTCAATGTCTACAAGGGCAGCGTGAGTGTTTTTACCCATATTCATTGGTAACTTACACTAGTCAGTTTCCTGGGCCCTTCTTCAAAGGCTGCAAGTTGGCAGTTTTCACTGACCGTTTTGCAAAATAGGGCTGAGTATCGGCAGTGTTTTAATAATACGATACAGCACTTTTGGTCTGCAACTGATGACTGCAATGAACTCGCAATGTTTATATTTTAAATATTTTGCAAATGTTGTCTGGAATTGTGCACCTGGGGGGGAAGCATGTTGCAGCTCCCATGCTCAGGGTTAATGAAGTCCTGATTTGACATCATGTAACACAGACAGCTTTTATGATTACGTTAGTTTATTTTTCAGTAAAAACAAGTTTAAATTGCAGCAAGTTGGTTCTGCTATTTACGATATTAAATACCAAATTTGTACACAACACTCGAACACGTTTGGTCAGCGTCACAACTGTTGCATGAAACTGAGGTTACTGTATTCTGCTGATGTTAATACAGCACCTCTCTGCGCCTACAAGCATTTGTATTAGATGAAATTGTTATTAGTTTGTTAGCGTCCTTCTCGCATTTGTTTATTAACATGTGATCTGCGTGTTTTCCCCTAACAGACCAACATCATAGTGCATTCGTAAATACTGACACATGCTTTTGAAAGGGAGAGGCAGGCTTTGTGTGTTACAGGAGCCAATCCGCCTAAACCCGAAAACTTTTTTTTGTCGCATTTACAACCATTTCAGTGACAGTCTGGAGCTCTGCAAATACTGTAAATAATACAACCGAGCCGTGCCCATACCGAGCCCTCAGTGTGGTTAAGAAGAGCAATGCTGATGAATATGTACCAGTCTTGATCATAGTTTTGTCAATAGCAATTTATAATAGTTGTATAGATCTGGCTGTTTTCAACCCTGTCGCACTGCCTCTGTGTCGCTTCTGGTGTGTATGGTCATGTCGCTGCGAAAGCATCTCCACCAATTTAAAAAAAATAGCATCGCATCTGCTGTGTGGAGACCTTTACCCTAGCATTTTTATGTCCCACCTCTGTTGACTCATGATTGGACACCTGTATCCCATTGGTTAAACCTACTAAGACCTTCAACTGTTTCTGTCCCGCCTCCGCTCACTTATGATTGGACTGCCGCAGAGAAAATGCAGTTCTATTGGTTGATTTTATTTTATATACAAAAAAAAAATTCTGCACAATTAAAAAAATGATTAATCAGTCCGATTAATCTGTTAAATCAGAGCAGACCTAATATATACAAGGAAAATGGGGAGACACGTATTTTCAGGATGGGGACAAACTAATGCCTCTTTTCCACTGTACAACCAAGCCACACCAGGGACGTACCGAGCTCTCAAGGTGTAGTTAAGGCGAGCCTGGGTGGTTTTTCCACTGCAGTGCCAAGCCGTTCGTGTGACATCAGTAGCAACGAAACAGTTGTTATTAAATTATTATTGTTATTAATTAACTCAGTTTGCCAAAAGATGCGCTTACAAATGGTGCTCAAAAATTAAGACCAACGGTACAGCTGTATCTTTATCGCTATATTTTATAAATATATTTAGGAATTTCTTTATAATCCACAAATGTTACTGATTATAAATCGACTTACTAAAGTTCAATTAGTTCTGTTGAAGGGGAAAAAAAGAAGGTTTTAAAAATATGGATTTGCCAACCATATCCCGTTTAAGGATAGTTGTTTTTTCTAGGGCTGCAACAAAGGGTACATTTTGACCTTCGAAGGTTCGGAACACATTACCGAAGGAAGGTTCGAACCATCAATGGTACTCATTTGCATAATTTACTGGTGACGTCACCACAGCTACTTGTTTACATTTGATTAAAAATCCTATTATTTTACCGGTAATCCATATAAATGGAATAAAACATTCACATGTGGTTTAAAAATATGTTATATAGAACAGTAACCATGTTTTTACAATTTAAATAAATAAAAAACACACACGTAATTGCAGCACCAACTGCAGCGGACTTAAGCAAAAAAAAAACTTTATTTAACAGTCAATGTTCCAAGCAGGTTATCAGTCACATTTTTACTACTACTACTACCACTACTACTACCACTACCACTACCTTACGCTTGTCAAGTGACCCCACAGATTGGTTATACCTCCATAATAAGAGTCACTTGCACAGTTTGTATTCAACCTTTTTTTTTTTTGGTTGTCTGGGCATTTAACAAAAAAATCCCAAAACAGCAGAGTGGTTGAGACATTTCTTTCAATACAGCTTTCAATACATTTTGCTGTCGAGATGGTGAATGAAGAAATTAAAGTTTTGCCTCTGGATAACACGAGAATATGTTATTAAACATATTCTACCATAGCACTTCTCTTACACTGTCTTGTACACTAGGTACTCAGCACATATTTTACTGAAGCAATACAGCCGCTAGAGGTACCCACCCACTGCTTTGGATACGATACCCTGCTCCATACATGGCAGCGGTAACATGTAGAGTTGCTATACGTATAACGATTTGGTAGCAGATTTTATTTTATTAACTTTTGTTTACATAATATGCATTATACAAATCAAAAGATCAAATTTTGCATGCGAGTGACATTTAGTGTGTGATTTATAGTACTCGCACACTGTCAAACAGTTTCTGTTAACAGGAAGAAAAAAAAGAAGAAAAAAACACAGTACGTGAATGGTGTCTGATGAACCTTCGAAGGTTTAAAACAATCTTCGAATCCCTGGCTAACGAATGAACCTTCAGACACAGCCCTAGTTTTTCTAGTTGTGTTTTTTTCTGTGCTTAACCACTTCAACTCCAGATGTAAAAATGAAACCCCTTACCAGGTACCTGATTTTTAAAATAAATAATAATAAATAATATTTTCAAACCTGTAATTGCTATAAAATGTTAACATATAATGAATAAAACACAAATAAATGACTTAAACTGTGTTTTTCATTAACCCTTTATGCTCCTGTGTTCTACATACCCATGTTCAATATAGAGATTGCCTTTTTTTTTTGTTTTTTTTTGAACAATGAAAACAAATGCTGCTAATAACACCAATAACAATAATAATCAGTAAACAGTAATTATCAAATAAAAATCATCAAAACATGTGCCATTATCGACTTGCTCTGTGCCATTTATTGAAATGTTCAATACAACAGAACCCGGGTTTGCCTTCGCAATCACTGCACTTTTTTCTTGTGTCCTTTCTTTTGTTTTCATTTTCTTAGCAGACCCTGCACCTTTTTTGCGTTCTCTGCTTCCCTTGTGTTGGAGGGATAGTCACCAATGCATGTACTGGGCTACTTTGTGCAGGCATTGTGTTGGATCTGGCTGCCGCAGGCGCCTGCTTTATTGCCTTGTACCCAGTGCTGTGTTTTGCAAGGATTTCGTCACAGCACTGCCATTTCAAACCAAACAGCTTCCCGTTTGCAGCTGGCTTACCTGTAAAGTAGCTGCATGCTCTTTTGTTTGTACAGTCACAAAGGTAAGGGATTAGCTTTTCGGGAACAAATACCAAAAAGCACTCCAATGGAGAACGTAAAACTCTCAAGTTCCACGGCGGAGTGCACATCTGTGTAAACAGGTGCAAAATCAAATGGAGGACTGGCATCATCATAGGGATCAGTAATAAACACCCAGTCCCCTGCTGTTCTTGGCTCCACATCCTCTTCATCATCACCGCTGAGTGATAAGTCAGCATCACTGTGTCACTGGTATCGAAATCCTCCGAACCAACTTCAAAATCACTCCCGTTGTTGCTCTCCACATATGTTGCCATGTTTAGCTTGCTAAAAACTATATAAACTACAACTAAACAAAAAAAACTAATAAAACAAATAAATTAAAACATAAAATATTGGAACGAAGTTGAATGGCTTAACGTAATATATCTCAGTCTTCTAAACGGCCACAGCTAGATTGGAATCGCTACAAGACACGCAATTGGATACAAATGTCACCTGACCCTCCCCCGACTTTCATTGCACATTCCACAGTACTAGCACTGCCTTAGAGAACAAAACCTGAAACACTAGACTGAGAAACCGCTCATAGAATAGAATGGGTGACGTATGCACGTACGGCATGGTACTGCAAGTGGGTTTTCATTTGACGTATGTGCTTACGTCATGGTGTTGAAGTGGTTAAGAGCACAAGAGCCATAGTTGTATGTATGGTACAGCTGTACAGTGTTTTGTTTCACTGTTTTTGCAAATAAATCTAGAATTGTTTTATTTTCCGCATTTTTTCTCCTCTTTATATTAATATAATAAAGGTCAAGGATGAAAAATTTGGTAGAAATTGTGTGAGTTAAGTGTACTGTACCCGCGGTTTACGTTCAATTGCTTCAAATTGTCAACAAAGCCTGCTTGGTACCCTTACCCGGTTCAGAGGAGCAATGATAGAGAGATTTCTTGAAAAGCAGGACGCAGTATTTACACAAGACTGCAAGCTCTGGAGTTTAATGCCATCTGTGAAACATCTGGCAGCACGGTTTACTGACACCTTTAGTGTGGGACAGTCACAGTGTCCTCCCTCCAACCTGCGTTGTCATATCTTGATGGTCTCCCTACAGACCGTGTTGGTTTTTGTCTGTATACAGTGAGGATGGGAGCAACATGGATTACAGGAAGTGCAGTATTCCTTTGATTCAGAAACTACTTGCTTTTAAGAATATCTGGCTTTTGTTTGTCACATGCATACTCTTATATATGTATCTATATTTGCTACTGTATATTGTATGACATGCAGATAATGAGAGATTACATGCATTATTTTCCCCAATAGATGGCAAACGGCGCTAAGTCGGTCTGGCAGCATTTTCATTGGAGAAAATACACAGAGGGCGAGCATGATGGCAAAAAAACAAGCGGACTGGGATATTTTATTAAACTATGTCCTCTAGGATCCACTAATATAAATGTGCTGTCACTCACAAGTCAAGCTTCTCATACAGCCATCGAAACTGGAATTCCCCAAGGGGTCTGCAAGTGAACTGGTTATGCCAAGACCTCTGATCGTTACATTTGAAGACCCGAAGCACACGAGCAGCACATACCTGCAGCCTCAAGTAGGGCTTCCAGTCTTGCTTGTGTTTCTGGGTCTACTGTTCGTAAATCTGCCCCATCTGCAGCACTTGATAAGAGCAACTCTGATGCCGTTTTCAGCATGGGATTGTCCAGATCTTCCTGGTCCAAAATGAAAGATTCAACCTAAAACAAAAACAGGACAAACATTTATGAAATTTCAACAGTATCTATCCAAAGCCCGGATATATACTGTTGGTCCAAGAAATCCAGCATCAAATCAAGTCTTAAGTGTTAAAATAATTAGTCAAATACAAAAGCAAAGGTAAATCCCATATACTGTGGAACAAATATTTAACACTTCTGTAACTTCATTGTAGCACAAGCCCCCTCTGTTACTGGTGCAGACAATCCATTATAATTTTAATCGAATTAGATCGATGGCGTAATTGCATACAATGCAGGGACAAGTGTGTTATTTATTTTTTCAGATAAGCATTAAACCCATTATCAGACTTCAGACAATCAAACAAAACGCAGTTAGATATTTATTTTTGTTAAATTTTAGTTTGTCAGGAGATTAGGCGATCACATATACAAAGCTTGTTTGAAATCATACAAATAAATCACCCAAGATGTTGATAAAACCACAAAGAACTTAACATAGTAACTGTAGTGAAATGTTAATAGGAGATAGTTCAGGGATGAGACACGAATCAAAACACATTTTACTGAAGCCCCTAGCAAATATATACTTTTTCATATGCAGTGCAGTTTTGCAGTACCTATGGTTTCAATTACTGTATACCATGGCTTCAAAGCACACGCAATACTGGAGAGCATACTAAATTGCTTTGCATAACCCAGATTGCCTACTGACCCAAAGGACCCAAAATTCAGAAGATGTTGAGGGGATGACAGAAGAACAACAACTTCACACTGATTCTAGTAAAGAATCTGATGTAGATGAGCCTGAACACCCAGCAAACAATTGTGTAAAATCAAAACCATACATGGTATTTATAAAATTATGTTTGATCCTAGTTCCTGAGGGTTGTGGTTACCACTAGTTATGGTTACATTTTTTTATGTAAAAGATCACTAAAAATTACACTGGAGGACATTTCTAAAAGAAAAAAATAAAAATAATTGTAGGGTATATTTCAGGTCAGTGAAAACATTCTTAAATCTTCAGACCCTCATCTTTTTAGAAAGGTATAATATTGTACTTTCAGTGGATAGTTGCACTGGCAAAAGTGTCATGTCTGTCGGATCTCAAAGGTAAAATGGCAGGCAACATATCGCTGTGTATTAAAAGTTGTTTTAAGCGAGTTACTGCATTTAAAAAAGAGGCAGCTCAGAGCTTGACTCTCTACCGTTAAGAGCTTGCGCGTGCGCATCGTTCAATAGGAAAAGCCACGTAACACCCTGGGGGGCTCTGCTTATTTTTCTGCAAACCTGAGTCCCAACAAACCATGCGTGCGTAAAGGACGCATCCCAGAGAGCCCTGAAACACACCCACCTATTTATCTGTGCAGAGGTGTGCAACCAATTGCTGTATTTAGTTTTGGTAAAATTATATTTTACAACACCTAACAATTAATAATTATAAATAATTTTGTTGGATAAGCCATTCCAATATTTTATGGGAGGATGTGTGTCGATCTACAAGATCTGACCAAAAGCATCTAACATTTAAATCAAGAATGAAAACTAAGCCTCAGTTGCAAACAAGAGATGAAATTAGTTTTGTAATGTACACTATTTATTTTTTCACACACAGAATAACCATAATAATTTAACAGCTCCAGAGTTGCTACGGCATCAATGAATTGAACAAAAGTCCCAGTTTTCACTGGTAACCCTAAAATTACATGGACAGTGAGGGAAACTAAAGCTCTCATAGAAATTTGGTCAGACATCTAAAAGCCAAGCAGAACTGGGGAAAACTCACAAATAGTTGGAGAACAGTGCAGTATTGCGTAATTGAATACTGCACTAGTCTCCAACTGCAAGCATTCAACAAATGTAACTTAAAATGCTCCCCCTGTTCCCGTGCTTTCCTCCACAGTAATATGTAAGAATCTAAAACATGCTATTGAAAATTGAAGCAATACTTCAATAGGTGCCCTCTTTCAAGATATCCTGCAAGATATTGTAAACAGCTGATTCACAGACCATATAAAACAAACAAACTGAGTGCATTTGCAAACTGCATTGCGAACACAAACTAACTTGGTCCAGAAAAAAGGGCCACAGCTCGGATACAAACAAACTTGGTCCCTTTGCTCACAGATAAGTGTGAACAGTAAGCACATTGATACATTGTTTCAAACGAATCAGCAGAGTCCATTTGAAACAGACCCAGTGTGAATGCAGCCTAATTTAATTAATACATTTCAATGCCTACAGTAGAGAATAGTGCAGTATTCAGTTATGCAATTCTGTACGGCTCTCCTACTGTAAGCATTATAAAATAATTTGAGAAAAAACATATTTTTGCTATTTTTATCCAGTTGTGTTGGATTTTGGTGTGACCAAATTTCTATCAGAGCTTCAGTTTCTCACACTGTCTATGTAGTTTAGGATTACCAGATTTCCAAAGTGAAAAATTGGAACGTTTATTTTTCTTCAATTCACAGATGCTGTTAAAACATTACATAATAACAACGACACAATAATTAAACACCGGGTGCATTTATTGCAGATCATAACTCATTTTATATATAGTCAAAACTAGGGGTGGGTTACAGTACTCGAAATTATAATTACTCCAGCACTAATTTATTACTCAAAAAATTAAAATCTCTCTTCATGAACGGAAGTTCAATATATTGCAGCGACCTGGTCAGTTCAGGTTGGCAGACTCTTGTTTCATCTAGTCCTGTGCATTCACATTATCTGTATTGTTCGAGGGTGGTATGGTACCATACCACTAGTTTCGGTAGTGTGTGTGTGTGTGTGTGTGTGGACCATGTCATCTAGACGCCCTTGCTCGCTCTATCTATCGCTCTATCTACCACTCTTTCGCTCTATCACTCTTTCGCTCTATCTATCTAAAGAATATTGTAGGTTATATTCAAAATAAAAACATGTATTAGTTATCTGTACTGGACCTGGCAACCTTCAATTCCCTTGCTTTGTGCAAGGAATGCACCAGGGAAAATCAGTAGGAAAGATTTCATCTTGAAGCTAGCCACAGCGCTTCAGCAGAAACATTTCGATCAGAAAACTGTAAAGCAGCAGGCTGCAGCAGCTCACCTGGATTCTGTGATGCACCGAGTGACACACGCAAGAGAAAAGACATGTTACTTTCCTTTGAAAATAAAAACTATTCATTTTTATAGTTTTGTATGTACATATACCTGTTTACACACTAGTTCTTTTAAAATGTTTATTTTATAATACTGTTTTTCATTTTTTTGAAGTTGCGCTTTTTATGTGGTAAGTTAGAAAATAAACCCTTTTATTTTAATTGTTCATTTAAATACGGTATTTCGGCTGTGCAGATGTTTGATATGATGTGCCTGAATAAAATTTTGGAGTTGTATCGGATAGTTGCCTTTCATTTTAATATTGATGTTGTTCGTACCGTCATAATGACTGCCGGCAGAGGTTTTAGGTATGAGTATAACCGCGGCGGTTCTAGTGTTAATGTGGTAATTTTTGTGGCGCATATGTAGAATAATATTGTCGAGCATTAGGTTTGAGTATTCGAGTACTTGAAATTTTTAACACTCAAGCACTAAATTACTTGAAATTCCCACCCCTAGTCAAAACATGTTAATGTACAAAAAGATTGTTTATTTAATTTTTGAATGGTGCTAACACAACAACCGAATATAAAATTACTCTATTAACTTGCTGAGCACACGGATACAGTTTTGTACTTAAAGAAAAAATGATCCAAAAGCAAAACCGGGACGATTTAACAATTTTACTGTTTCTGAGCAGGACAAAAAAAACAAAAAAACAAAAATCAAGGCTGAAAACCGCGACAATCCCAGTTTTCCGGGGTAACCCTAATGACATGTTCTGAGACACTTTGTTTTTAGCTCTACTTGTTTCCTCAGAATATTAACTAAACTATGCACGAACTGAGTCAAGTTACTTTGTATAGTTAGGTTTCCTGAGTGCAAAAGGAATGAGTCCAGCAGTTGTTCACATTGAGGTGCAGCAAGCGACCCAGCATTTGCCGAACAGACCGAGACCATCTCTTTGGGTGGACTCGGTAGGGTTCATTTCCCAAGCAGACTTTGCTGTTCACACCAAACCATACCGAGTGTGGACCAAACCCTCTAAACAGACCCAGCGTGAACACAGCCAAAGTTTTCAGACTGAATCTACATTAAAAATCCTTATGCAGTTCTGCGATTTGAAAAGGCAGGCAAGTGATATTTCATACCTAGAGACACATTCAAAAGTGTATTTGCACACCTACAAATATGTCCTTTCCAATACTTTTCACACAGAAATGAATTCACATATATACATGTATTTTCTTAAGAAATAAGAAATTATGTATTTCGATGAACAGTATAAAACAGTACTATAAATTAGTTCTAACCAATAATATTAGCTTATTTTTCAGCACGTTGGAATCAGTAAAAACCTGCATATAAAATAACAGATTTTTTTTTTTTTTTTTTTTTTTTACATTTCATTTCCAAAAAGCACTTTCTTGGTAGCACGCAAGTTGAAACCAAATCTTTAAGGTCAGAAAGTGCTGCAGTAGTAATAAATACATTGAACTGGGGGCTGCTAACATGCAGAACGCCAAACTCAGCTGAATTCAAAAGAACAAAACACCTGCTGTTCAGAAAAGAAATAGGGAAGTGTGGCAGTCAGGGGAGGAAAGGTGTAGTCCTTGATAGAGTGGGTACAGGACTACATCACCGAGAACGCCTCAGGGCTAGAATTAGAGCCAGGATGGGAAAATCCTAAGAGGCCTGTGAAGAGACCTGAGAGGGTGAACCTTAGAGAAAAGTACTGTGTGCACTACTGTGTGTAACTGGTTTAGTGAACAAGTGGTTTTGGTCACCAGTTAACGGCTTAGCCGTCCGGTTTATAGTTTAGGGAAAAGGTTTAGTTTTCGCTCCTTGGTGGAGTTAAGGCCCGAACATACCCAGCACTGCACCGCTGTGCATTTCTGCGCTGCGATACTGCTCATCCCCAACGAGACACACATCAGCGGCATGTACCAAGCAACTGACTTTCTGCTACAACTATTGTAGAAAAATTGAATGGCAGTTGTCAGTACCACACAGTAGGCTATGTACTTGAAGACAATGTACAGATATGGCCAAAAGTTTAGTCTTCTTAGCATTGAGACAAAAAAAAACAACCTATATGAACTTTTTTTTGACATTGTATAAATCAAAGAAACTACAAAATGATATCCCAAACATCTACCGGAAGCTGCAATAACAGTATTTCATGTTAGATTTTGAAATTTATTTTTCATCAAGTATATGGAAAACTACAAAGAGATATGTAATACAATATGTTAATGCAACATTATTTCAGCAGGTTTCATTCGACTTTATGAATTAGTTAATTCTATAGGGTGATGTAAAACTTTTGGCCATAGCTGTAAAACCCCCCATATAAAAGAAACTAAATAAAAACACTGGTTTGTTTATGAAAGTTGTTTTTCTGTCACCTATATGCAGGTGTATGAAATGAGCTTGGCAAAGAAACATACAACACACTGCTGAACACAAAGTCTACTATCATTGAAGTAGTGCTGCTACGATTAAATAAAAAAAAAACTATCGATTTCATTCCTCATTACAAATATCGAGATAAATACGGGATAAATCGATTAAACAATTACATTTTTGTAACGCGCATTGTTCATAACATTATTCAAATTTATCAACGAAACTGCACCAAACACCCTGCCTTGCAATTTTTTTTCCTGATCAGGTGTTAACTGATCAGGAAAAAACTATATAGTTTGCACTTCTTTGGAGTTTCAAAATGAACTGTTAAACCTGGGAATAATCCTTTTTTTGTGTATTTAGAGATGGCACTGAACTGTCATAACTGCCTCTGTGAAAGGCTATACCGCCACTGAAGAGCTATAGTGGGTGTGGTTTCAAAGTCAACATGCCAAGTCACTATAGCGTAGGTAGGTAGGTAAGGGGCGTGCATGCAGTGCATAATTTGTGCCGGGGCAAAGCCCCGGAACCTCTGGGCATGCAGAGTCATAGCGCCAGTACATCTAGTTAATCTCATAAAATGCTTTCTTTTTAAAATCTCAACACAGTTGTATTATGTCTGCAAGTTCTTGCATGCATGCATGCTAAAGAGACACAGTTTGCTGCCACGTTTGTAGCCTACTTTAAATTACTTTACGATTTCAGCTTGAGTGCCTTTAAAGATGACACTGGCTGCAACTCTGACATTTTTTTATACACAAATAAGATTACTTGATTTGAAAAACGTCACGAACAATACAAACAACTTCTTACACTACTTGGTTTGATTAAATTAGTAGTACACAACAAAATATGAAAGCTGAACATCAATTTCAACAAACAACAACTTTAATAAAAAAATATTGTAGCCTACTTCAATAGGAACATTAGCCTGCTATATTATATTAAACCAAAACATTAAAAATAACAACAATCTGGTTCTCTTGCCTTTTTCAATTAATATAATTCAATTAATAGAGAATAAAAATATACAAAGTTAACTAACTAGCCTAAGTTTAATTGATAGTTTTTGCAATCTACCAGCGGCTTCTGTTGCATACACATCGCTGATAATAATGCAGACCGTGGGTCAAACCAATGTTCGTGTTGGGGTGCGTTTTTTTTTTTCTTTCATCATTGTCATCCTTCTGGAGTGCCTCTGAATGCCTTTTACTTTGTTTGTTTTTTAAACCATTTAATTGCAAAACCACAACAAAACATGTATACAGACTTTTTTCTAATTTTTAATTATTTGTCCTATGGTTACCTTGAATTAATTTCTCTGCACGCACTACTTTGTATATGATGTAGAATACGTGAACGTAAACATCTAACACAAGTACGTACAATACTCTTTCAAATAAACATGTTATGATTTTGAATATGCGCTTCTTAGGGTCGGTATTATTGTCATAGCTTGCGCCTCGGCACCTCTTTACAAATTATGCACTGCGTACATGTGTTAGGTCTTGTCAGTGTTTCAGATTGCACGAGAACAATCTGTTGATTGACAGGTTTGAAACTGTACTCGCGCAATCTCTTTGGCTGTGTGAAAGGGTTTACAGTACTACACCGGCATAGATAGCGAAATTTCTGTCTGAAAGGGTATTTTACACACTCATTGAAACGTTTGAGACAGCACAGTATCTGCATTTCTGTGTGAAAATGTGTGTTAGATTACAATATATATAGCAGTGACCAAACATGATTATTTTGGAAAAACTCATTGTTTCCAAGACCACAGTTGTCCACTCATGAATGCAATTTGTAAAGAGAGGGGTTTGCTACAGTGGCACAAAGTGCTCTGCTAAGATATTCACATGACAACACAATGCCAGCTGTTAGGACAAAGAAGACCAAGTCCCCACTGGCACGTAGAAACTCACATAAGCATAAAGGGGTCTTTAGATTCTCAATTATTGGAAAAATTAGAGGCCTATTAGATTGAGCTAAGGACTAGCAATCACCTCAGCCAAGATCCCTGCCCAGCCAATGACTTATTCTGTGCAGCTTGGCTCGTCTAATTACATGCCTTTACTTGCATCTTAGATGAACCAACTGCTTATAAAAACTGGTCACAAGCAAGTCAAAACTAAACTGCTTTTCAGGCATTTAAGTAAGGCCATTCTGATGGAGCACACACCCCTAACTATGGCACATATTGAAAACATTTAAACAAAATGTGTGCATTTTTACAAGCACAGCAAGCATTGAATTGAGGGTTGATCAGAGAAGGGTTTTTTTGTTTGTTTAAAAACAGCAAGTAGAATTCTCTCTCCAAGGTTGCTTTTCATCTGTATGACTAAGAAACTTTTACAATATTTAAGGACGGACAGGGTCAAGGTTCGCTTGACAGGAATGGCGGAAGTGACTCGGGTCACAGTAAAGCCTGCAATAGTTTAGTTTGGTGCTATCTGTCAGTTTAAGGGTGCAAACATATTTGCACCTGTTGTTTATATGTCTGACATAACTAATCAGTTTCCTTGCCTATTAGCACACTAAACATTAGTGCCCCCCATTTTTAATTTTTAACTTTCATAACAGGGTGAAAAATCTGTATATCCTTCATAACAAACTGAGAATGCACCCAATGCCAATAAAAGGTAAGAAAATGTTTTAAAGCTCTGGTGCCACTCTTGCTCAATGGCAGTTCCGCACCAATTCCTGAACAATTGTAGCAGCTTAAACTGTTGACCCCGACCAGACTTCCTGTAGTACTGAATCAAGCGGAGGTGACTGGCCTTGGAGAGAAGACTCAGCGTTTCCACTTGGAAAAACTGCTGCCCATCACAGTGACTGGTCACTAAACGTTTTACCAGTCACAACTCAAAACATCATCATTCGCGTGACACCTGTCCATTCTTAAAGCAATACACACAGACGTAGTAATGGAGAATAGGCCTATGTATTTCACTTAGTAGACTTTTTTTTATTAAGCAGAAAATAGTTTAGAACACTGTTTTCAAAAGCCGTCAATATTTAACACTTATTTCGCTTTATAATTTTAAATTTAAATATTTTACACCATAGTTCTTAGGGCAACTGAAAACTACAGGTAAAATATCAGTGTGAATTAAAGCATTTTGTACTGAAAACACAGGAGTGTGTGCAAACTAACACAAGACCAGACTGATATATCTAGACTAAAGAGAACCGAACTGCACTTTATGCTTTCATTTCAATGAACACACGAGGCACAGTCAATCAGAATCAGGGATGAAAATGAAATAAACAAATGCTCCCCTGCAGGAATAACACAAAAGGAGGAGGCGTGGATTGAATCAGCCTATCGGTGACTTACTTGCTTTATTAACAAGCATGCGCTAAGGCAGGAACTGCCAAATCCATCACTCATTCGATTGTCTGTGCCTTTAACACCAGAAGGACCAGAGATATACTCATACCTAGAAGCCTCAAAACACTGTAAATAGTATAATGAACGGAGAAACAGTCGTATGTAATAGTTTTATTTTTTTTATTTTATTGAGTATGTTACATAAACATCTGAAAAACCGAAGTATATATATATATATATATATATATATATATATATATATATATATATATATATATATATATATATATATATATATACACACACACATACACACTCACATATGAACATTTATTTTACAAATCAAAACAAGAACATGTAAGTAAATAAACATCTGAACAGACATCAGTTTACAACATACATATTTATAAAACAAACAATAACAATACATTTTTTACTTTTCAACAGCAATCGGTTTATTATCAGATGCTCAAAAGCAACTGAACAACGTAGATAAACTTAGAAGAAAACATTTCACAAGCGCATAGCACAAGAAGTCATAAAAAAAATCTAATTTCTTTTTTTGACAAAATGGTATTCCTTTACCTTGAGTCTAAGGCTGTTCACAATCAACACAGATAATGTGCTTCTCCACGCCACCTTTCTGCACAGGGCACAGCTGTTCAAAGTTTTATTTTTATTGCACTTGCCAACCTGGCATTGGCGTCTCTTGCGGCACTCAGCAGGGTTACACGCTTGGCAGTTCCTGTGCTAACTGTAAAATATTTTCTCTCCTTGGTAAATTCTGCTCTGTGCATTCTTTGTAAAGTACCTAGGAGTTGATGGCTGCTAGGTCCAATACATTGTAAAACACCTGAACAGGCCACCGTCGGGAGCCAGCTTTCACGGAATACTTCCATGCCATGTGATCCAAACATCAATTTCATATTTTGTTGCGTTATAAAAAACTCACTAGTCCCGATGCTAATTGACTGACCAAAGCAGCGCAGCTGGCAAGGAGGCGCAACCTTTCAAAAGGCTGATTGAAAAACAATAGACTTTCAGTCATTCACTCAGGCAGAGGGTAGAGACTAATCTAACTACAGCTAATCACATTGCGGACTGTTAAATAAAAATAATAAAAGTAGAATACCGTTCTGTATAATTAAAATACAATTATTTTACGTTTGGCCGTCAATGTGACTGCCCCCGGGGCTTTTAGGTATAATGTAATATGTCATCTTTATTTCTGCACTTCCGTGTTTCATGCTTTGTGAGAATATTTAATACATACGGACAGAAAAGGTACACGAACGTACAGCCCCATACGTGTTGCACGACTTGAGAAAATTATATTTTAAAACCAAAAACCGCCAAAATGACCGCCGCGGGGCCTCTAGTGTTAAAGGACATAGTCTGGAGGCACACATTTCGCTCCTGTTACTGACAGTCAATGTTTCTAGCTGCCTGTCAGACTTTTTTCTGCCAGTCAAACTGACAGGCGGTTTCAGTATCTCCGTCAACATGCTTGTGAAACCAGGGATAGACATTAGCCAAGATCGCAGTCTGGCCGGTAGTTATGTAGCACCACAGGCCCGACTGGGCCGGTTACATTGGTTAACTTGGATAATATTGATATAGTATAGTGCACATGGAATTTGCTCAATTTTTTAAAAATGAACTAAGTACCAAGAAAGACTTCACCTTGCTTGATTAGGACAGTGAAAAAAATGTAACTTTCTGCCTTGTTTGCCGTCAGTTTCCCAGACATGCAGCTAAAACCAGCAGCTTTTTCAGTGGAAATTCAACATTTCGATATCATCATAGCCAGTCTCACAGTAATAGTTCGCAACACAGCAGGTGTTTGTCTGCTGTGATTGCAGCAAAAAATTCACAACATGCACCAACGGATACCCAGATACGGGATTAAATTGTCAAACGTTTTGATTTGGGATACTATGTGGTCACGTCAAAAACGCCATTCACAATTTTTCCCGGACTCGTTGGTATCGGCAATAAGATTGGTGCCGACTTGGGAGAAGGAGACACTAGCGACAATGCTCCGAGAAGGTTTTTTATTATTTTTATTATTATTGTTGTTTGAATAGTGTTTATTACCAGGATTATTATAATTCAGTTAAGCTTTTAGCATTGCTGTGATCACATGGTAACAGCTTGGTTGCGGTTTAGCTTATGAAAAAACGAGTATCATTTGTACACACACACATTTTCAAACCTTGAATACAGAACTGAAATAACGCAACATATATTGAAGCCACTTCGCTCAGTCACTTTTTTTCTTTTGAGAGATGCTTCAGTTACTGTACACAGTTAGAAGCATAATGAAAATAAAAACCGTCATGAAAAAATGATTATGTATCCGGACCAGTAAAAACACTATCTCGGTGGCCCAAGAGGCCAGTAGTTAAATCAAAACGTAGAGCCCTGGAAACTGTCGGACGAGTATTTACCAGTTAACAGAAACACTGAGACTGCAGCGATACTGCGTGGCGGGATCCTTGCTCATCCTAGGAATGCCAATTCCTTACCGTCAGACACAGGACTTCTCTGTTATTGAAGCAGTCCGACAGACACCCTTTACTAACCAGCAACACTGTAACCAGTTCAGGACTTTGTTCAGGAGATTGTGCCCCTTTCCCAATTTCACTACAGGAATTTTAACACCACACTTGTCAAATTCTTACACGAGAATGCATGACAAGAGCAAAAGAATACAAATATTTAGTTGACATAACGCTAAAAGAAAAGTGTGGTGCCCAATGGGAATAAGTGTTTATTATAGTAGAAAACTGATCTGAGCTCTCAATTACTTAACTAAACCCTTAATTAAACCAAGTAGCTTAATTAGGCAGTTTTAACTGTTCTCAGCTTCTAAAAAGTTGCAGATTTGAAGTTACTTACAACATTTTATAGTTAAGCTGAAATCTCACAAACTGTCTAAGAGCAGAAGACAATTAAGGCCTAATTAAGCTAATTATAAGTTCAATTACGGGTTTAGCTAAGTAATTGAGAGCTCAGTTGGAATGAAAACCGGAAGACACAGGGGTCCCCACAGAGGACCAGGATTGACGCACGCATGGTTTGTCAGGACTCAGGTTTGCAGTTGTCTGCGTCCCCGGGACATGTATCTGTCCATCTAACAGGTAGCACTAACGCAGATTTTTTTTTTTTTTCTTTTAAATCATGCAGGCAATACAGCTGCTTCAGGATATTGGCAGGCTCAAACTCTGTGTTGAAGTTCTATTTGTGGAGTACTGGAAAACACAGACCCAGGTACGTCTTGGATCGGAGCGGAGCGGACTGAAGACTATACCGAGTTGTGCGCCTTTTTCAAGACCACCTGTGTACGGTTGCATGCTGAAATTCTTTTATGTTCTTCATTCTTTTAGACAGAAAACTGTTTGTGGCTTTAGTGTTAGTTTTTCATTGTTAAACAGGTCAAACTTTAATAAAAACTAATAAAAAAAAAAAGATTTGAGTACCATAACATGAATACTTTGTACAATGGTTACCTGAAGTCCCGAAAAAAGTATGATTGTCCCAGTTTTCAGCCTTAATTTTGGGTCTCAGACAAAAACAGTAAAATTGTCCCGGTTTTGTTGTTTTATTGTATTTACATTTCCCCCCCCCCAAAAAAACAAACAACCTTATTCAGGGGTGTCAAACTCCAGTCCTCGAGGGCCGCAGGGTCTTCTGGTTTTCATTCCAACTTAAGCCCTCAATTAACAAAATTGACCTAATTATTTGTTGAATTTGACTTATTTAATATTTTTCAAGGTCTTTTACAGTTGATGGTTTTAAAAATGCACTTGATTCAAGGTACACTACCTATGAAAAATTTTGAGGCCTGAAGAGAAGTGTTAAATGTGTCCAGTTAATCAAATAATTAGACCAATTAAGTAATTGAGAGCTCAGATGGAACGAAAGCCAGAACACACTGCGGCCCTCCAGGAACTGAGTTTGACAGCCCTGGGTTACTTGTTTAAGAATGTTGATTACATGGTTAATAATTATTAATATTGTATTCAAACTTCCTGGACCTGGTTTAGTTTTTAAAATGTTATCTTGGTAGTGCCACCAGCAAAGTCGACCTTTTAAGTTAGTCCCTATTGTGTTTTGATTAACATAGTCTTTATAAAAATCAGTACAATAAAAAAAAAGAGATAGAGATAGCAATACACACACAGCGGTCCAGATAAGCAGTGTACCTGCTGTTTTTAAGCTTAAATATGAAATATGCATTTAATAAAAATTGTATGCGTAATGCAGAGTAATTTTGCTGCACAGCTTGTCTGCCTCCCCTCCCGCCTCCCCTAAAACTTTCACTAACTACATCTCCCAGAATTAGGGCTGTAACGAAGGGTACATTTTGACCTTTGAAGGTTCGGAACACATTATCAAAGAAGGTTCCAACCTTCGATAGTACTAATTTCCATAGCTACTAGTTAATATTTGATTAAAAGTCCTAGTTATCGTACATGGAATATACATCTATATACATGGAATAAAACATTAACATGTAGTTTAAATATATGTCATAGGGGTCCCCAGGCTCATCCAGTTAAAGCGCTGCCGCTGGGAGCGCAGGATGAGTTACACAGCTTGGAAGACACCAGTTCGTGTCCAGGCTGTGCAAAGAGGCCGAACTTTGCTGGGGGTCCCCGAGGGGGAGAGTCACCTTGGCTCTGATGCTCCTGTGGTGGAGGGTGGGAAACTGGCAGGATGATTGCTCTCATCCTGCTCGCAACAGCGAACCCTACTGGCCAGACACCAAGCACATTCAGAGTGGATAAGAGGCAGGGCTGGTCTCTGTTCTCCGGGATCGGTAGCCTGCCCACCTCTACTCTAGATTGCTCGCCGTAAAAGAGATTCTGGCTTTAGGCTTGCAAGATCAGGGGTTGCTCACACACCCTCAGAACGTCTGTGCTGGGTGGGACTCACTGCGGTGAGGAGAAAAAACATAACTGGACATTCCAAATTGGGAGAAAATAAAAATATTTATGTTATATAGAACAGTAATCCCGTTATTACACATTGTTTATGCACACGTAATTGATGCCGCTTGAGATATACATATACAGTAGTGTTGGACAATAATGCAATTTTCTGTTATCGATTATCGGCTGCAAATTATCATGATTATCGGCAAAATAAAATATAACATTTCTTGTAACGCGTCTACAAAAACTGTTAACTGGTTTACAAAAAAAAAAAAAACAGCGTTTCAAAAAATGCTTTCCAGTTCTCAGCTGTTGAACAGTTTCACATTCCAAACACAGATCGTATTCCACTGTAACCCCCCTTGAGATCTTCATATACAGCTCTTGCCAATTTATTTTTGAACCCAAATAGTAGGGTTGCAACTTTTATAAAATGATGATTTACTTATTCAGTTCATTGCATATGTTGATGCACGGGTGTCATAACAAGTAATACATATGTATTTATTTATTGATTCATATTGTGTCGGGTTCTCCCCAGGCCTTTTCAGCCGGATCCGCCCGCTTTGCAGATGCTACTGTGCCTTTAACAATAAGGATTGATTTCGCTTCCAGCAGACTAGATCAGTTGCGCGTTTCTGGGTGAAAAAAAAAAAACTCTTGGAACTACATGACAGCTGTGTTACATCTTGACACAACATTTAACCAATCAGAGAGTTGAAGGGGCGGGTTTTCTGTGTTAAGCACTTCGAGAGGCGAAAACGTTAAAAATGACTGCTAAAAAATAACCAATTATTTTCAAAGCAAAACTAGTGACAATAAATGCAGGGGGTCAAAATAAACCGGCGATCGGCGTAATCCACCGCCTAATACTATATTTGCGCCGACTACTTTATTAAAAAAATATTAAGATTATTTTCGGGTATTATCATTCAGTCCATTTTTTGTTGTATTATTGTACTGTAAGGTGATATTTAGTACATAATAGCTATACACATACACAAAAAAAGTGTATTCCTTTTGTTGTGTTATTTTAACAATATGTACCCAGGTGCTTGTGACAGATATTGGGGGTTCATATATAGAGGCTGTACGCCTTTGAGAAGAAAGGCGTGATGGGATATCAGCGGAACATTTATCAGCTGACATACAAATGCTGAAGTGCAGAGGTGCTGGATTATTACACTCCGGTTTCATGCAACAGTTATATGATGGTGCCCAAATGTGTGCGAGTACTGTTGTGTTAAAAATGCTTAAACTGAACAATTGCATTCAAAAAAATGTAGAAGAGCGAAAAACAAAAAGACGTGCATTAACAAAATGCCCTGAAAACTTAACTTAATTTAAATGAAGCAATAAGCTCTATAATTAAGCTAAAGGAAATGAAAAGGTTACCTGTTTTTTTTTTTGTGAACTAATAACCCTACGTTATATTTCCTCAGTCAAACTGTAGAGTGCATAAATAAGCACGGTAATTTATCATAATAAAAAGAAAATGTAGAACATAAAAAAGCTCAACCAGATATAGTCAACGAAAGACAACACATTATTCAAATTCTTTGTCGTACTATATATTTAAGGTAAGGTAAGTTTATTTTTCTGTTAAGTGTTCCCGGATATAATGTTCTGTCGCCCGGCTGTACAGAATTCCTGGGGAGAACCCTGACTTCGGCTATAAAAACAATTCGTTTACTTACCGAGGGGTTCTTAGTCGGAGACGACTGTATATGTTATTACAAAATGTATTGTTAGCACTATTTATTCAGTTCTTGCTGTCTGAAAAAAACTACTTTGATAACAGGGTATTCGGTGTGTATTATTATTTATTTCTTAGCAGACGCCCTTATCCAGGGAGACTTACAACTGTTACAAGATTTCACATTATTTTTACATACAATTACCCATTTATACAGTTGGGTTTTTACTGGAGCAATCTAGGTAAAGTACAGCAGCAGTGTCCCCCACCTAGGATTGAACCCACGACCCTCCGGTCAAGAGTCCAGAGCCCTGCTTTACGTTTATGTACAGAAATTGATATGAACACAATAAACGTTTCCACTCTACAAAAACTCAATTCAAGATGGCAAGACAGTTAGACGAGTCATTGTTGGCAGAAAACTGACATCTGATTCTCGTGAATCAGAATTTTCTGACAGTGACTAATTTGTTCCCAGTACTTATTTTTAAAATAAATGTTCAGTTCTAAACCATGTATTATGTAGGTTTAACCTTTTTTCCTTTCCTGTCCGACATCAAAAAGGCATCAATCCCTAGTTGTTTTTTCTCCGGAAAAGCACCAAGAAAAGCTTTCAGAGGCCGAGAGAAGCATAGTCCCTTCACCACAGATATAACACGGACATAAACAAACAAGATCACTGCTTCCGCCAGGGTGGGGAAGAGCGACACCTGTAGACTGGACAAGCGCCTGCGGGCTTGCCTGTAAGCTGTCCAGAGCTGCGTTGTCCTCCGACACTGTAGCTCTGGGTTGGCTACATGACGGGCCTGCAAAGTGAAAAGAAGCGGTCAGCTGATGGCACACGTTTCAGAGGACAGTGTGTGTTCGTTTTCACTGCTCCCGAGTCAGCGCAGGGGTGGTAGTGGTGAGCTGAGCCTAAAATACAATTGGATATTTCAAATCGGGAGTAAAATCAATTGGCGACTACTAAATTCATAAAATCACTCAGGTGAATGTCTTGTATTTTGCCTATATTTAAAAAAAAATTCAACAACTTTCAGGGAGTGTTGTAGGGTCCTTCAAGTAACAGAAGGAAACAAAACACTACCTTTATGAAACCCCAATATCTAATGAATAACAAAAAATAAAATGGAAAAACCTCTTATTTTCATTTTTTATAAATTTAGTTGTTGACAATTATTTTTTATTATTTCCTCCCAATTTGGAATGGCCAATTATTCTACTATGCTCAGCTCACTGCTACCACCCCTGCGCTGACTCGGGAGGGCGAAGACGAACACACGCTGTCCTCCGAATCGTGTGCCGTCAGGCGACCACTTTTTTTTTTTTCACACTGCAGACTCACCATGCAGCCACCAAAGAGCTACAGCGCCGGAGGACAACGCAGCTCTCTGGCTAGCTTACAGGCAAGCCCACAGGCCCGCCAGACTACAGGGGTCGCTGGTGCGCGGTGAGCCGAGGACACCCTGGCCGACCTAACACTCCCCTCGGCGGTGCTCGCCAATTGAGCCGCCCCTGGAAGCTCCCGTCCTCGGTCGGCAAAGGAATAGCCTGGACTCAAACTCGCGACGTCCAGACTATTGGGCACATCCTGCACTCTTCGCGGAGCGCCTTTACTGGATGCGCCACTCAGGAACCCCAAATGGAAAAATATCTATTTATTTTTTTTGTTACTTATTTGAGTAGAAAGAGGGATTTTGAATAGTTCCTCCACTGTCCTGAACCAAAAAATATTTAAGTCTCTACTATTAAAAATATATTTGTTGATTAATTTCAAGAGATATAAAGGCAGTCAGCTGCAAATTAGTTTAATAAATAAAAATCACACAATCACTCAGGTGAAACAATGTCTTGTAATTTGCCCAAACATCAATATTTTTCAACAAAACTTTTAGGAAGTATTGCAAGATCCCTCGGGTCATAGAATAACATGTTTTTATACATGCAAACAACAAGTGACCGCAGTAATCCATGCGGTAGTTTTTAAGTTACAGAATAGCGAAAAAATTAGTTTTGACCATTTTTTTTGCGCTGAAATAACTATTTGTATTTTTTATGCTCTCATTAGTATCCAATCTAGTAGATTCAGCGTCCGTCAGTTCTGGCAGATTCTACTGTACTTGCTGAAGCGGTTCTCCCACTGCTAATTAAATTTAAAAAACTTGGCCACCTAGCTAACAGTTTCATCCCGAGGGCTACAGTGAAACGTACGGACTTTAGTGAAGTCTGTGTGTGTGTGTACTTGAGTACATTCATTATTGTAGGTAGTAATTCAGCACAGAACTGAGTGTTTGGTCAAGCACGCTTATAAATGATTTAAGAACACTCAGAGACAGTCATTTTCCCAGTGCTCAAAAGAGCAGTGTTTGGATTTTTTTTTTTTTTTTTTAAATCTGAAGATAATAGGATACTACCACAGTACAAAATATTAGAATTAAATTCAGAAGATATTTGCACATGTATGGCAGGCTTTAATGTTTGTTTAATAAACTCACAACTGGGTACTGGCAAAACCTTTTGAAAACAGTTTTCTATGCAAGCACTGTATTACTGCATGTGCTTTCCCATTAGAACTGTGTTTAAATTATCAGTAAATCCCAAAAGAAACAACACACACAGCAAAAGCTAATGGCAGACAGCACTCTTCTGGAATGTGTATGAAAGGAATGCAAAGCACTGGTCTGTGGGTATTATAGTTCTGTGACCATGTTTCCAGAACTGTAAAACGCAAGACTCCTTTCATCCATCAACTACATCTCCCAGAATGCACAATGACTGCTGAACATGCTCAATATGCTGAAAGGCCTGGCAGAGCGTCTGCCTAATCCTTGTGCTCAGGTTTTCATTGCAAACAAAAACTGCTCAGCTGTCCAGAGGGAACACTTGCAACCATTCCACCTTGAGGGCTTCTCCAAGGCCTTTTTGAATTTGCACAAACACAGAGCGATAAAAACCCTACGAAATGTATTTTTGTGGATCAATAGCCAGAGATAAATTTAACTGTCATGCCCCCTCCAGCTGTCACAACTAAACAGATCTAAACCCACCCCCACATCTGATATTCCAATAAAATCAAGACATCAGCTATTGCAGCACACCTTTCTATTAGAGACCATTACTTAAAAGTATTAATATGAAAAGAATACATCCTTACTGGTAGAGTGCAATTGCTTTATTTATTTATTCATTTATTTATTTGCATGTAAAAATGGAAACATCTCATTTTGACTCTAAATAAATTATTTTAAAAGTAAAATCTTGTATGGACAAGCGCGATAGCGCTCAAATATATTTTAATTCCCATTAAAATGAATGAACATGAATATAAAACGGTGTACAGTGCAGATCAGGACACACTGTAATGTATTATGTGTGTATTATGAGCATATGTAGCGTTCATTTTCACCCAATTAAAATAAATCCTCTAATATTAGGCACTTTCTACTTCAAACTTTTGACAGTGTATTTTCACTCTGTTTCTTAGCCTTTCTTCCGTCCATTAATATAAAATGTCACCTTCTCAATATGTTCATATGGCGTTAAATCTAGTCTCCTGGTGAGATATCAATCAGCCCTATGAGGCACACTTCAGTATTGGTGCTTGGGTGGGATGGGCTGCCAATACGATGCAGTACAGTACTACACACGTGTAAGACAGCAACATCTCACAAAGCTGACATAGTTTAAACAGGGGGACTTAAAGGGAAGAGTTGGCAGTACGGGATGACTATCCTATGTATTTGATTATCAAATTATATTAATAGAAAAAATAAACAAATAAAACAAAAATAATTGTCAAACTACGAATACCCACATAAAACCGAACCTGAAGTGGTTTAAAACAAACCCGCATAGAGATAAACCGCAATCAAATGGAAATTACGGAAGTTGTTGTAAAACTTCAAAAACTGGGGCGCTTTGTTGTTGTTTTTTTCGGAGGATCCGTGGTATTGTATAATCACACCCCGGTTATGGTAACCCGTTTGATTCAAATTATGTTTAAATAGTTATCAACGTGCAGGAATGAAAAGTATCTGCTTACTAATTGTGCACTGCAGACCCTGATCTAAAAGTCTGCATTGAATTTGACAGACCGCCTTGTTAATAGCTTGACATATGACAGTAGTGGCAACAACGCAGATTCCCCCCAAAAAGTATTTTGTACAAATGAAAATCTCCTAATTAAAATATGGTCAATGTGCTAAATCTCCCAACTACTCCTGAAGAAAGGCTCTTCTGTAGTAAAATATACCAAACTGAAGTGGGGTAAATACCTTACATATTAAGTTTACAACAAGTGCACGTTAGCATTCAATTCTGTGAAAACTAGCAGGCCTTACTGTAAACAGCAGGCCGCTAAATGTGTACAGTTCGGGTAATAAAAAGCTTTCATGTGCAGAAAATGTATTGGCTCAGCAAGCCTGCCTCTCTAATCTGTCTTTAACATTACACGATCGTATTTCGTTCTATGTGCTATATTAACATAAACCAGATAGCTTTTACAAACCTGCGTACGCATTTGTTTATGCAATGACGTAATTGCACCACTATATATTATTATAAAACAAATCTATTATTATTTTTACTACAACTACGCATTATATATAAAAAAAAAACTTGAGGTTTGTGCAATACTACTACTACCATTCTTACTAGGCCGCCGTGGAACTACCGGCCATAAATCACACGTTTAAGCTTTAGGGTGTATTTTATTTGATTGCCCCATCTGCATTTTTCCAAAGGAGAACCGTGTGTGTGTCAATGTATAGGTAGCGCGCGTTCTGTGATAAATATAGGTTGTGTTTTAATGTAACTTTACTGAGGGGAAGGGAGTGGGTTAAAGGAGCTGTCTAGCTTACCTCAGATACCTCGTCCTCGTCGCTGCCAGATCCCGGGCCAGACGAGAGCACTGCGGCCGCAGCTAGTTTGAAATCCAGCCTGTCCGAACCAGGCCCGCCAGCCTCTCCGAACAAACGTACTTTCTTTCCTCCGACACCAATCCCTAGGCCGCCGAGCCCGGCTCCTGGTGCAGCTCCAACCCCCATCCCTACCGCAGGGGAGCGCGGAGTCACCGAGTCAATCTCGTCCTCGAAGCCGTCCGTCAGCATTGCCGTCCCGGCTACTGCATTCTGCATACTTCCCTATATAATATGTAGTTTAACAGACGTAATATTGTATTTAACTTTCTTCGGGTTTGTATTCTTTTTTTATTTATTATATTTTTACTTCAGAAATTCCCGAAACTCTCCTGAAGCGAGACGAGAAAAGAAACCCTTTCCCCCCAGCCATTAACTTTCTTACAACCTATCGCACAGCGAACCATTCCACGAATAACCCCGCCCATCCTCCAGCCTTTTGCCAATCAGATTGATCAAGATAGAGTGAAGACGGAGTCTTATTGGTTTTGGTGTTTGTCTATCAATACTCTCTCACGCGACGTCAAGGTTGGTTGAGAAGCGTGTCACTGGGCTCTGAGATTTGACGCCAGGAAACTGTATTTCTCTACGGTGATTGGTTCCCACAGAGGTCAATCTTCATCTCCCACCCACACGATCCGCCTATTATTATATTTCTTAAAAAAAAAAAAAAGTGAAGGTTGATTTGTGTTCTGTATCGGGGTTAGGGCGCGTGTTTTCTGATACTTTGGAAAGTAATAGTCGTTGTCAATGCATTTCACAGCGTTAAACAAATATATTCCCGCCTGCTTGCTTTGGTAGTGGCCTGTCAAGTAGGAAATACGTGACTGTAACCGCTTCGCAGTCTGTTTACTGTTTTTGCCTATTAGAAAAGACGATGACTGGCTTCTCTCTCTCTCGCTCTGTCTCTGAGTATTCAAAGTACGCAGCTGGAAAAGATATAGCGTGTACCGAGGTGCTACGCAGTGTCGTGTTTACACTCTCCCGGTCAGTGTTGGCCCTCAGCTACTTTTATATGACGCTGGTCGGACTTGTAGTTCCACTCCCGCGTACTGTTATTGCCATCCGTTCCCGTTTTTTGGATAGTGTTTTGGTTTTCAAAATGTAAAACTTTTTAAAGTGCAGTGATTGTTAAGAAAATTGTTCGGATCATTTCGCTGTTTCGGAAGGCGCTTTTTTTCTCCACCTGGAGCGAACACAGATATACTGTAGCCTACTGTCTATACATGCTTCATAATGAAGAGGTGAAACTGAAAGGCTGAGGTAGTTTAGACTGAATATGACAATAAGGACTCAAATAAACGAAATGCTTTGGGAAATACACATCTTTTAATAAGTCGTTCGATTAGGTTCTGTTCAACTTTAGTGTGGTCATCATAATTTAAAATGAAATGCAGACAGGAAATACACCTGACCTATGACGTCCTTCAGGTATATCAAAGGTCAAATTATTCAGTAATTTGAAGTTCAGAAGGCTAGTTACTTTGTAATAACTGATAAAAATTACCTCCAAATTTGGGCCTGCTTGTCCAGTTGGTAAAAGGATTTACTTATGTATAAAGGCAGTTTTAAATACATGTATTATTTTTTTGAATACATTTTTGCTTTCCATCCATTTGTAAGCAAATTTACACATATTTAATGTATTTTTGAATAAATGTATTGCATTGCTACCCTACAATACACTTAATATAAGACAATTCAATAAAACAAGTTAAATACATGCATTTAGTTAACGTTAGCCACTAATTAATACGACAAAGACCACAATACTTAGTTTCTGGTAGTTTAACAAACAATCTTTATTCAAAAAAAAACAAACAAACACATAAGCCACTTCAGCAATTTCAGATATATGTTCTGACATCTTTACATCAAAAGTCTGCAAAAATGTAACAGAACTACCAGATTCTGCCGAGTCAACGCCAAGGGACCGTAAAGTTATCGTTAAGGTAAAAGTGGGGCCCCGACGCCAGAATGGGGCCCACACACATACAGAAATGAAATTGCAAATATGAGTAAAATGTACTGTTTCTGTGTCAGCTATCCTACCCAAGCAGCCTTTAGGGCTAGACACGTTTAGTTTTCACTAAACTAAACTGTATGCGTGCTGTGCAGTGAAACTTTTCAGATCCCCTTTTTTCTTTTCTCTTTTCCTGCTTGTGTCCTGTTCCTTTAGTCCTGCCTCTTCCCACTCCCTATTAGCTTCCTTCCTCCCCAGGTCTTCGTAAAGCCAAAAGCTATTGGCTGATCTCAACTTACAGTTATACAAATGAGCACATTTACTTTCCAACAGACAAGACTTTCATTTGATAAGCATTTTATCATAACGCCTAAATGCCTGTTATAATTATACAATTTTAAACCTTCAAAAATGAAACCTGCCGAACCTCTGGAACCTCCAAATAAAAAGAAACACAAGCCTGGATGTCAAAAAACGGAAGGAAAAGACTACAATAAAAGCAAATCTAAAAAAACTGCAATAAGCACAGAGTCAAGTTTTTTATGTAAATTTAAAAATGATTATTTCTGTAAAGTGTGTTCTGTTTTCTGTTAATTGCTTACTAAGAAGGCTACAGTAAAAAAAGAAAATGCCACAATCATTTAGTTTCAATTAAAAATAATCTTTTACTATTTTCACACTACAGTAATGTGTAAAATGCAGCAGCATGATTTATTTTTGTTACTGTTAGGCTACAGTAAAAAAAAAAAAGTGTCCTAAGGTATTCATATGATTTTACTGCTGTATTTCTTACAAAATTATTTATTTTTATTTTTTAAATCGGGCAACTCATGTCCCCAGACATGTCTGGTTTAGCAAGGGACTACTGATTATGAAAACCTTTTTGATATTTTTGATTTGGGAGTGAAGGTGGGGATCCATTGCCTGGGGCCCACAAAAACCTGGAGCCAGCCCTGGGGCAGTTCACATATTTATTGACTGGTGAAATACAATTCAGAGTTGCTGCAGTATGTCCACTGCTTTGTCATTTCAAATCTTTGTCACATCATGAAAAAAACACATTTGTAAGTGAAAAATGCTAAAATAAAATTTCCGGCCATTAAAAAATGACCTGGCAGTATTTAAGACGTGATTTATAAAACTACTGCCTGGTTATTTTACTGGCCAGTGATGGTTTTAGATGTGATTTACCATCACAGACTGTTACTGAGAGATTGTATCTAACCAATTGTCAGAGTTATGCAAATGAGCCATGTTCCTTACTTAAGATGTCAATGGCAACACCGTCTGTTTACACCGTCACAGTATGGCTACTCGACATGGAGACGGGCCTACAAGGACAGGAGATTGCCCCTCCTGCTCTCTCTTCCTTCTCTCCTCTTTCCATTACTGATGTCTCCAGCCTATTGCTGAAATCCATCTCTGCCACGTGCCCCATGGACCCCTGGCCAACAAATCTCATCTGTCTCTGTGCTTCTGACCTTGCTCCTTCCATTATGCACGCTCTCAACCTATCCCTGGTTTCAGTCAGGCATGGTTCCTGCTGCCCTCAAGACTGCCCGAGTAACGCCAGTGCTCAAAAAGCTTTCCCTTGACCCGGCTGTCTTATCTAACTTCTGTTCCATATCCAGTCTTCCTTTTCTCTCCAAAACTCTTGAAATGGCTGTAGCCAGCTAGCTTATGAAACATCACAGATAACAATCTGCTTGAATCTCTGAAGTCTGTCTTCTGTCCTCCTTGACCTAACTGCTGCTTTTGATAAAACTCAACTCAAGAATCTCAATATTGCTGCCTTGAACCTCAGTAACTGTCTGCTGCTGCCTTCCCCCACTGTACGAAGCCTTGATGTACTTCTGGATAGTAACCTCTCCTTTGATGCCCAAATCTCCTCTGTAGTCAAATCCTCCTTCTACCACCTCCAAAACATCTCAAAGGTCCGTCCCTACCTTTCCCTCCCGGATGCAGAGATACTCTGTCATGCATTCATCACCTCTCAAATCGAGTACTGCAACTCTCTCTACGGTGGTCTCCCGTCACATGCTATAAACCGATTGCTGCTGGTTCAAAAAACATGACCATATTACCCCCTGTCTTGCCCAGCTGCACCAGCTACCTGTATAGTTCAGGATTACTTTCAAAATTATCCTGCTTGCATACAAGGCCCTTCATCACACAGGTCCAGAGTATCTCTCCAACCTGCTGACCCGCTATGTCCCTGCCCACAAGCTGAGGTCCTCTGACTCTGGCTTGCTTGCTATACCCAAGCAAAAGTGCACCACACTCAGAGAGTTCACTTCAAATCAACTCTCAAGACCCACTTGCTCTCTCTTGCTTTCCATGCTCTTTAAACCTGATACCTGCTATTAGATGTTGTCTAAATTGCTATTTCAGGTTTTTCACTCCATCTCATTTGTATGATTCTGTATGACACATGCATCCACAATGTTTAGAATTCACATCCTAGCCTTTTATTTAATGTATTATGCCTGTATTTAATGTATTTGGAATTTTATTTATTTATTTATTTATTTATTTATTTATTTTACTGCTTGCATTTAATGTACTATGCACTGTATTTCACTATATTTAATGTATTATGCATTGTTCCTCAGTATCTTGTAAAGCGCTTTGTGATGGTGGTCCACTATGAAAGGCGCTATATAAAACATAGATTGATTGATTGATTGATGTGCACTATATAGTATTTAAATGTGTATCATGCACTTAAAACATTAATATATGTGATTTTTGTTTAATTATTAGCCGGAAAAGATCCAGGTAACTGGATATTTTTCAAGGCGGGTACCCGGTTCCAGATTTTCTACCCGTGCCAACCTCTATTAATTACATATAAATCTGCAGATTAGGCATATACAGCTATGGCCAAAAGTTTTGAATCACCCTATAGAACCGAAGTCATTGTATTTTATCTTGCTCTTAATTGTATTAATACTTGTTCTTTGATTCTTGAAATGTATTTTTGTTTACGACTGTAAGTCGCCCTGGATAAGGGCATCTGCTAAGAAAATAATAATAATAATAATAGAATTAACACGTCTTGCTTCATAAAGTCAAATGAAACCTGCAGAATAATGTTACGTTAACATACTGAATTACATACCGCTTTGTCGCTTTCCATATACTTAATAGTAATTTCTTTGGTAACATGATGTTAAATAAAAGATCAAAATGATGTTCATATCAGGTTTTTTTTTTTAAATTATGTCTCAATCCTAAAATTCTAGGTGATGCAAAGCTTCTGGCTGTAGCTGTACAGCACATTCGTAAAATCAAGTGAAAATTCCCCGACGCACTTTCTTTATACTTTGGCCTAAATATCCCTAAAGATACCGGCTGAGTCATAAGTGAGACGGATCACAGGCTTGACTACTCTGCCTGTCCGCCTGGGTCCTTGGAGCTCAGTCTCTGTGTCCGGCCGGCATGGGATCTATGTCAACAGGTTCCATGACAGTCTCTTCCTCATCGCCTGACAAAGGTGACTGAGGCGTCTGGGGCAAATCTGCGCTGTTTTGACAAGTACCCTCCTCTGCAGTCGGGGGCTGGGGGTGATTGGGTTGGTCAGTCCATGAAGAATCAAAGACTGTGGTATAATGTCATCTGACTCTGTGTCAGGATCGGCAACAGATTCTACCCGGTGGGGCAATTGATCAAGAGCGTACCATTTCTGCTTTGCTTGACTTCTAGTCACAGATCGAAGTACTGGAGTAACAGGTTCAGCAGTTGGCAGGAACCTCACTAACTGTCCTATGGGCAGTATGTGGTTTCTGTGAAGCACTTTTCTTTCTCTGCAGCCCGTCTCCTGCTTCAGCCTATAGCAGCTCACATTACACCCCGCAACCACTGCATCCTGAGGGTTTACTTCTGGTCTGACCACACCCACATCAGCCGTCCGTCAAATACCTACAAAACCCTAAAAAACTTTGCAAGCCCTTTAAGGTTTTGGCCCTCGGCCAGGTGGTAAGTGCTTCAATTTTAGCTGGGCCATCGCAATGCCCTGTTAAGAGACAATGTGACCTACATTCTTTACACTGCACGACACCGCCTGGAGATGCCTGCACAACACCAGCCAGAGATGGCTTCAAGACACCGTCTGGGGATGCCTCCAAGACACCGCCCAGGGATGCCTCCAAGACACCGCCCAGGGATGCCTCCAAGACACCGCCCAGGGATGTCTGCACGACACCATCTGGGGATGCCTCCAAGACAATGCCCAGGGATGCCTCCAAGACACCGCCCAGGGATGTCTGCACGACACCGTCTGGGGATGCCTCCAAGACAATGCCCAGGGATGCCTCCAAGACACCGTCTGGGGATGCCTCCAAGACACCGCCCAGGGATGCCCCCAAGACACAGCCCAGGGATGCCTCCAAGACACAGCCCAGGGATGCCTCCAAGACACCGCCCAGGGATGCCTGCACGACACCGTCTGGGGATGCCTCCAAGACAATGCCCAGGGATGCCTCCAAGACACCGCCCAGGGATGCCTTCACGACACCGCCTGGGGATGCCTCCAAGACACCATCTAGGGATGCCTCCAAGACACTGCCCAGGGATGCCTCCAAGACACCGCCCAGGGATGCCTTCACGACACCGTCGGGATGCCTCCAAGACACCGCCCAGGGATGCCTGCACGACACCGTCCGGGGATGCCTGCACGACACCGCCCAGGGATGCCTGCACGACACCGCCCAGGGATGCCTGCACGACACCGTCCGGGGATGCCTTCAAGACACCACCCTGGGATGCCTCCAAGACACCACCCAGGGATGTCTGCACGACACTGTCCGGGGATCGTCACGATGCCGCCCAAGGGGGTGTTAACTCCAGCAGCAGTCTTTACGCCTCTGGAAAGTCTGGGGCTGGAGCCCCAGAAATGGAAGTTGTCAGCTACTTGGCGCGAGGGAGAAGTGGAGCTCCTGCTGCCACCTTCATGGCCAGGGGCTTCCCTCCCAAGTACACCACAAGAGCTGTCGCTGTTGGAGGGTCTGGAGCTAGGAGCTGGGGAGCAGGAGCCACCTCGGTCTCCATCATCAGGGAGAGAAATGGAGCTCCCGCTGCCACCTTACTGGCCAGGGGCTTCCCTCCTACCGTTGCCTCCTGAGGGTCAGCACCTGCCGTCGCCTACGGAGGGACTGCTCCTGCTCAGAACTGCTTGGCCTGGGGTCACCGGAACTGCTTGGCCTGGGGTCACCAGCTCTGCCTCGCCTGGGGTCGCCTGCTCGCCGTCAGCTGGAGACGTCTGCATGTTCCCACCGGGGGATACCGTTTGCATGCTACTGGACGGGGTTGCCAGTATGCCACAGCCCGAGTTGCCACTGGTGGGCCAGAGGAAGCCTCCATTCCACCCCCAGAACTTTGAAAGGGACTTTTGGGATTTTAAGGGGGGAGGTGGCCGTTGAGGCCATGTGTGCTGTGCACAAAGGGGGGCGTATATGTGGCAAGGTGCCCCCCTTTTATTATTTATGTATTATTATTATTATTATTATTATTATTATTATTGTTATTGTTATTATTATCATTATTATTGTATATAAGTGTGTGGACGGATGAAAGCAGTCCGACATTATTGTTTATTGTTTGAGACCAGCGAAAAGCTGGTCTCGTAAAGTGCCACAATATGTAAATAAATCGTGTTCGCCTGTGGGGCGTAACAAATTCAAACCTCCGTTTCGATCTCCTGCCTGTCATTCAGCAGTGAATGCACGCTTCCACGCGGCAGAACCCCTGCTAAAGGTAGTCAATGCACATTCTGACATCCCCTTTCTTCTTTCAAGCCATCGCTAGCGACGCATATGGCTCCTGGATTCTTGTATTATCTCAGCTCTCTTCAAGTCCTGGAGATGTTTCTGGACATCTTCAACATCGGCAGGGGCAAGGCAGATGTTGGGCAACTAGGTTAGCATTTCTGGGATTGGCGCATTCCCTTATTCTATGCCCATCCTGTCCACAGTGATAGCAGAAAGACCTGAAAGTGAGTCTCACAGTGCCTAAGAGTGAATTGCCACTTTTGTGTTCTCCTTCTGATCTGAGAGGAATACAGCCACCTCAGCGAAATATTCTCCCTGGTGAGAATAATAGTTTTGCTGACCTGACTGGGTGTTTCTTGAGGGGGCATCCTGGCGCTGAACTATCAAAGAGGAGACTTGCTCTATTACTTCTTGCAGTTGCTCTTTCAAGAGGTCCACTTCTGTCTTGAGTGGAAGGGTGACATCAGGAGCATAAGCATGGTGGACTCTGTCCGTTGAGAGGACAGGTGCTTGTTTAAGATTTTCTCTCTCTTGTTCCTCCAGGATCTCTCGTATCAGAGATGAGAAAGGGGTTGGAGCGTCCTGTCTTTCTTTCAATCTGAGCTTCAATAAAAGTATGTCTGAGTATAGCGCCCCCTTGAGAAGTTGCGTAAGATGTGCTTTTCCCAGGGCCCCAGCCTCTAGCCACCTTTTACGTAAGCTTTCTGTAAAAGCTTCTCTAGTCTGGCTAAATACTTGTCGCTGGACATCTGTAGAGTGGTATGGAATTTTAAGTATAAATCTTCCCCACTCTCAATACTTCCAAACATGCACTCAAGCGTGTTGAGATACTCCTGTGTGGTTGCATTGGGGTTTCCAGCTCACAGAAGTCTCACAACATCCAGGGCTGGTCTTCTCAAACTCTCCACAATTCTTTTTCGCTTCTCTGCCTCCCCCCCTGCCACTCATGGATCATGTGAGCTGCATGATCCATCCAAGTGTCATAATCGTCTTTGTTGCTGAATGTGGTCTTAACTCCAGAGAACACTGTAAGACGCTTGTACAAGCTGCTCTCTTGAGGGGGCTTCATCACGTTTTCTAACACCTTCCCTATGGCGAGCACTACACTCTCTGAAGTGGAAGCAGAAGGAGGGGCTTCAGCTCCAACCATACCTGTAAGATCCTCTAGCGTCTTCTATTCAGCCTGCAACCAGGTCTGAAGTCTTTGCTTGAAGTCAGGCTTTGGCGGCTGGGGGTTAGGCAGTGACAGCACTTTCTGCAGCGTCAAGGGCGGCTCTCCCCTTCCTGCATCAAAGGTGTTTGGCAAGTCCAACTCTGTCAGGTCTCTATCACTATAACACAAGGCACACCACATCTCATCAATGGGGCTTTACTGTCTTCCTACACATTTCACTCTTCCTAGAGCGCTAAGCATTTCTAGAAATCCCTGTGTAGAAACATCTTCTGGGATGTTCCCAAACCAAAACGCCTGGGGTGGGGCACCTATCTCATTTCCACACCACGGCAGTATCTTAATTGTGTCCATAGCAACTTCAGCAGCTTCAATCTGTATAGGGGCTGTCCAGTTAGTCAAATGGGAACAGCTACTTGCACTGTTGATAAGAGAATCCCGCTCCCAGTGGAACCTCCAATTTTGTAGGGGGGTTTCTATACATATATGCGATGGCATTGTAATGTTGTAATGTTGGTGGCTGTCCGTGTATCTGCTGGTTTGTAATGTTGGTGGTTGCGCGTATACTAGCTGGTTTGTAATGTTGGTGGTTGTGCATGTACCTGCTGGTTTGTAATCTTGGTGGCTACGCATGTACCTGCTGGTTTGTAATCTTGGTGGCTGCGCATGTACCAGCTCGTTTGTAATGTTGGTGGCTGTCCGTGTACCTGCTGGTTTGCAGGAGCCCCTCACCAGGTGTCCCCACTGTCACTACAGGGAGTTTCAGCAGCCTGGGTTGTTTGAGGGCTGATGGCTTGTTTGGTGCCTCCAGGGGAAAGAAGGTTCCCCACCTTGTCTCTTCATTGGATGGAGAGCACTCTAATTAATACTCTGAAGGATATCTGTTACTGTGCCAGCCTCTTCAATGCCTCTTCAACACATGTTTGCATTCCTGTATTTGTGGGGTCTTCTCATTGACTCTCACTATATTTTTATTTACTATTTCTAACTACAGCCAGACAAAACTCCACACAGGGTGAAAAACTAAACATTTTGACACTTTTTTTAAGGCATATTTGTTCTTAAAATCGTGTTTTACAAAGTTGGGACGTCCCCACAATGTTAGTTTTTCAGGAGTTACTATCTTTGTGCAGACATTTTCTCAAATTTTGTCCGCATATTGATAGTAATATCTGCCCACAGAGACACACACACACACACACACACACACACACAGAGACATTTTTTTGGACAAAGCACAGTTTTGAACTCTGGCTTGTTTTTCTGAAAGGTTTGTAGTACCACTGTGGCAGGACGCCTGAGTCGTGGCGTCCCCAGACCAGGAAGCTGACAGAGACACACGCAGGTACTACGGGTGAAAGCGCAGGTGCACGCTTTTATTCAAAAATAAAACAATTAAACAAAAACAACGCTCATAGAGCAAAATAAAAGCGCATACAAAAACAGGACATGAACACAATAATTTCCCTCCACCCAAAACAAGTACTGTGCTTTTTTTTTTCTTCTTCTTCTTCTTCTTCTTCTTCTTCTTCTTCTTCCACGTTCACGTTCACGTTCCACCTCCTCGAACATCCCAACCCCGATCAGCAAAGCTGCAGGTTTTTATGCATGTGACCATCTCCGAATTAACACTAAATTAATCAGACCGGAGATGGTCACATTCCACACGAGTACATTAGTTTGCGTGGTCAGCAGCCCATCTGTTAATTAATTTTCTGCCGACCACGCATTCTCCCGAGATGTCTGGCAGAGAATTGCTGCTACCATCGCCTCTGCCGGACCACAAAACACAACAACACCATCACCCGTTCCCCAAATACACCAACCAACACACCTAAATCACCCAACACAATACCAACACCATCACCCGTTCCCCAAATACACCAACCAACACACCTAAATCACCCAACACAATACCAACCGCATCACCCGTTCCCCAAATACACCAACCAACACACCTAAATCACCCAACACAATACCAACACCATCACCCGTTCCCCAAATACACCAACCAACACACTTAAATCACCCAACACAATACCAACACCATCACCCGTTCCCCAAATACACCAACCAACACACCTAAATCACCCAACACAATACCAACACCATCACCCGTTCCCCAAATACACCAACCAACACATCTAAATCACCCAACACAATACCAACACCATCACCCGTTCCCCAAATACACCAACCAACACACTTAAATCACCCAACACAATACCAACACCATCACCCGTTCCCCAAATACACCAACCAACACACCTAAATCACCCAACACAATACCAAAACCATCACCCGTTCCCCAAATACACCAACCAACACACTTAAATCACCCAACACAATACCAACACCATCACCCGTTCCCCAAATACACCAACCAACACACCTAAATCACCCAACACAATACCAACACCATCACCCGTTCCCCAAATACACCAACCAACACACCTAAATCACCCAACACAATACCAACACCATCACCCGTTCCCCAAATACACCAACCAACACACCTAAATCACCCAACACAATACCAACACCATCACCCGTTCCCCAAATTCACCAACCAACACACCTAAATCACCCAACACAATACCAACACCATCACCCGTTCCCCAAATACACCAACCAACACACCTAAATCACCCAACACAATACCAACACCATCACCCGTTCCCCAAATACACCAACCAACACACCTAAATCACCCAACACAATACCAACACCATCACCCGTTCCCCAAATACACCAACCAACACACCTAAATCACCCAACACAATACCAACACCATTCCCTTTTTAAAGACATAATACATTTCAAACCATTACTTCCAAATCATAAGAATACCTGTCACGCAGGGCTCTCTTCCTCCCTGCCACACTACGGCACAACAGTGTCTGTATAGCAAGGGACTCCTGTACTAAAAGGTGCTGGACACGAGAGAGGTTTAGAAAACCTGCATTCACTCCCCAGTAACTCGCAGTATTAAAATAAGACATACTTGTCAACGCAGATCAGCTTTTCCGAAATACAAGGTTCTGTGGCTGAAAAAAATATGGCAGGAGATAGTTGATGGGGTTAATGCGGTTGTGTGGCAAAGTGGTTTGTAGTGCACAGGTGTAGCGGTGATGCAGTGCTTAGAAACAACAGTCCAATAACAGTCCAATGGTAAATAACAAAGCTTTATTAAGGGCTTTTAAATAATAACACTGACTATACACACGAATGTAACATTATACCTTTATTATTATAAAATGAGATTTAGTGGAATGACATTGTCGAGTTTGTTATAAACCACCAGCGTGCTTTAGAAATAATTGCATTGCACATGTTGTATAATTTATTTTAAGAATAAGAACGCAATCTCGTTCAGTAATCTGGTCCAATTATTGCCTTTTTCCTGACTGCTGTGATGTAGTCTTGTAAATCTGAGGTCCTATTGTAAGTGACTCTGCAGCAGTTATTGATGCTTAGTTCACCCCCTAGTCTGTAAGTCGCTTTGGATAAAATAGTCTGCTAAATGACTAATTCATAACAATTATTAATAACATGTAGACCAGATGATGTGTACCAGGCACTGTCTTGTCCAATCCCTGCTTTTCTGCCTTTTCCTGTGGACCGTGATGCCCTCTAGTGACATGACTATTGAGTGCAGGATGCGGCAGACAACCCGACTCACTGGGCTATATTTTGAAAGTGTTTGCTCCAGTCTTTAATGAACTCTTATTTTTCTGAATGAAGAAAATAGCTGTTAATTTGGCAAAGCTAGAACCAAACAACGAGGTAATATAATACAATCTCCCAAGCACTCTGTTTTTGTTAAAAATAGGAGTTCATTTAGTTGTGGCGGATGTGCATGTTTTCAGAGAAGATTTTCGAATCTGTTCTCCGAACCTTAAGCAGTTGCAGTGGCCTTGCACTGACCCGTTGTCAATGGTTTAGTTCACCCTTAAGAAAGCCACCGTTGTAGATCATTAAGGAACCAACACCCTGTACTAAAAGAAACAACATAAAATAGTCCATCCCCAGTATTTGTCTGGAGAGTTTGTGACTTTCTCTGTCTTTTTAAAATTACCATGTTTCTCCCAGTTGCATATTCTGTGGTGTTTTATATAATCAGTCACGAAGAAGTTTTTTTTTTGCAGATAATCATGTTATATACTTTTTAATTAAAGTTCTTTTTTTAATTTTTTACTACAATACATGCGTTCGTTGAATGTATAATTTGAGGTCAACGTACTTCAAATGTACTGTTTTTGTTAACCCAAGTGTTGTGTCTCACATCGTTTACTGAAGCACTCGGGACTTGTTTCAGCAATGAGAAGTCTGCCTCTCAATACGATCCCTGTTGGGCATAGCCGAATCCGAGAGCAATCACGCACAACAGGAGCACAAGATAAATGAAATTGTTTCATCGTCATTATCGTAAAAAAACAGGATCACAACATGACATCATACGTTTCAAGTCAGTCTTTTCAAACGCAGCATGTTTCTCTATTTTAGTACATCGTTTCAGTCTGTATCAAAGTTATCACGCCGGTCTCTCGCCTTGCGTCCTACCTCGGACTGTCGGAAGTGGAACCGCACAAAAATGCTGGATGTTTTGCCGGATAGCAGACAGAGTTCTATTGAGGTATGTGTATGTTTGAATGAAATGATAATGAATGCTGGGACGATCTTGCATCGATTTCTGGACTGCTGCTTTGGCGATGTGTGCTATGTCCCCTCGTAGGGGCAAACGCCTTGGTATTACAGTAGTGGCTGGCTAAGAGAACACCCCGCGAAGTGTTCTCTTAGCCAAAGTGCTTAAGACGGAGTTGACCACCAGACACAATATGAATCAATCAATCAACAAATATTTACTACTTGTCATGACACGTCATCAACATGTGAAATGAATAGAATAAGAGAAAAAAAGTGTGTTAATAAACTATAATAATAAAGTAAGTCACAAAACTCTTGGTAAACCTAATCTCTCTGAAGGCTACTTTTCTTTTCCAAAAGCTTAAAAATAGGATGACATTCTTTAAAGATAGAACTATGTTGTAAACTAAAAAAATCTTTTTAAATTGATAATGTGTTCTCAAAAAAAGCTAATTCTTAATATAGTTTATCCGAAGGAAGCTGTTATTCTATCATGACTGTTTCTGGTTCCTCTCAAGGGGTTTATTGGGTTGCTTAAATTCATTTCACTCAGGCCAAGAGCACAAATATATTTCTCACCTAACCCACCAGGATCCATGCCAGTCCTATGAGGCACAAATGTGACACAGTGTATCATTTTTTAGCAAATAGAGATTCTCTGTGAATCTCTCAGCCTCATATTTTTTTGTTCACCGGGATGAACACATCACATAGATTTATTATTTTTTGTTTTTCAGCAGCCGGCACCTGGACGCTCTGAAAGATGAGGCTGTGCTCCAACTGTTTTTATTTTTTTTTAATAAAGGTGGTCATTTAACTGAACTGCAGCGATAGTGCCTAACACTTTAATGGGATCAAGGCACAATGTGTCGGGCAGGGGCTGTGAGACAGATGGCTCTTTCCATACAGAGGTGAAGTATTCCATTTAAGGATGGGAATAGGTGTGAAAGAGCCAAGGACTCATGTTAATTAATCAGCTTTTTCAGTTCACTAGCTTTAGTGGACTATTTAAGGTTAGCCTGAAATGCTTAAATTTTATTCAAGCTGTGTATGTGGTAGGACAATCACAGGGCAGGAGAAAGCTTTGGCACAGCAGTTTATAGGGAAACAGATCTATTTCCTCAAAACCAAATTTATACACAAGCAATTAATCTGAAATCAGCCATCAACTTTCCTACTAACTTTCTGTACATTTGACTACAATAAAACATCTTAAAACAAAGCAAAACAACAAAGCTGGCACATTGGGGTATTCAACAGTAAGGAATGGGAATGCCCTGCCCCCATGCTTCAGTGATAGCATTCACCAAGACTCCTGGGCTGCTGTGCATTGTCAAGCAATGGACTCTGCAACACATATCTGCATTACAACAATGTAGCAGAGGTGCAAGTTACCACACTAAACACTGCAGCAATCAACTGGATTTTGAGCGTTGAGTTGTTCTGAATGCGTCGCAGTGTTGCAATGAGCCGTAAAAGGTTTTTTTTTTTTTTTTAAATTAAGAAAAGCCGGGTTTGTGTGAAATGTGTTTGAGAACACTATTGTGTTAAGTTTGTAATTAATGACAGCATGTGTGATTTTGACACAATCTGTACTTAAACACAAACTTAAGCACAGCTCAAGCACTCTAAACTGCAGAAGACATAATGCCATATAGCTCTAGATGTGCTTAAGTTTGTGTTTAAGTGCAGATGGTGTCAAAATCACATATGCTGTCATTAATTACAAAGTCAAAGAGACGCAACACGCAACGTGATCATTTTACTGATTGAAAACTGCAGGTAAACTGGGAGGTGGGTCAAAAAAAAAGAACACAAAGTTCCGACAGAACCTTGCACTGATGCAAGGTGAGTTTCATTGCAACTCTGTCCAAAAAAAACTCGTGCCAGCCCTGCTGCGTCATCGCATCTCTTTTGAAAATGAGGCCCACATTTTCTAACGATAGTACGCAAGGATTAAAGACTACCTGCGTTTGAATTACTAAACAATTACTTTCATGTTTCTTTTTTTAAATAAAAACAGTTCAAAGGGTTTTTCTTGAGCATGTTTTTTAAAACATAAAATTTAAAAGAAAAACAAAACAAAATCTCAAAACAAACATTCAAAATGTGTGCAATTCATTTAGTTTGCAAAAACTCAAGCCCCCAGAAGCTTCACCCTTCAGCTCTTCTTCCCAGCATCAATATCACCTTTTCATATGACTGGCATGTTTACAAAGCCGGCTGCATTCTGTACCTTATCAGCAAGGAGAGATCCATGCATTTCCTTTACCAATACCATTTAAAAAGTCAAATGCACTTTTACAATTGTCTGTCTAATATATGATAATGTGAAACCCACAACATGAAAGCAATATATTATTTTATATATATATAGGGTAAAATGTACTAGAATGCTGTTACCCCTAAAACACAGGAATCGAGACAAGCACAGCACACAAACATTCATTCAAGGAGCCAGACTGGCCAAGGTAACAGTTTATGGAATTGTCCACCAAAGAAGATCTGGCTGTCTGGCTTCAGAAGGTAATGCTTATTTAGATGTCCACCATAAGTACAGGATTGGAGAATTATGCTTCTGAAATAAAATCATTGTTGTATGAGGTATATCCTGCAGTGCTGGCACCCAAAATATCAGTGCGAAGTTCCATGGCAGTCCAACATTCAGTCATTCTTACAATGAACTCAAGAATTCTTTAACCTGTGAAAAATAAATAAATAATAAGAAACAACCACACACACGTCAGAAGTAGAATAGTTAGGCTATACTGGCAGTAAAATGCACATGTACTATAGTTTACTGAAAAGAAAGGGCACCAATTCACTGCCTTCAATATTCATCTTTGTCCAAGCCAGACAGCAAAATAAGGGATCACGATATGTGTACACAGAAGACGAACATGAAATTAGCTAGATTATACTGTGCATGTACTAACTTTACATGTTAGTCACCAATTTCATCAATATGTGCCACCTGTGTAATACCAGAAACATACCTTGTCTATAATGCACTCTTGTTTAATCTTGTCATTTTTAAAGTCATCATTAACATCGAGCACCAGAACTGGGAGATCTTTCAAGTATTCAAAGTCCACCCTGAATAGAGAGAGCAGGTTTAGAACAGATTGGCTTGGTAATTGCAGGCTCTCACACACACGCACGCACTCACACACTCAGTTAAGAGCCCCTTACTGAGTGGTCCTGTTGTACAGCCAGCACTCATGCTTGTAGTGGAGCTTCTCCAGGTACTCCAGCTCAATGCCTTGCTCCTCCTCACGCCCTCTCAAATGAAGCCTCCTCATACATTGCTGGACAAAAAGGGATTACATTGGAGACATTATTATCCTTCCTCCAACAAAGGCTGCAGCAGCAGCAGGTATAGACAGTATAAATTAGCAAAAGCAAGTTACAGTACAGTTCTGAACAAAACATTAACTTTTTCAGCACTAAGTAACTTTGCAAAAAGACAACCCTACTATAACTAAGGCTACAATTAAATATTTTAAAAAAACAATGCTTCACCGACAGTGAAAACAGCTTTAATATAAAGGATGCTGTTAAATGTTAATGGACTTCACATAACTTGACTGCTGCTCTTTGCAGTGCTTTTTTTTTTCTTTCTTGATGTCTGGCAAGTTGTATTAGGCTAGGTGTGAGGCTAGCTCAGTAGCACTTGAGCCTTGTTTTGTACAGGAATTTGAATTTAAAATTTAAAAAAGGATCTTCCCTTTCACTTTGTTCATAGGAACCCAACGATGCACAGTGTAATTACAAATTTTGCGGTGTGAAATAAAATGATGCTTTCACTGTGTTTTTTCTGTTTTTCCTTGATGTGTCTGGTCAGTTGTATTATGTTTTAGCTCTGAGAATCCACCTATGTACAAATCTATTTTTGTTTTTCCCGGTGATGTGGGAGCCATGAGGAATAGTCTCATGATGTAAAATGTACGAGAGGCCGGGGTACCGCATGGTGTCTCATTCACTACATGCTGTGTTTATGCTAAAAAAAACAAGTGTTTTACAAACACTCCGGTGAAAGATCTTGCACGGGACACAGTCCTCCGAAGCATGTCCAGTCAGCTGACCGCTTTTTTTCACACTGCAGACTCACCATGCAGCCACCCAAGAGCTACAGCATCGGAGGACAACGCAGCTCTCGGGCAGCTTACAGGCAAGCCCGCAGGCGCCCGGCTAGACTACAAGGGTCGCTGGTGCGCGGTGAGCCGAGGACACCCTGGCCGACCTAAACCTCCCTCCCCACCCCGGGCGGCGCCGCCAATTGGCGCCACCCCTGGAAGCTCCCGTCCTCGGTCAGCAAAGGAATAGCCTGGACTCGAACTTGCGATGTCCAGACTATAGGGCACATCCTGCACTCCACACGGAGTGTCTTTACTGGATGCGCCACTCGGGAGCCCCGGGACACAGTTCTGAAGCTCTGTTTGCAGCGTCCTCCTTGCCTGTGGTTCCGCTCGCAGGTAGATCATCCCGTCCAGCTCTATCTGAGACTCGTACTGATTCAGCAGCCAGCTGTGCCAGTCCTGGTAGATCGCCCATTCCGTTTCATTCAGGTCTCCTGACTCAAACAGGCTGGAGGCAAACACATACCTGAAATAAAAAGAGAAAGAAAGCAATGATTAGCCCGACAGGGTCAGAGCACACGGTCGTGGGACCAGCGGCTCAAGGCAGGAAGTGCAATCTTGTTTGTAACCTTTTGTTGTAGAAAACTCTTACTCATGTTAATGAGTTATTAAAATATGTTCTCTTTATGCATAATCACTGTTTGCATGTGTGGCAGGGCTGAGGCCTGCCCTGTAAATAGTGTGTATTGTTTCTTTGACATCCCCCGGCTTCTGCACATGTTAATAAAGTCAAATATTCAAGACGCTTGTGTCTCAAGTCGTTCTGCTCTTTTTGTGACGCTGCAACGGCACTGCAACTTCTTCCTGTTTAGATTCCGTGGGGGAGGAGCCGAGCGGCACTCACGTCATGCGTGAGCCGTCCTGAAGTCGGGTGAGTTTACATGGCCTTTCGGACAGACCTAAACTGGCACGGAGCCACGTCTTTAGTTGGCCGTTTAGGACAGCTGAGTCGGTCATGTGCATTTAAAAAAAGATCTGAGACGGCCCAAAGCCGTCCTAAAAACAGCCACTGTAAACGCACCAAAAAAGGCTGCAAAGCCAGCTTCTTTGTTCTGTCTTTTGCAAGCCTGGCAGTGAAGAAGGTGAACCCTCATGACTGCATGTGTAACCAGGGTGCGCTGAGGACCACTATGTGTTTAACTGGGATCCTTAGGAAAATAGGTATGGATTCATTTAGGGGATTTTAATCCTATCAAAGTTTATTTAGTTTATGGAGGGAGAAGATTCCTGAAGAGGGGCCTCCCTTTCAGTGGGAGTAGTGCTCGGCCTGAACTCGGCCACCTTTTGTTTCTTTGTTGTTTTTGAACAGTGTTTTGTATTTTTTGAACACAACATACACGGCTCTTGAGCCTCGTATTTAAAAGAGGTAGACGGCAAAAAGTAAACAAACCAGGTTATGCACACGCACACATAGTGATCTCTATGGAACACCATCTGGGACAAAAACGCGTTGTGCTGCTTTAGAGCCAGTCCGAATCTCATGGGACAGAAAAAAGGCAAGCATGTCATTCTGAAATGCTTAAACAGTACCAACTTCCTGAAAATGCTGTGTAGTGATTTTTATATAGATTATATATTTTTTGTTGTGACTTATGTGGAATGTAATAAAACGACAACCAAAACTGAGTTTTTTCCCCTTCATTTTACAACGCCATTTCCACATTTGTTTTATTTGAAGTATTTAAAGTGACATTTCAGTTTTCATTTATTTAGCTACAAAAAAAGGCACAAGTAAACCTCATGTTATCACTTATGAAAACATGTCTATGGCCACTGTTTACTGTGAAGAAACGGCAATGGCAAGGAATGAAAAAAAAGTAAAAGATAAATAAAATGCAGTGTCAACATTATGCACTCTATTTCGGGAATAAACAAAACACCATTTAACTTGAACTGCTGTTTGGCCTCCTTCGTTTTTATCAAAATACTTAATATAAGTAAAATGTGTTCACTTTAAAAAGAGTAAGCAGCAGGTTCCAAAAAATACAGCATTCCACGTCCCCATGTGTTGCTACAACTGTTTAAATAACGTACCTGTCTTTTTTATTTTCATTATTAACATCCTGACAACTTTTTATAATTCACTTTAAAGTCTGCTTGAAAGCTCTCAAAGTGTCTGCTCTAGTGCACTGATGGTTTAAGGGTTATTGCCAAACAGGTAACACAGCAATAAGGATCCATGATGTGGTATGGAATTGAAAAGCCAGAGGTTTTAAAAACAAAGTAAATAATATTATCATATTCACTCTTCCTGCAGTGACTTAGAGGACAGATCTCAAACCCCAGTGCACTACAGCAGACATTTCAAAAAGAGCTTTGAAACAGACTTTAAAAGTTAGAAGTGAAAGAAATTGCCAGGATGTTAACAATGAAAAGAAATGAGGAGGTACATTATTTAAACAGTTGTAGCAACACGCTGGGACATATAACGCTCGATACTTACTTTTTAAAGCTTAACACCCCCAGCATCATCTTTCAAACCAGCACAGTACAGCAGACCAACGCAAACCAGGTGGGACCCTGTTCAGCAGTTCATCCGGAGCACTGCTCGGAATCTTTGCCATGCTGAAAATGCATTGTCCAGCCCAGTCCAGCTCATGTTTGCTGCTAGGACAGCGGCTCACCTGTCGCTGTACACAGATCTCTCGTAGAACTGCACGGGGTGCTCGGCCTCGCGCAGCTTTGGGGAGACGGGCTGGAGCTGGGATCGCACCCGGCTCAGGGAGGCGTAGGTCTGGAAGGTGTAGGCCCAGCGGCTGGGCTTGTCATACAGCATCTGGAGGAGGTTGCCACCGCTCTTCTGGGATGTGGAGAGCTCCTGCAGAGAAAGGGACCCGTTACAACAAGCCCTGTGTACAGTACACACAGACAAGCCTCAGAAACAAGCAAACCGTTTCATTAGAAATGTCTGCAAAGCTGCCAACCTAAAAAAGGATTGGAACTTGGAATGGAAATCACATATTTAATTCACTCTATTATGGTATGACAGACAAAATCTACATGTAAAAATTTAACACAGGTCAGATAGGGTACCTCCACCACAGATCATGACTCACTGAATAACTTTCAGCTTACAAGTTCCATGACAATTGGATAAGCAGTCCCCAAATTCAGATGTTGCAGCTGGAGTAGAATACTTGGATGACCAAACAAAGTTACACAACAAAATACTGATTAGTCCTCTACATCCCCGGACCCGGGTCTTATTTATGACACCAATAAAATCTGAACCCAAGAGAGTGGAGATCAAAATCTGGTGTCATGGAGTAGTAGCAAAAAGAAAATCAGTCTTTGTATGATATATTATACAATATAAAAGTCACCAATAAGATTTCTCTTCCATGGTTTACACTCTTAGATTGAGTATTTAAGGGCTGTGATTTCTAATCAATTACAAAATGTGGTTGTTCTGTAATCACTCTTAAAACAAAGTGTGTATTTCTGATTAATGAAATGAAAAAGGTATTTCACACACAGCATCAGGGCATTGTTGCTGGTGCCTATAATAAAATGGGCATACCTCAAAAGCATTCTCAGTGGTTTGCACATTGCACCACTTGGCTATAGGTTCAGGAGTGACCTCCCATTCATTAGAAACCTTCTCCAGCATCCGCACAAATGTAGACTTGCCAGCCGCTGTATGAGGAAGGAAAAACATGGAGGAGGAAGATGGAATCAATAGAGGCAGGGGTGTAGTCCTAAATCCAAAAGTACCAGCACGCCAACAAAATGTACATTTCTTAAACAAAAATAATATAAATTCCTGTTGGATTTGTTCATTGAGCTTGAGGTAACATTTAACAGGTAATGCATGCGACTCGCATGCGACTTTCATAGGCTACTGCCCTAGTCAGTGCTGCCATATTTGTCTTGTTTTGAAAGCTTCTTGCGGGTAAATACTGTCTTTGGTGGTTTAGTTCTTTTTATCGGGCATGTTCTTTTTCTATCCATTTTGATTATGAGGTCATCACCAGCGCAGAACTCCAATCACCACAACTTCCTGTATAGTAGGCCTATATCACGTCCTCTCCCTGTTTGTTGTTTCTGGAGCTCTGCATCCAATACAATTATGAATCACATAAACACTGTTATTTTTTTATTCGTCACCAATTTCAGAACTGTACAATTACAATTGTTTTTCATGTTATTTCTAGAGAATGTATCCGCTGAATGTCGTGTAAAATTAAATTGTCCAGAACTTTCTCAATACATCTCCCGGACCTATCGCATTTGATCTCAAATAAAAATAAATAAAAAAATAAAAAATAACAGCGGTTCTGGTACTGATAAATTGTGAGAAAAACAAACAAGCAAAGCAGATAAATACATGCATAGTTTATAACATTACTGTTATTTGTTGTTTTTTTAAATAAATGTGTAAATGTACGTATTTAAGCTTTTATTATAAATAAGAACTCTTAAATGTAAGTGCGGTTTTTGGATGCTTTAAAAACACAATTTGGCTTACTTCATCAGCATTTTTAGTAAAAAAACAAACAAACAAAACACTGTTAGCCCTATTAAACTTTGGTACTGCAGTTTGTAATATTAGTTTCTAATATTATCTTCACTGCATCACAAGGACGACTGACTGAATAGTACAAGTGTACAGTTATCAGGAGATGTGTGTAACTTGCCTGCAAACACTCCGATTCGTGTACCATCAGTAGTGGCACGTAGGGAATCTGGCTCCTAATGCCAATTCAATGGCATGGTATAGAAAAACTATTTCGATTTCCACACGGAAAAGAGATCGCTTCATCGGTGCGCATGCATCGAAATGATTGATTCTTATGTTAACTCTTAAATCAAGGTTCTGCCTATTGAAAGAAAGTACCGGAAAGCTGCTCCGGCTCGACCACACCACTTTGAGGCACCAGATTATAAGTGAGGTAAGGCTTAAGAAGTTTAAGTGACTATTGTGATTAAAATACAAAACGGTATTTATTTTCCACTTAAAGTTTAAAAATCCGACCCGAGTTCTTATTGAATTATAACATATTTAATCTAAAAACAGACCGAAATCTATTAAATTAGTCAATTGAAAAAGATAACAACATGTTATGTCTTTAATCGAATGAATGAATAAATTAATTAATTAAATTTAAATGTATTGGAAGATCGAAGTGAAAACTAATACCAAACACATACACCTCCCCCGCAATGTAGGATAGGTTTGCACACATTATAAATGATCCTTCTTGAAAGCTTTTGGCGCCAAACTGTCATCTTCCTCTGGTATAAAAACTTCATAAACCCCGTTACATCAATGTAAGACTATATTTGGTTATTTTTGTTTTTTGCTAAAATGAGGGTCTCATTACAGTTTTATAAAGCAAAACTAATCTATCCACTGTTGCACTGTAAAAAAAATTTAAAAAATACATACATCCATTTTTCGCGCTTGCAATATACGCGAACAGTCATTCAAACAATATACTTCAACAATGCTACTCGTAATATTCATCTGATAGTTTACGTATCGCTTTTACAAATCTACAAATGTGTTTACTGGGGTATATTTTTGTCCTGTTAATTTAATATAGACTCTGTCTTTGTAAAAGTCCTAGTCCCGTACTTACCAATATTCCCCTCAATGGAAATTTTCTTCCCCCTCTTTTCAAAGCTGTTGTCAAAAGACGGGCTGACGCACATTCTTTTTGGTGGAGTGGACATGACGATAAAAGTTTAAAATGTAGCTAACTTAAAAATAATAAAATATGTGTATATATATGTTTTTTCTTTGAGAACTCTGTCTGAAGTCTCTGTAGTCTGTTTAATTCTGGCGCGACTGACCTGCCCGCCAATCACTGACTTGATTTCCTTTGTGGGCGTGTCCACTTGAAGAGACCAATCAGACCTCACTCACACGCGCTTGCCAAGTCCGCTTATAATAAGATGAATTGGGCTTGTATTTTTAAAACGTCGCTTTAACTAGTTGAGAGTCGCGGGTTGCATGATTGACTGGTGTCAGTCTATATGCACGCCATTAGAATTTTAGAATCATCCTATCCCCACCTCTCAAAAAATATATAAATTCACAACTAAACAATTGCACGACATTTAACGTAATATTAAAACGAGTCACATTAGGCAAAGCTTATTGGTAGTTTTCACTATTGTAAACATTGAATATTCAGCCTACTGGGGTGAAAACAACACATTAAAAGGGCCCGGTTTACATACATATCTCATTAACAACATGCTGGTTGATTAGAATTAATTGAAATTACCGTACGTGTATTTGAGAAACACGTGATGTTAAACAACAAATTCATTTACAGTAATAAAATATCTTCTAATAATATGAATGTAAGCTTTCCTAAAATTTACTAAAAAATGTTCCGCAGCGCATAATGCTAGACAGCTGAAATACCGAACACAAAGTAATGATACTGAAAAAACATTTACTCAAGATCACATCTTCATATACGAAATTAGTCTGTCATAGTCGCTTTATAGTGCAAGCGGAAGAACCCGGATTAATGGTCTCTCAAATAACAAGATTAAAACGTCTTTCTTCTGCGGTATGCTGAAGTTAACATTATTTTGGCAGACCACTCGCTCATCTAGGCTCCTATTCCTTGTGCATTTCGGTTAGTTATAATAATTATATTTTTGTAGACTGTCAAATTAGGCACTACAACCACGACTTGGATTCTGAGACTAGATAACTGAACTGAAGAGAAGTGGAAAACGGCGTACACGTACTAGCATGTGCTCAAATTAACCTCCATACTCATCGCTTAGATGCCATGTGCAGGTATCCATTTTGTTGAATCGCAGTGTTATCCTCGCGCGTACGATGATCCAATACATAATTTAAAGGAATGAAACTAAACCCTATGTTGTCCATTACGGTTCAACTGTCCTATAGTTTACAATAACAAAATGAATCTTGTTTGAGCCACAATGTCAACAGTTTCATTAACGATCAAACCCTGACCCAGCCCACCGCCGTGACCACGCCTCGGCCCCGGATGTAATGAAGCGCAAACGCGTTCGTTGTGGAGGCAAGAGGATCACACAAGCAGCATCCGTAAGGTAAGAGCACGTTTTATTAACATTTAAAGTAATATAGTGGCAATATTGTGAAATATTATAACGAAATGCGCGCTATTACCAACTCTTGCAAACCTATGAAGAAATTACTTTCCAATGTTTTCTCTTAAATGAATCGATCCTTTTTTTTTAAATTTGTGATCTGAGGCCTAAGTTCTTTTGTGCATTGTCTCATTTTTTTGAGGAAGCGGGGTGAAACCGCGGTGATATATTTATGGTAGATACCTCTAGTCTGTAACAAAAAGTTCAAATTGTTACACCGTTACCAGTTATTTCTGAAATAATTTATTTAACATAAAAGCCTTAGTGTATTTAGTGTAGTGACGCATTTTTGCACTGCATGGAGTTAAATTATTGTTAGTTACACACACGGACTGCACCTAAAATGTCGGCGGCAGACCGCTGACTCGTCTCGTCTTTTTAAAACGCATGATGTATATGATAATGTCACAGAAAACTAATTCCATTATTTTGAAATGTTTGTCATTGAATTGCGTTGTGTATATTTCTCTAGCGTGTTTAAGGTGACTACGTACTTGTTTGTATGCTTCTAAACAGTAAGGCCTACTTAAATTGAGTGGGTTTCAACGGCCTCGTTTTTCTCTCAGAATCTAGGGCGTGGTCTATAAATGTTAATGCAGTTCTAGGTGGTGGGTGGTAGCGGTAGGATTAAAAGCCCGTATGCCATTTATCAAGTTGTATTTGCTCATCTACTACAAGATAGATCTGACTATCTCTGTCATCTCAGAAGTATTGTCGTGCGCCACAGCGCGTTGTTTGGTGTGGTGGAAACGCCAGTGAGGTTGGGCCTACAATGCATCCAGTTGTGAACTGTGTTTTCGACGGATTTAAGACAATTGCTGTAGCGAGAATTGACACGCTTGCCATTTTTGTAAGGCTTTTATTAAGTTTTTACCAGTGTCATTTGCGTGTTTGGTGTACGTGTGATTCAACCCAAATGCAAACTAGTCGGTTTGGGCAAAGTTTGCTTTAGGATTAGTCGTGTCTTCAGTATCAATCATAGCGATTCTCTGTCCCCTGCCATACTAACCTAAGACTTGGTTTTACTTGTACAGCACTTGAATTAAATCACTGTTAAGAAATCATCATAAGAAATCAACCATGTCTGAAGGTGAGGGATTCGTTGTCCGTGTTCGTGGGCTGCCCTGGTCCTGCTCAGTTGATGAAGTTCAGAGGTTTTTCTCAGGTGAGTGGCTGTGCACTGTAGTATTAACAAATACCGTTTTGTTAAATAAAATAATATAAAATGACCCAAAACTAAATGCAGGTGTGTAATTACTAGCTGCCTGTATTAGAGGACCATCTCTTATCTTCCATTGATTTAATAAGCTATCCAACTTTTAATTGGCTGTTGGTCACGATCCAGATAACTGGACATGGTAACGTTTACATAAATGATATTTTAAATTTGGTAGCTAGCCAGAGCATCAATGTGGATTGTTATTGTTTAAAAATCGGCAATGGTGACTCTTCATTAACTGGTTTTCACAATGGGATGTTGTGCACCATGAGGTGGCAGAGGCAACTACCATTATGAATAAAGCTTGTCTGAATGCTAACCAGTCCAAGAATTTCAATGTTTAAATATTTTCAGCACTAAGTTTTAGTTTGGCATATGAACTTTCTTAGAATAAACTGTTGCCCTTTGCTTTTGGTCACTAGTCATTCACCAATAGCCATGATGGTTGGAGATCTAATACTATTATGTGCATTTTTATTTATTAATAGACTGCAAAATTGCAAATGACAGTACTGCCATCCACTTCACCTATACCAGAGAGGGGAGGCCAAGCGGAGAGGCTTTCGTTGAACTGGAGACGGAGGAAGACCTGAAAATTGCAGTTAAAAAAGACAGAGAAACCATGGGGCATAGATATGTGGAAGGTATGTGTTATATTTTTTATCTTTTTCAATTGTAACCAGTCGAGTGTGGGGGAATGGTATGCTAAAGACTGATGCATCTTGTGGATTTTAAACTTTTCTTTCCCTTTTAGTGTTTAGATCGAACAATGTTGAAATGGATTGGGTTATGAAACACACTGGTCCCAACAGCCCTGAGTCTGAGGGTGATGGCCTGGTCCGACTCAGAGGCCTTCCGTTTGGCTGCAGCAAAGAAGAAATAGTCCAGTTTTTCTCAGGTATGCCGAAAAGTTAGTCGTTTTCACTAAGTAGTGGTATACATCACATTTTCTTCTTTTTAAACACAGGTTCCAATTCAAAGACTAGAAATTAACATTGCATGCAGTTTTATTTATTTTAACTTGTTTTTTATAACTATTGCTTTTATTTTCAAGAATTGTTTTTTCCCCCTGATTTTTTTTGTTAAAGTAAACTGTTAAGTGGCAGTTTTGCAAACATCAATACCAATCATTCTGCTCTACAGCTGGATGATTTAAGACAGCATTTTGGCAAATATTTGATCCAGTGTTAAATAGTCATTTGAGCCCCTAGTATGAAATAAAACCTATGTTTAAACATGTTCTTTAAACTGAGCATGTTTCTGTTAGGTTGTCTGAAAACTTTGGATTCATCTTTCCATTGTAAGTGGACTCCCTTATGTGTAACGCTCCACGTGTTGCAAACATTTGCCTTAAACCAAAACTGGGTGTCCTAGTAAACAATGTGGATTGTAGAACCGATATCATTTGTTGCTTGCATTTGCTTCAATTCCCGTATGGGTCTTTCACCTGCGCACCATTGTGGCTATGTGCCAATACAATATTCGTCACAGAACCCTCTGGTATGTATGATGCATTAAGTAAACATTGTGATTGGGCATGTGATTTAATGTCCCCCGCTGGGGTTATTTGTCCTTGGGTTGAAGGGTTGGAAATCGTGCCAAATGGGATTACATTGCCGGTGGACTTCCAGGGGAGGAGTACGGGGGAGGCCTTCGTGCAGTTTGCTTCACAGGATATAGCTGAAAAGGCTCTAAAGAAACACAAGGAAAGAATAGGGCACAGGTGGGGATGGATGGTTGGCTGGCTAAGTCGCTTTTCTTATGGTATACACTTCAAATGACTGGTACACATACACTTTTTTTCCCCCTTAGTTTAGGTATTCGCAGTTTTTCAGCGTAGGAGTCTGGAGAAAGCCTGTATTTTATTGGCTTAATATTACAAACTGTATAAATTAACTTGCCCTCTACTACATAGACAGTAAACCGGGAGTTGCTATTCACACCTGTTCACTTTATCAATGAAAGCACTAACATGGATTCAGCAACTTGAGGCACTCTTTAATGTAAATGGGGTAGAAGGGTATTGCATCTGCTAATACAACTGAGCTCCTGTTTAACGGGTTAAGAAAGAAGTGTAGGGTTTGTTAATGAGAGGATCACAAGTTGAGTTTGATACACTAAGCGAACTGGTAACCATAAGAAAAGTTCTGTAACTGTTTAAAATATAATCTCTTTGAAAAGAAAATGGTTCTGTGACTTGTCAAGCTTTTGACTTGTTCATCATTATATACAAAATGTATTCACCTGCACCAGTTAACTTGTGTCAAGTATTTGAACTATAGACTCCTAAGCAATTCAAGTTTCAAAGCGTACCTGGACAGGTTCTCTTGAACTTGATATATATATTTTTTTATAATTCTCAACTTTTATTGAGGACCTATGTGATAGTTAACAACTGAAGACAGGCATTTAATTGTTTAAGGATTGATATAAATAGTAAGTGCTGGAATTGACTTTGCGTTCAGATTTGGTTTGATTCAGAGAACGTATGTTTGGTTGCATTACTTAAACGTTCCCACTAATTTTGTTGTATATACAACTTTAGGTATATTGAAATTTTCAAGAGCAGCCGATCAGAAGTGCGCACCCATTACGAGCCCCCGCGGAAACCAATGGGAATGCAGCGCCCAGGGCCCTATGACAGACCTGGTGGTGGAAGGGGCTACAACAACATGGGTCGCGGTGGATCCTTCGACCGAATGAGGAGAGGAGGCTATGGTGGCGGTAAGTGAGGTTTAAAATCACAGGTACCCTCGTATCTGTCGGCCAGCGGTTGATGAGGTGCACTGCACACTAGCAGGGGTTTAACTGGTTGTAGAGTAGACTTGTTTTACATGGTCTACAGGCAATCAGTGTTTTTCCTTTTAGTTAGGAATGCTTCTTGCACGCTTCAGTTTGCTAACGGACTACAGAAAGCAGAGTTTCTCAGTCAAGGGGGAGCACTGGGATAGTGTTTCCACCACACTGGACGCGATGCGATTTGTCCTGCGATAAAGTGATACTTTCGCTGTGACACTACCTTTCACACCAGTGGTGACAGGTGTTCGTGTTGTGATAGGCGACTCTCCTCTGATTCGTCAGTGCCCTAGCTGCCCTGGAACAATTGCAAAAATAGACCCCCAGTTCTGTTTTCTGCATTGCAAGCAGTGTGAATGGTTCGTATCAAAACTACATGCTATTTTTTTTGTTTTGTTGTGGTACTACTGATTCGCTTGTCGTTATTGCCTCTGGTGTGCATAGTCCTTTTGTTGGTGATTTTTAAATCCTCAATCAACTAGTTGCCTGTCCGTGGTGGTTGTAGAATTTGGATACGTCGGCTGCATATTTGCTTTTTGAGTTCTATGCCCTTTGTAATGTTAGGGTCACGTTTGCAGGTGTTGCCTAGTTGGCATCTAGACCTGTTTTTAAAGCTGATCACTCTTGTTTTTCAGGCTATGGTAGTTATGATGACTACAATGGATACAGTGATGGCTATGGTTTTGGCTCCGACCAGCGGTTTGGACGAGGTACTGAAGGCATGTCGAACCTTTTTTACTATTCATGCCTTTGGTTACCACTGATAGGGAAGCTACAGTACTTAAATGTAAATCTGCATATACAGATATTACAATATTTATTTACAAGTTTGGGGGTTTATTTAGTCGGATGCTCCATAGGACTGAAAAAGAAGGGTTGGTCATATGTTTTGTATAAACTGAAGATGCGTGTGTTTATCTTGAACTCGTCATGAAACGGTATTTCTGCATTTGTTTTTTCTAGGAGTGTCTGATGGTCGTTATGGGGATGGAACTTCCTCTTTCCAGAGCACCACAGGCCACTGTGTACACATGAGGGGACTACCCTATCGTGCTACAGAAACAGACATATATAATGTAAGTGTGCATCCCTCCCACAAGCAGGCTGGGTCATTCTGTACATTGGATCCTCAATATAAGACTACTGACAAGCCCAAGACTTGTGTTTTGGGAATTGGACACATCACAAGAATCTTGGGACTGACATTAGTTGATTGCCGACTTCTGTTTTCATGGAACGGCCTGATTAGATGAATCCTTTGCGTTTTTAGAAATTCTCCTTCAGGAGAAGAATCAAGATAACATAGGCTCAATAAGCTCTTCAGTAGTATGTGACCTAAAAAGAGGTGCACTTTTTGTATGTGGTACAACATAGTGTACCTGCATTTGAAACACAAGCCCCTTTCACACTAGCATGCTCTACCTGAGTCACAACCTATCTGGGTCAAGACCTAGTGTCATGCGGGTCGGGTACCTGATTTCACACTGCTTTTGGTATAGCAGGGTTGACCTGGGTAATGGGCGAAATTGCACAATATGCATATTAATGCCCTGGAAGCAGCTTGTTACATACGCTTCCATCCAAGCTTCTCTGGATTGAAGAGTCAGCCTGAAATGTTGATTGGAGCAAATGTTTCTTCTATGGCTAAACAGAATAAACAGAAACATTCCTTGCAGAAGTTAAACCTTCACGCAGGTGTGGCTGTTTGTTATTGTGTCTGCTCACGTACGACGGTCAAGCATTTTGTCTCTCAACCCGGGTCAAAGCGTGTCGACCCACATCCTGAGGTGGGTCACTGGATTGTGATCTGGGTCCAGACCTTGGTAGGAGTGCCAGTGTGAAAGGGGCTTAAGTAAGGATTGAAAAACTGGTTGTGCAGCTTCAAGGAAATGTGACTTGCTTTTAGTTTCTGTTGCTGACTGCAGTTTTCACTATTGGAAAGTTTAATTGGTATGTTTTTAGTTTTTGTATTTCACATGAGTACTAGTGTTAGTGCTATGCAGAGTAATGCACGTTGCTAAATTGTCGTTTTGGTTTTCCTTGCAGTTCTTCTCACCGTTGAACCCGGTAAGAGTTCACATAGAGATCGGCCCCGATGGCAGGGTAACCGGGGAGGCCGATGTGGAGTTTGCTACTCACGAGGATGCTGTGGCTGCCATGTCTAAAGACAAAGCAAATATGCGTAAGTTCCTGAAACCAGTAGACAAGCTGGTAAGAATACACTGACGGAGTCACTTCTAATCTCTAAACCTTTCTTTCTTTTTCTTTCTCCATAAAGAACATAGATATGTTGAGCTTTTCCTGAATTCCACTGCTGGGGGAAATAATGGCGCCTATGGAAACCAGATCATGGGAACAATGGGTATGTTTGAGGCTTCTGTTTGTTGGGCTGGAACCTAGAGTGCATTTACTTTGGGGCATAACATTGTGTGTGATAAGTTAAATCTAATATCCTGAGACTGCAGACAGTCTGTCAGACTTCATTTAGTCTAAACTGTTTAACCTCTTTCAAGAACATGGACTATCCCATGACTAAGGATTGGATGAAGTGCAAACATTTTGCAGCTGGCAGCCACCTTTTTAAAATGTAATACAGGATAAGGGGGAAGTCAGTACTCCAGTTTGCTGTTTACCATGGTATGTGAATAGTGGTGAAGGAAAAGGTCACAAATACAACTCAATAGAAAAAGCACTGCAAAGAGCTGAAGATGTTGGTAGATAAGTAGCATACCGCTAGGCTATTTTCACTTATCGAGGGTGCAAATCGTTTTCTGAAAATTGGTGCTAAACTGTTTTGAAAGTTTTTGCACCAGAGTGGATGGGTCATGCAAGTAGTCCATAACTAATGAGAAACTATACTCTGGTTGCTAAGGAATACAAAAAAAAAATTACCAGAATAAATGAATACATTTAAACATGTCTGCTGGCACCAGAAGCAAGTGACCGCCTACTTATTCTCAAAGTTTTACTTTTAAATACATTTTTTATAGTGTTGCTACACATTTGTCCCCCGTGCTAAAAACAAATGACTGATCTTCAATAATAACTAGGGCCCTACCTTGTTGTAAAAATGTAAAGAATTGTGGCTCAGCTGCTGAGTGTAATTGCAGAAAAGTAGGTTTATAGCTCAATTCTGTTAATTTACAAAATCCAATTTTTGCATTCATACAAAAGAAAACATGTCTAATAGTCACAACAGTAGATTTTAAAGAAATTATAGTTGTAACAAAAATGCTGGACAAAATAGTCCAGTAGTCTTTAATGTCAGTGCAGAACTGGCAGCTGTCTCATTCATGCCCTGTCGTTGCTTTGCGAAGACTTGTGCATACCGAGACGCTTGGCATCTACAGAATTGGGCAAGATCGATAGGGATCGCTTTGCTGTCTGCTTGAAAAACGCTGTAGAACTACAGGTGAATCCCAAAATTCCCTAAGATCCTTTAGCTTCACGGCGCCTTTAGGTAGCACCTTTTCTGATAGTCTGTTCACCTGTCTCACATCAAATGCCCAAACTGCCTTCATGAATGCCAGTCCAAGCTGAGTGAACCTCGGTCTAGCTGGTCCCCTATCATCCTCTGCACCGTCGCAGTAGTATTCCATACGTTTGTGTGCTGTTTTCTTTAACCCCTTGTAGAAATGCATTCCGCTCTGCAACCGCGCTATGCTTTTCTTTTGTATTGTGGTCTGCCCAGTGCAACAGATCAGCTAGTGTTTTTATGCATCCAGAGCAATGAACTCGAGATTAATTCGCGATCTGCAGATCCCACAATATTAGGCTTCTACCGCTATTTGTAGCAGTGCACCGCGGCTGTGTTGCAAAACACAGAACTTCTGCAAGCGGTACCTCTGCCTGTTACACAATCCCAGGACTTGATGTTTACTTCATGGCACACACAATCTGCTACTGGGATTTGCAACGTAGCTTGGTTTCAAACGGAAAGCAGAGACCGATCTGATATCAAAAGCAAAATGCCAGTCAACTGTCGTTTCCATTAAATCGCAGCACTGAGTCGTGTTGTATCCATGTTTACTCGAGACTAGTCCCGAACAAGTGCCAGAACCAGTGGTGACGCGATGGAATTCATGGTTTCAAGCAGTTCTGTACCATGCTGAGCATGTTAATGTATACAGCAAGTTCATTGAAAGTGAAATGAAGATTTCACCCGATACACAAGTACTGGACACATTATTATTATTATTATTATTATTATTATTATTATTATTATTATTATTTATTTCTTAGCAGACGCCCTTATCCAGGACGACTTACAATTGTAAGCAAATACATTTCAAGTGTTACAGTACAGGTAATACAATAAGAGCAATACAATAAGAGGTAATACAATAAGGGTTAATAAGGGTTAAGAACATTAACCCTTTGCGGTCCATTGTCGGACCTGGTCCGACATTGCAATTATTACTATCAGGTCCATTGTCGGACCATGTCCGACATCATCAAAAAAACACAAAAAATGGGTTTCTAGTCATTTTCTCGGCTTTTTCGGAGAAAAACCATTCAATGGCCGAGTGGGAGCGACAGGAGCCGAGACAAGCCGATTTAAAAAAAAAAAAAAAAAAAAGGCGTATCTCATGAATAGTCATACTTGCCCCTGGCATCAGATAGGGGCGGTCATAAGGAAACAAGCTGGTTGTTACTGTATCAGTGCACTGAGACTATCACGGACATTTGCAGAGCTTTTTTGAGATGTTATAGTAATAAAATAATGACTTGGATTGCATTATTGAGGAGTTTGGTGATAAAACGAGTCATCAGGAGATGATTGATCGGTATGTACGACATTATTATTATTATTATTATTATTATTATTATTTATTTCTTAGCATATGTGAAAGCGATAGCGAACGAAAGGGTGGGGCGGGGCTGGAGATGCCTAGTGAGTGCTTTGTTGATATGCAGGGCCATTTAAACCCGTTTGACTGTGGGGAAAAAAAATACTTTTAAACAGCGCGTCTAAAATTAACTGCGTGTGTGAAAATAAATTGGACCTGACGAGCCTGACGCACAATTAATAAATGGACTGCAAAGGGTTAAAGCATTCCGTGAAGGAAAGTGAGTTTTCTAGAATTACATTTTATTTTGTGTGTTTGGAGAATTACTAATTTTTCAAAGTAACTTGCAGTATTTCTTCATTTTTAATAAGCCCTCATGATTTTATAGCGTGATATTAAGGTGACCATGGTATTTCTCATACCTCTCCCTGTATACAGGATACTATGTTTTGAATCCTGTGAATCTCTACAGTAATTTCTTGCCTAATGCATGCTGATTTTCATGTTTTTCCTTCAGCAAACCAGTCCACTTACGGCCCCAGTAATCAGCAGTTGAGTGGTGGATACACGGGCGGCTACAGCACCCAGACCAGCATGGGCGGCTACGGTGAGTACAGTGAGTGTCGAGGTCCGGGATCCTGCCTCACATTTTATTAGCAACCAGCTGCTGTTACACAGCTTCGTTTGCTTAGAGGTTTGTGACGGTTTTTTATTAGTGGAGATTTTTCTGTTCAGATGTACGGTAAGCCAAATAGGTTTCAATGACGACTCCTGGTATGGCTAGATAGATGGCATCTTTGAAAGTGCCTCATACTGGCCTTGCTGTAAATACTAAATCCCATCCTACCCCCAGTGTCACGGCCCAACGGCTGGGTTATTGACAGCCAGCCCTCCTTGGGCAGTCCCTCCACCTGTAGGAGCATGAGAGGTTCTTTCAATGGGCAGATGCTTATGATTGCTTTTTATTAGTGTAAAAAAAAAAAAAAAAAAACTGAACCCAGGTGAGCTCATAAAGCTTTGGTGTACAAATGGTGCTTGAATATGCTCCAGTGTATCAATGTTGGTAAAGCTTATCTTAGCCATAGATACACAAATCTTTGCCTCTGTGCTACCGCTGTACAACTTCTCTCAAATGCAGGCCTGGATGGTAAACAAATCTATGATGTAACGTGCCATAAAAATGAATCGGCCGTCGAAAGCTATTGGTCGGCAACAGAGATGCCAACTGCTACGATCTGACCATAGCAGCTACTATATTGGAGGTTCTGCTACGGCGTTATGCCAAAGAGGTATTAAGCTATGATTTTTATTTAAAAAAACAAACAAACAAAAAAAAAAACTCTTGAGCGTTCATATTTCTTTTTATACCACGTGTAGATTTTCTTGTTAAATTCTTTAATTTCATTAGTCTAAATACATTTCCACTGTTGTATTGGCATTCTAACTGGCTCCCTCAAGCTCTTATTACTGACAGCCATGTTACTGAGCAAGCGGTATAGGGGTCCTTCAGAAACTGCCTCGTGAGTATTCGTCTTGCACGTTGCTTATTGTATCCGTTTTAAAATAATTCAGGAATCGGACTCCCCTCCCTCCAATACCTAAGATCCCGGATGGCGTGTCAGTGTGTTTAAGTGATACTAGTACTCGCGCTTACTATCAATACTGACGGATAGACTTCTCTGTAAACAAGCTGGCCGTCATGACTGCAACTTGCATCGATAATTTACAAGACAGAAGCAATATGCAGGATCTGCTGTTAATTCAGAGTATAGGTGTGTATTCAATGACAGATACTTCAGTGATAAAGTCAGGCAGACGCATTTTATCGTTGTCGTTGAGGAAAATCTTCGCTGTAGCAGATCATATCGGTCCTCTTCAAGAAAAATGAACCACTCAAACACCAGCAGCTCTGTGGCATCAAAAGCAGAGATCAAACATGTAAACAGGTTGTCAGAAATAACAAGGCTGCAAGTAATAGGCAGAGCCTACCTGCTACTTTTCCTGTTGGTATGAAAAAGCAATTTTAAAAACAAATTGCTGTAGTCCACATCCTTGTTTCAAACCAGTTTAATCCAGCAGTATTTCTGAAAGCTTCTCTCCCTTTTCCAACCGTTCGATCAGTTGGTTTAATCTATGCCATTAGCAACCACTGGCCTTAAATGAATATACTTTTTTTTTTTTTTTTTTTTTAAATTTGGTTTGATCGGTACATGCTGCTGTTTTCTCCTTTTAAAAGTTGGCATCTCTGTGGCAGATCCACAACAACTTTGGTTTGGTCTGGTATCCTAACATCAGCTAGAACAAGCCCATTGCAAGAAGCAAATCGTGGGAGTTCTCAAATCCAGCAAACAATTACTGTGATTTGGTCAGTATATTCACGATGCAATGGTTATGATTCTCAAACTGAAACATACTTTTCTTTTTTGTTTGTACAATGAAAAAGCATCGGCAGTCTCGGCACTAACCTGGCTGCATTTCCAGGAGCTCATTCCACACTTTGCAGCATGTAGATGGTTCATATTAACATCCCTTAATATGTAACACAAATCAAAGGTTATGACAAGACTTCCCCGATTTTGATTCTGACTGCCCTCAGTACGGATAACTGTGGCTTCATGCTTGATCTGTTTCATGCTTGATCTGGGTGTTCAGGTTTGTTGATTGGTGCTGGGGTTGGTACTGCCAGGCATCGGTAAACACTTGGCCTGCATACCCTAAGCTAAACCATTTGTTTTATTAAAAAATAATTAGTCTGTTAAAAAAAGTTACTCCTAGTATTTAACATTAAATGATTCTAAACTGACCTAAACAGCTGAATACAAAAGTATTGAAAGTAAATTAGTTGCGGTCCTGAACCATTGTTAAACTGAAAGAAGCGACGGGGATACTGCAGACAAATCTGAAAGCTGCTTTAAATCAGGTGCCTCTGTGAGCGGGTCAGTTTATTTAAGGCAGCTTCATTTACTGTGCATATACTGAAATGAGTTTAGTTTGTTTGATTTCGCTTTGGTTGCTGCCTGCTATTGGCATATTCATTTGAATTGAGGTGCAAGGGCCTCATGTCCTAAGCCTTATAGTAACAGGCTATAACAAACCAGCATATTACACAACAACTTTGCGTATGTTTGGGAGGGTGACAGCGGGCCTGAGCTCTAGCTTTAGTTTTTTTTTTTTTTGCTGACAAATTTAGGTGACATTTTAAATTAGTGTTTCCTACTCAAACTATTTTAGAATGCTGCCAAACATCTGTCACTTGGAAGGCAACATGTTTTTAAATATTTAATTTCGAAAGCCACAAGCTGCAGTTCTACTCAGATGTGGTTTGCCACTGTGGTGACCATGGATTACCAGGAAAATAAGTTTAATACATTATTTAATTCTTTCTACATTGTGTTTAATACATTGGTGTCAGTGATACAGTAACACTTCAGCTTATTTGTCACAATAAACAAAAAAATACAGCAATTTTTTGGTTTTAAAATTTCATTGGTTTTACTACGAAACGACTGGCCATCAAACAGCTGAAAGGGATTAAAAAAAAGAAAACTGATCATAACCAACTTGCATCCCTACACCTCATGTAACAGCACGTGCACAAGCACGTAAATTACTGCAAAAATAAGGTGGTTTACAAACGAGGTCATTCGGCCCATCTTGCTTGTTTGGTTGCTAGTAGCTTATTGATCCCAGAATCTCATCAAGCAGCTTCTTGAAGGATCCCAGGGTGTCAGCTTCAACAACATTACTGGGGAGTTGGTTCCAGACCCTCAAGATAGTGTAGCTTACAATTTAATAGTGCTGGGACAAGCATAGAGTTTTCATGTTTGGATGTTCATTTAAGATTTAGATATTCATTTTCAAAACATTAACAAAACCATTATATGCAACACTGTATTAAAGTTTAAACATATCCCAGAAGAAATAAAGGCCTTTACCCATGTGAATTAACTAACAAAAAAAGACTGCAATACAGTAGCTGTTTTTTAAAAATAAATAAATAAATAAATAAATAAAGCAGACAATGCATTTTGTTTAATCCCTGCCTTGCTGTGTTTTTGCAATAAACAAAGTGGCCATAGACACGTTTTTAAATTAAAAACATTAGTTATTTTGAAAACAAATAAATAAATGTGGAAGTTTACAAGGGGGGGGGGGGGCCAACAACACAATATTTACTCACTGTTATGTCTTGGTACATTCTAGATATAGATGGGTATAGATGGAGAGATATTGTAGCGCCGGTAAGAATCCAAGAGTACAACTCAGAACAGCAGCTCCAGAGTAAATCCTGCCTCCGCTACTACATGCATCATAAATCAATTTCTGACGCACACAGAAATAATATATATTTTTGCGTTCGAATACATGTAAAAAAGTGTTTGGATATTTGTCCCAGCACTACAATATATAACCTTTTTTTCCCCCTGAGTTAAATGTATATTCTACCTGTATAGCTAGTAGTGTAAAATCCTTTTTTTTAAAAAAAAAAAAAAAAAAAGACAGCTTCCATCTACGGATAAGAATATCAGGACCCTCTGAACTGGCACTCTCATTGAGTAAGGTCTAACATAGCTGATCACATAAGTGGTACTCTGGAGTACTCGACAGACAGCTGTTTAGTGTCCCCAGTTTTGTCTTGAAGCATACCTATTTTAGGCAGGCGTTGCCAGACTGTTTCTTTGACAGGAGGGGGGGAGGTGGGTCCTGCTGCTTAGATTTTTGTGACGGCCTTGTCAGTAAATGGTGGTGAATAAGAGTTGAAATGGGTTAGTAAAGCTCTTCTCTTGTACTTGCAGGTAGTCAAAGTGGAATCAACAGCAGCTACTATGGAAGTGGAAGCCGAGGCTCGGTGGGGGTGAATGGAATGTCAAGCAGCATGAACATGAGTGGAGGATGGGGAATGTGAGCAGCTTCAATGGAAGAAACAAATGAGAATTCTGTACAAAAAAAATCAATAAAATACTTGGACTCCAGCTCTGCTGTAACAGATTTAAGATGGTTTGCTTACTGTACTAGAAATCAGGGTTGCCATTTCAAATATTCTTTCCAAGGAAGGATGAAAGATGTCTCAGCAGCCTAACCCTTCGATGTTTAAATATAAGTTAATTGCTGGTCTTCACTTTTGTTCTGTGTAAGTCTTTTTACGTTTCCGTAGACACTTTTTTCAGCAGTAAGTAACCAAGGGCTAAAGGCCTTCAGTTTTAGTATTATAGGGTCTTGAGCGTAACCATTTTCTGAGATTTGTTTCCTTACGTTTTTTGATTGCATGAAGAGACATGCTTTTGTAAATATATGGTTAAGATGTATATGGACACTGATGTTCAGTTGAAAGCTGCAAGGATTTCCAGCCATTATTTTCTAAAGGTGTAGGACCTTAAATCGGAGTGGGTTTTTTATATTCTGTGGAAGAGCATGTTTGAGTTGCTTTTTTAAAATTCCGTGGAAACTTGCCTAAAGACGCAATACAGAGCAAACATTTTAAGCCTTTTGTCATGGAAGTAAAAATTTGGTATCTTTTTTTTGTTTTGTTTTTTTGTTTAATTCTATGTATTGCGCAAAGTTAATAAACTTGAGTAACTGTGGCTAACATTGAAATGTGATCATTTCATAATTTCTTGAATGAGTTTAATGTGTTGCAGTATGACGTGGCAACAACCATTCTAGTCATGGTACCTCAGCAGGCTTTGTTTTCCAATGTGCTGGTATTAAACATGTGCTTCAATAAAGGCTCAATTCACACACGTCTCTCAAGAGTGTGCCTTCACCACCATCAGTTATATAGCTTTCAGATTTTTGTGGCTTGCATTTTCAATATCACAACCATCTAGGTTAAAAAAAATAAAATAAAACTCCTTCAGGGTCCTCATTTTAAAAATGAGACCTTTGTACACCAATTGTATCTGTCTATCACACTATACGAGGGGAACATAACGGCCTTCATTTTGCATCAATCTTCACCAAACTTTTATCATGCACTCCTAGTCTCCTGCAAATGTTTTGAGTTGAATTAGTCTATAATCTGGTAAACTCATTTTAATAGGACTATTTTTAACCTGTACATACCACTCAATTTCGGTAGTAGCCTGAAGAACTAGTACCTTTTGAAACTTGCTAGTCCTTATGTGAAGTTTCTGAGTTGACATCAACAACAGCTACTGGGGTCCATAAAATATTAGGCTTCCATTTTATTTTCCTAAGAAAATGAACATTTAAAAATGTGTTTTTATTTTTATCTGTAGAACCGTCCATGTTAACCAACAAATATTTAGTAGTTGCCTTTCTGGTTAACTGGGCTTGTTAGAATTTCTATAGGTTCCCTATCAAGTAAGAAGTGTAACTATAACTGGAAGATAAGCACGGCAGGTGCTCTTCCTGCTTGGGACCAGAGCATGCCAAGAAGGCACTCGCTGACCACGGAGCTTTTGCCCGTTGAGTAAGACAGCCACTGAATATCACAAGTGCCCTGGCCTGCGGATGAGACATGGAAACCATCTGTCTTTTGAGGATGAACCTGCTCCCTCTTCTGTGGATGTTATAGAACCACAGAATACACAAGAGGATCCTGAATGTTGGACACAGCCAGTTAAGAAAAAAAGAAAACATACCCTTGGCTGATTTGTGCAGAAAAAAAGAGAAGACGTACAATTTGTGCAAAGTTATAGTCACCGGGTCCTAGCTCTAGTAAACATGTTCTCTTATCTGATGAATGGATAAAAGCTGTAGTTAGCTTTTATAGAAACGCCATAGATAGTCAGCAGCTGTCTGAGGAAAAATACATTTACACAAGAATTCTGTGTCACACAAGGGAGCTGAGAATTATGCGACAGGCCAAAAACAAATTGAAAATCGTGCTGCTGAAATGAAAAAAGATCAGTATGAAATAATAGATAAAGTGTTTGGGACTGTTTACAGGACAGCAAAATCAGGAAGGCCATTTACTGATCTGGCTACTGACACTGATTTGCATGTTCTAAATGGTCTTGACGTGCCGCACATTCTGATTATTCCTCATCATATTGTCAGCGAAATGCGGAAAAAGAAGAAAAAATCCTCCAAGAGCATCTGATCTGCTTTGCCTCAGATGGAGCATCTGTAAGCTAGGTAGTAAATCTGGAGTAGCTGCTAGACTTGTGAAAGATTATCCAGAAATATTACTTTGGCAGTGTATGAACCGTCATTTGTGTTGTTAGCTTTGTTTTTTAATCATTCTTTATATTCTATTATAACACATATAGTAAAGGTACTGTGTAAGACAGGCACGCTACAAAGCAGAGCAGCTACCCATGAGTGGATACAAAATTAACTTGTATGTCTACAATCATGTTTCACATTTATTGAGGTGAGGTGGGGTCACAGGGAAGCTTTTGTATATCTTGAAGAATGTAGTGAACCAGTCAAGCTACAAGTCTTGATCAGTCCCTGTTAATCACTAATTGATTGACTGAGGTCACTGTTAAATAAAACCAAAATACTACAAGTTATATTCTATGTTTTTGTGTGTTTTGTGTGACGTGGAGGGGACAAGTCAATTTTTAAAAAGGACAAGTATATTTTCTAGCATTTTGTCCCTTGGACAACAAGTTTTTTTTAAAACATTGCACACCCCTTATATATGTATTTTTTTATGTGTGATATAGATGACCTTATTCTGCGAGACTTTATTCTCACAGATCTGGCTGCCTGAATGCGACGGACATAAAAAATGTACAGAATTAAACTTTCAGATGTACTAGTCATTTCAGGGGAAAAATGCAGCCGTCTCTGCAAAACATTTTAGGCAGTAAATGCTTAGGATGAGCAAGCATACTAAGTTAATCCACTTGAACAGGATCATCATGAATATGATTTGGTACGCTGCTGCAATCGGGATCTTGTTTAGTCTGATTTAGCAGATGATCTACCTGTGATGATTAACTTCTGGTACGCTGCAATTGGGATTAGCAGGTGTACTAACTTTAGTCCATCAAGTGGACTAAACCTGCTTAATCCACGAGGGAGACACATCAAGTGGACTACATTTGGTACGCTGCAATTGAGCCCCTACGTTTTTAAACAATGTTTAGCATCGTGAGATGTGAAGCACGCCGTTTAGCATCGTGAGATGTGAAACATGCTGTTTAGCATTGAGGATGTGAAGCATGCTGTTTAGCATCGTGAGATTTGAAGCACGCTGTTTAGCATCGTGAGATGTGAATCACGCTGTTTAGCATTGAGATGTGAAGCATGCTGTTTAGCATCGTGAGATGTGAAGCACGCCGTTTAGCATCGTGAGATGTGAAACATGCTGTTTAGCATTGAGGATGTGAAGCATGCTGTTTAGCATCGTGAGATTTGAAGCACGCTGTTTAGCATTGAGATGTGAAGCATGCCGTTTAGCATCGTGAGAGGTGAAGCATATTTAAAAGGTTTTATTGTTTAAAGATGGCGCTCACATTAAGAAGTAGCTACTACACAGGATAGGAAAATGAAGACTTGATACATGAAAAAAATGAGAATGTGGCAATAGAGCAAAGAATTTCTGCAAATATACCCTGCGGTGGTTTCATTAAAGGTGAAACAACTTCTGTAACAAATATTTCATTTTTTGCCCGTCCTATGTTGACAATATTTCCAATTTATAGACCCTTAAAAAAAAAAAAAAGTAAATAATAATAATATTCTGTGGCGTGATGAGAAGTTGGTGTGGAATATTATTACCTAGTTTAAAGGACTTCAAGAATGGCTGGTTTCACGGACCATGCTGATTTCGAATTATATTTATTTGTTACGAAGGCACAGTTACCAAATATTTTTACAGTACAATATTAAAAACAGATTTAACAGTCTTGTTGTTCTCTTTCCCAGCATTGACACATTCAGAAATCTAGTAATATAGGGTTTAATCGTAGCAATAGAAAACTATTTCATCTTGATATTAAGAAAAATGATTGAATCACTAAAGCATATGCAAACAAAAAAATGAACTGCAACACATTCAATTGTGATGTGTGTGTGAACAAGCATGCAAGGATTTCAATCAAAATAGACATCTGTAGTAATCAGTAATGTACCCCAACATCAAGAACATGATGGTACTTTTATTTATTTATATTTTATAATCATAAAAATGGGGTGCACATTTTATTCATGCACCTTAAAATCTCCAAAATCTATAGGAAAGATCTGTAAAAACAATCGTACTAAATACATTCGGTTTCAGATATGTTCCCAATATTGCAAGCAACGTGTGATCTACAAAATCTTATACAGATCTTAACGGAGTACCTAGTGTTTGTGTACACATCCAAACACAAATACATTATCTACTGCATCCTAGAGGTACCATGTTCACTACATGTGAAGATACTGAAATACATACGGTACCTCTATTACACAGTAGTTATTCTCGTGCTCAATGCATGAATGCAATGTGAAAGTGTAGTTAATGTACCTGTATTTTGAAATACAGCCGTTGTTTCACACAATAGCACACAAGCAGCTTCATTCCCAGCTACGTAGTAATAAAGGTCTCCTACTTCAGAAGCGTTAACAAAGTTTAAGATCCCCAATGCCGCGGAGGTGCAGGCAGGTGCAGCCAGGAGCTGCTCTGCAGTCAGAACATGGGGCAGATGCCCCCCTCCTCCATGGATTCAGGAGCTGCTGGAGGAGCTCCTCTGCAGTAAGAACGTGTGGCAGGTGTCGCAGACCCGAACTGCTTTGGGGTAGGATGGCAGAGAGAGCTCGTTACTTGAACACGAGTTACAGTAGATATCCCCACAGTTCCTGCAGTGATGCTGAGCAAAACACAAAACAAAGTCACAGGTAGAAAATGACAAGGGCTTGCATTTCTGTTTCTTACCAGGCAAAAAATTAAACACCTGCCACCTGTAGCACACACATTATAACATAAATGAGGTGTCAACCATCACAAGAACTCATTCTACATGTATTCTGTAATATATAAAAGCTGAATACGCCAGGGTTTGGCTGGAGCTCTGGTAGCAGGGCAGGGCAGTGACTGGCAGGAACTCCGATAGCAGGGCACGGCAGTGACTGACAGGAGCTCTGATAGCAGGGCAGGGCAGTGACTGGCAGGAGCTCCGGTAGCAGGGCAGGGCAATGACTGGCAGGAGCTCCGATAGCAGGGCAGGGCAGTGACTGGTAGGAGCTCCGATAGCAGGGCAGGGCAGTGACTGGCAGGAGCTCCGATAACAGGGCAGGGCAGTGACTGGCAGGAGCTCCGATAACAGGGCAGGGCAATGACTAGCAGGAGCTCCGATAGCAGGGCAGGGCAGTTACTGGCAGGAGCTCCGATAGCAGGGCAGGGCAGTGACGGGCAGGAGCTCCGATAGCAGGGCAGGGCAGTGACGGGCAGGAGCTCCGATAGCAGGGCAGGGCAGTGACGGGCAGGAGCTCCGATAGCAGGGCAGGGCAGTGACTGGCAGGAGCTCCGGTAGCAGGGCAGGGCAGTGACTTGAGCTCCAGTGCTCAAGACTGTAATGATTAAAGTTTTACAATATCCAATATGTTCAGTACGAGGAGAAAAGCAGGCGCTTACCTTTCTGCGTGCGATGGAGAACTCCTTTTGGCACTGTTTACACTGAGCTGCTTCATCATCTTTCAGCCAGGCTTGGCCCTGAAATCCCAAACAGAGTCATGGAGAGGGTTAGTGACCGGAATCTAAAGGCTCTGCTTACTGCAGCTGGAAACCAACACAGACCAAATCAAACTGCTAATGTTACAGAACTAGAGTGGAATAATTACGATGCATGTAGGAGCTCCTGCGTTATTTGCTGTATTTAAGATTTGTAACATCAGTGTTTTGGTTCTCTTAAGAACACAGCATGGTGGCACATTCTTAGTGAATACAATGCTCAGCATCTTGGTATTGACAGCCCTCATATCAGGCTAATGAAAAGGCAATTACCTTCAGAGCTTTGTTGACTTCTTTACAATCTTCCATTTTTAGTTTTGATCTAAAACAAAAGCAATGCAATGCAACGTTACTTCTAACAGCGGCAGTTTTAATGTCCACATGATATTGTGCACTCCCTTCTACATCAGCATGCTCCTCCTCCTCAATGAAATGTTATGCATTCAGAACTGCCTCTCTAGAACACTGTTTCAGTGTTTGACGGCTACTCTTAGAGTGGCTATCAGTGCAAGCTGGAACCTGGAGAGATTCTTCCAGTGATGTCTTCCCCTGCCCTGCTTCACACAAAAAGGAAACGAGACACAGGGGCGAGAGAATTACACACTTTCCTTAATAAACACAGGGACAAACACATGAATGAATGAATGAATAAATAAATAAATAAATAAATAAATAAATAAAGTGGAGCATTTGTTACCTGCTTTACCACACTTGGACCCCTAGCTCACTAAATAGCTTGGTATCCCAAATGGATAATCGTCCCATTGTCAAAGAAATTCTAAATATTTTAATGAGTAATCCGTCCCACAAGTGCAGTGGTATCCAAAATATTACCTGTGCTACCAGTGAAGGTGGTGCCAGTCTAGGTAGCCACCACTGCAGAAAATGAAGAACAAATGGCCCATATAGCATATATTTGATGGGCCAGTGATTCATTATTGTGCATTCATTCCCATAATGACGTATCAGATCATTGCCATGGTTGTTGAATTTGATTTCCCTGCCGGCTCTGCAGTGCTTACTGGCTGAGGTGGAGACCCATTTCTTGCAGAGCCTGCTCCTGTTCCTCACAGATCTTCTGAAGCTGCTTCTTCTCATCCTTCAGGTCTGACAGCTCCTGGAAAGACACATTTCAAATATTCTTGCAATGAATAATGACTGGGAGAAATGAGTTAAATAATAAAGGAGGTATACTGTACAGTACATACAAAACAAGAATACACAAAGAGCATCAATAGTGTGTTTCTGGACTACATTTCACAATCTGCAATGCAGCACAGCGATGGCCCCTGTCTAGGAAGATGTTGTGTTGTTTTTCCTGCTTGTGCATCTCTTTTGCAATACTGGTGCAATGCAGTCGACGAATGATGAAATTAAACATGACAGAAAACATTCAGAAATGATTCTGTGTTCCGTAACTCTCAAATCTAAGGCAGGGTTTTGGATTGTTCAAAGCACGTTTGGGAATTCTCTATAAAAGTAAAACAACATGCTCACTTGACACAAGCAAATGTCATTCTCTCTGTAGGCACAAAAAATGGGTCTGTGTCTATTTTCATGTATTATAAGAAATAAAAAGCACCAGAACTGTACATACAAGGCTGGAATTCCACTGCTGGTTCCTTGATAAACTCTTGTGGTTTATTGCATCACCGGATCCCCTTGATAAATTACAGCCTTATTATGTACAGCCGTGAATACATACATATTATTATTATTATTATTATTACAGTAGTAGTGCTGTTGTTGCATCAGCGGGAAAGCTAAAGAATTTCTCTCTCTGGTTTCAGACCCACCTTTTCCAGGCCCCCCACTTGCTGGAGCTGTGTTCTCAGCTGGGTCGTGGTGTCTCTCTCCCTGTGTATCTCTCTCTGGAGGTCCTGTCTCTGCTCCTTCTCTGATTTCAACTGATTCTCCAGCCCCGCGCTGTGAAACACACGACAGTGCAGGCTTAGTGGGTCCCTGGTGAAAGGCACTACCGGACCCCACTGTAAACGGGCTTGTGACTGTGTAACGGACAGTGCTGTGTGATGTGCTGCCTTTACAGACTCGGACCCCAGTCTCTGAGATCAGGTCAACAGCTCAATAATCACAGGTAAATCAATTGGCAATCCAAATTCTGTTAACGCTCTATAAGCACCCATGCAGACGGGCATTGTGGTGGAGGCTCTTGTTTGCAGTGTGCGTGGTCTCCAGTTACACATGCAATGGTGAGTTTGGCTTTCTCTTGATATTGTATATAGATTTGCAGAGGTTTTAAAAAGCATCAAGCATTTGTAAAAAAAGAGAAACAGGTGTAACAAGACTGAATAGTAGATTTCTGTATTGATAACGTAAATAAATACTCTATATTCCACGGCATGTAGCAGTTTAACTAGATGTCGCTGGACACTTTCTTTAACAGTTACTGTATTATTTGTTTATTCAGCAGACGCCTTTATCCAAGGCAACTTACAGAAACTAGGGTGTGTGAACTATGCATCAGCTGCAAAGTCACTTACAATTACGTCTCACCCGAAAGACGGAGCACAAGGAGGTTAAGTGACTTGCACAGGGTCACACAATGAGTCAGTGGCTGAGGTGGGATTTGAACTGGGGACCTCCTGGTTACAAGCCCTTTTCTTTAACCACTGGACCACACAGCCTCCTAAACATAAGTCAAGACCAAAGTCTAGGACGTTGTGTAATTTTGCTTGGGACTCATATATAAAAGCTAACTATTGATGACAGAAAGCAGCAGCCTAGACAGGGCTCCAGATTTTTTCTTAGGACCCAATGGCTCCTAGGCCAAAAATTATTGGTTTCCAAATCCAATTGTTGGATGCCACTGTAAGAGCAAGTTGGCTGCTACCATATTCAACTGCTTAAAATACAACAACTTGTTAAGACACTAAAGTGCCTCACTGGTTTGTTGCCTCATTATGTTGAATAAGGTAACCTATGCAGGTGATGACTGCAATGAACTCCGCATTTTATATTTGAGATAAGTGTTGTGTATTGAATTGGTGACCGCCGCTCCTTTAATTGTGTCCAGTTGTATTGGAAATGGTGGCAGCTTGCATGCTCAGTGTAGTGGAGTCCTGGTCAGACAGCATGCAACACAGCCAGCTCTTATGTTAAATACACCACAGTAAGCACAGTATCATATATTTTAGATATTTCCAAACCACTCTTTTTCATTATCACAATCTGAAAGCTCAGTTTAGTATATGGCGGTTTTTCTACTGCAATCAAGTAAGCTGCAGTTCATTTCATTTTTAACTCTCTAAATGTTTTTTTGTTTTTTTCCCACAGGCGTACACTTCCTAATTACAGTCCCAAGTATTTGCGTTCTGCTGACACAGTTCTTAATGGTCAGTTTGAGAAATAAACTCAGTTTTACCTTCAGCAGATGACCCTGGCGATAAAATCTGTTCGTGGTAACTCAAAACTTTATTTTGGCAACCTACAATTTGAGTATGTGAAAGACAACTTAGGTTTATTGGAGTTCACAAACATAACCTTTTCACTTCTGTTTTTTTTGTTTAATTTTTGACCTTTTTCTGCTTTTTTGCCCTCATTATAATTATTTTCTTAAGTTTGCAGGGCATTTTGTTAATGGCACGTGTGATTTAGTTTTTCGTTCTTGTTCTAAATTTTTTTGAATGCAATGTTTCATTGTCACCATCGCAGCTGCTGTATGAACCTGTGGATCCCGTATTCTGCTGGTGTTACGACAGCACCTCTGGACTGCCAAGCATTTGTGTTCGATCAGATTGCTATTGTCCCTCTCGCACCTCAGTTTTAAACCTGTGATATGCTGCCTTTTTTGTCCATTACAGACCGACGTCACGGTGCATTCAGAAATATTGACACCAGTGTTGTGTATGGAATTGGTGCAACGTAACCACATAATCGTGTTATTAATTGGATCCAAACACTTAACTCGTAAGGGTTTGTCTCTGTTATATTGTCAGTGCTGTATTCGTACCAGTGCTTATCCAGGTCTGTGAGCTGTCTCTGCAGAGCCTCCACCTTCCCAGTCAGCTCCTGCTTCATGTCCTGGTCCTTCTCACTGGCCTCCTTCCTGCCCTGCTCCGAGCTCTGCATCCTGGGGGGCACAGCAACAACACAGCGCCAGTCACACACCACAATCAACACCCCGAAATATAGTACAGCCAGCCCTGAAATCATCAAACCTCATCACAGTGCCAGTCACACACCAATCAACACCCCCAAATACAGTACAGCCAGCCCTGAAATCATCAAACCTCATCACAGTGCCAGTCACACACCAATCAACACCCCCAAATACAGTACAGCCAGCCCTGAAATCATCAAACCTCATCACAGTGCCAGTCACACACCAATCAACACCCCCAAATACAGTACAGCCAGCCCTGAAATCAAACCTCATCACAGTGCCAGTCACACACCAATCAACACCCCCAAATACAGTACAGCCAGCCCTGAAATCAAACCTCATCACAGCGCCAGTCACACACCAATCAATACCCCCAAATACAGTACAGCCAGCCCTGAAATCATCAAACCTCATCACAGCGCCAGTGACACACCACAATCAACACCCCCAACAGATTCTGAAACTCATAAACCTGTTAGAGAATGTCCTAACCAAGTTTCACGACAATAAATACTGTGTGACAGAAGTCCTGTCACCTGGGATATGCATCCCAGAAAGGGATGACAGATCCATTCCCCGGGCAGGCACTGTGACTTCAATCCGTGTCAGTTCCTCACTCAGCTCAGTCCTGAGCAGAGTGCTTCACTGCACAGAAAGCACGGGCCGGTTCCCTTCATTTACCTCTCGTCCATTTGTTTCATGGCAGACCCCATCTGATTAATCTTCTCCTCCAGCTGAGTGATGATCTCGTTCTTCTGCTGGACCAGGCTCTCTGCGCTCTGGGAGTGAAAACAAGGAAGGCATCGGGTCAATATGGAATCACCTTTCACCATTAGAATAACAGTACATTAACAATGCTGCAAGTCTGCTGAAAGCACCTCTCCCTACTGACTTCCATGCTTTATTACCCCAAATACTTTCTTATGTGCTGAATACAATGAGAGGCTTAGGTGGGGACCTACTGATCACAATAGCTTAAACTATATTGGCAGCAAAAATTAACTTTACAGGAGTCAAAGAGAGTTAATAACGTGTGGAAATCAACAGCAAAACCACGAGAATGGAGAGAGGTGATACTGATCAGAGGTAGCCAGAGTTTTTAAAGACTTTCTTATTAACGTATGCAGCCCGCGCTGCATGGGTGTTTGGGGCCCCAAGTGGCCCTGTACAGCTCCTCAGTACCTGCGCCTTGTTAAACATCTGCAGGTTGATTGTTTTGACCTCGTCCAGTTGTTGCCGCAGTGCAACCAGCGTGTCCTGCTTGTCATGTGTGTCCTTCGCCAGCAGTTTCATGGCCAGCTCCATCTCCTGCTTCATCCCCACCTGCAGCTCCAGCTCCTTCTGCAGCTCCTGATGGGAGCAGCAAACAGTCAACTGTAGCCCACACAACACACATCGAGCACACCCCCAGCAAACAATCAATAATCAGCACACCCCAGCACTGACTGACCTGGTGGATTCTCTTCTCCTCCTTGTACTGTTTCCACACCTCGTTGTACATCTCGTCCAGGCCCTGCCGCGACTGCCTGTATGTCTCCAGCTCCACCTCGCTGTCCTGCTTCGTTACCTGCAAGAGGAGCACCGCACACTGAGACCCCACAACCAGAGCCAATCACACGGACACACCCCACGACCACAACCAATCACACCGAGACCTCACCACCAGAGCCAAATCACACGGACACACCCCACGACCACAACCAATCACACCGAGACCTCACCACCAGAGCGAATCACACTGAGACCCCACAACCAGAGCCAATCACACGGATACACCCCACGACCAGAGCCAATCACACGAGACCTCATGACCAGAGCCAATCACACGGACACACCCCACGACCACAGCCAATCACACTGAGACACACCACGACCAGAGCCAATCACATGAGACCTCAAGACCAGAGTCAATCACACTGACACACCCCACGACCAGAGCCAATCACACGGACACACCCCACGACCACAACCAATCACACCGAGACCTCACGACCAGAGCCAATCACACGGACACACCCCACGACCAGAGCCAGTCACACTGACACACCCCACAACCAGAGCCAGTCACACGAGACCTCATAACCAGATTCAATCACACTCAGACCCCACGACTAGAGCCAATCACACAGACACACCCCACGACCAGAGCCAATCACACTGAGACCCCACAACCAGAGCCAATCACATGAACACACCCCACGACCACAGCTAATCACACCGAGACCTCACAACCAGAGCCAATCACACGAGACCTCAAGACCAGAGTCAATCACACTGACACACCCCAGAACCAGATCCAATCACACGAGACCTCATGACCAGAGCCAATCACACTGAGACCCCATAACCAGAGCCAATCACACGGACACACCCCACGACCAGAGCCAATCACACGAGACCTCATAACCAGATTCAATCACACTCAGACCCCACGACTAGAGCCAATCACACAGACACACCCCACGACCAGAGCCAATCACACTGAGACCCCACAACCAGAGCCAATCACATGAACACACCCCACGACCACAGCTAATCACACCGAGACCTCACAACCAGAGCCAATCACACGAGACCTCAAGACCAGAGTCAATCACACTGACACACCCCAGAACCAGATCCAATCACACGAGACCTCATGACCAGAGCCAATCACACTGAGACCCCATAACCAGAGCCAATCACACGGACACACCCCACGACCAGAGCCAATCACACGAGACCTCATGACCAGAGCGAATCACACTCAGACCCCACGACCAGAGCCAATCACACGGGCACACCCCACGACCAGAGCCAATCACATGAGACCCCATAACCAGAGCCAATCACACGGACACACCCCACAACCAGAGCCAATCACACGAGACCTCATGACCAGAGCCAATCACACTGAGACCCCACGACCAGAGCCAATCACACGGACACACCCCACGACCAGAGCCAGTCACACTGACACACCTCACGACCAGAGCCAGTCACACTGACACACCCCGCGACCAGAGCCAATCACACGGACAGACCCCGCAACCAGAGCCAATCACACGGACACACCCCACAACCAGAGCCAATCACACGGACACACCCCACAACCAGAGCCAGTCACACTGAGACACACCACGACCAGAACAAATGAATTGATTAATCCATGGGATACAGCTATAGGTTACAATTTAATCAAAACAGTGATGCTTGTTGGGGGAAAATAGTTTTAAAAGCCCATATACATGTTGTGAGGGAGTGCATGTTCCTAACAGTAATGTGCAGGATCTAGGAACCTGGGCTTATGAACATGCACTCCATCTCAAAAGGGCTTATAATTGCTTAATTAATTGGTTTATTGAAAAATTAAACTGATAATTGTTGGGTCTTTGAAAGGGGCGCGAGAGCTCGAGTGAGTGACAGAGAGAAGGAGATATGGAACTCGTGTGAAGGTAACGATTTAAAAAGTGACTTGTGTGTTTCCCAGGGTAAGCGGGTTTAGCTTGCCCCCGTTTAGATAGTGCTATATCTCTTTAGTTTAGGGCCCGATGAAGGGCTAGTGCTTTACTGGAAGAAACTACGACGGTAGCCATAGTGACAAGGACTGACTTCATCACAATGTATATATTGTTATATTTTCATTTACGCGAGGGGTAATGATCAGTGGGTGCTAAGAAGTTGGACTCAAACCCAAACCTCTAGAGGCAACACTAGTGAAGCAGCCCCATAATTAAGCATTTCAGTGAGACCAATTTTTTAAACGCAGGCAAAACTCTAAGATTGACATGAACCCAGTGCTATTGGAAACAGTACAGATAAATTAAAATGGGTTTATGCAATGTAAAGGATGGATAAATACTCAATGTGGTACCAGTCTTGCACACGCTGGGGTTAAATTAAGAATGTCCCATCAATGGTTGTAAATGGATATTTGGGGTATCACTGCATGAAGTCAAGATGACATCTACTCAAGCATACCCAGAAATGTAGCGGGCAAGGGGTGTCAGTGAGTGGGGTAAAAGGGGCAAACAAATCCCCAGCCCCAGTGGTTGTGCACTCATGTCCCAAACTTTCTGGATGAGGTGTATGTGCCTCTGTATGGAGTCTCCTTGGTTTTCCACAAAGGTCTAGGTAGAGCGTGGTCCCTCCTGACACTAAGCTGTAGCCCTGCATTGCACACCTCCACTCTGCGCTCGCTGCTTTGCTTGATGGATGAGTTCTCCTCTCTCAGCTGCTCCTGCTCCTCCTCCAGAGCTTGAATCCGGTCTGTCGCGGCAGCCATCTGTGGAGAGAGGAGAGAGGGACAGAGCATTAGACATGCTGCTCTGTACAGAGTGTTCCACACTGCAGCCCCGTGCGGCTCTGTACAGAGTGTTCCACACTGCAGCCCCGTGCTGCTGTGTACAGAGTGTTCCACACTGCAGCCCCGCCCTGCTCTGTACAGAGTGTTACACACTGCAGCCCCGCCCTGCTCTGTACAGAGTGTTACACACTGCAGCCCCGCCCTGCTCTGTACAGAGTGTTACACACTGCAGCCCCGCGCTGCTCTGTACACACACTGCAGCCCCGTGCTGCTCTGTACAGTGTTACACACTGCAGCCCCGCCCTGCTCTGTACAGAGTGTTACACACTGCAGCCCCGCCCTGCTCTGTACAGAGTGTTACACACTGCAGCCCCGCCCTGCTCTGTACAGAGTGTTACACACTGCAGCCCCGCGCTGCTCTGTACACACACTGCAGCCCCGTGCTTCTCTGTACAGTGTTACACACTGCAGCCCTGCCCTGCTCTGTACAGAGTGTTACACACTGCAGCCCTGTGCTGCTCTGTACAGAGTGTTACACACTGCAGCCCTGTGCTGCTCTGTACAGTGTTACACACTGCAGCCCCGTGCTGCTCTGTACAGAGTGTTATACACTGCAGCCCCGTGCTGCTCTGTACAGAGTGTTACACACTGCAGCCCCGCCCTGCTCTGTACAGAGTGTTACACACTGCAGCCCTGTGCTGCTCTGTACAGTGTTACACACTGCAGCCTCGCCCTGCTCTGTACAGAGTGTTACACACTGCAGCCCTGTGCTGGTCTGTACAGAGTGTTACACACTGCAGCCCCGCCCTGCTCTGTACAGAGTGTTATACACTGCAGCCCTGTGCTGCTCTGTACCGCCTGCACTGCTCTGTTAGGGAAGGTACAGGGCTGGCAGGACTGGAACAGGCAGTGCCTTTATAATTCATAACAATTCTAATACGTTTTATTCAAAAGTAAGCAAAATCAGACATAATGAACTGATTTTCTTACTGTTGTATGCTATTTGTAATAATGTTAAATGGTTCTGCTGCTCCAATATTGAGTTATTATCATTTTTCTCTATTTCTGACTGCCATACTTTGAGCTTGCTTGAGAATCCTAACTGCCAGTACTGAAGAGATTTCCTCATTCAATTCAGAGCACGATGTGGCCCCACCTCTTAATATGTACAGTAGGTGGAGTAACAAACAAATGAAACGAATTGCAACTTCAGAGTCACAAATAAAAACACACATCCATTCATTCTCAAAACATACCAGAGCGTGCCAGAGAATCCTAACTGCCAGCATTGCCATCTATTATGACTAGAACAAAAAGCTTTGGGTTTCTCATAAACACCCAGAGAAATAATTCAGCTGATTATGAACCGCACGACGTGTCCTGTGATTGACTGTGTTATATATTGGGGTGAAGCAGAGATCTAGTCGGTAGTGAGTGACAGGCTGCATCAAGCATCTCCACCCCTGTGTTTAAGGAGGAGCACAGTGTCAAGCGACTCAGAGGACTGCGCTCCAGATGGAAGCAGTTAGCAGCGATTCAATTCGATTTCACACACCCACCTCTTCAATGAGCTTTGAGTTAGCCTTCTCCAAAGAGTCCAACTTGGCCTGGAGATCAGTCACTGTGCAGCTGTAAAAAAACAAGAATGCCAGTGACATGCCATCAGGAATAAGAACATCACCATGGCTCCATATTGGTGACCTGATATCACCAATATGATTGGCTGTAGTTGGGCTCAAGTGACTGCTTAAGCTATTTTGATTGGCTAGACTTGTCAAGTGTAGCACTCTGATTGGCTGAACAGACTATAGTGTATGGGTAAAGGGTTATCATGACTCCTCAACACCCTAAACCAACTTGCTTACTGTATGTGCAGGCGAACAGGCAAGCGTGACAGTGGGGCCCAGAGGTATGAACCCTCTACTCGCTTCAGCATCATTCCCAGGAGTAGCATGTCATTATGGTTGATTTACAGTAGACCCTGCCACATCCGATTGAACTGATTCCAGGGTCAGAGGGAGTTGTTATACTGCATACTTTTTATCTGCAACTGAATTCATTGTGTCCTGCTACGAGCTGAATTTACTGTTTTAGGCCCATGATAAAATGTGCATTGATCAGTTTCCATCAGTACCGTTCAGCTGGCAGCAGCAGCATGTGTGAATGACCCTGCTAGATTGGATTCAGAATTATAGATAGTCTTAATCTACACTGTGGAACTGAAATCCTCTCAATAACATATGTTAAAAGAATGTCCTAACCAAGTTTCATCTTCCAGTGTAAAGTGTCCTACCTCAAATGGCGATTCAGTTCTTCAATGTAGTGCTTCTGGTCTAGTATAGCGGTCATTTCCCCATCACTGGAACAAGCAGAACTAGTTATTACGTACAATAAGCCCATGCTTTAATCCAACTCCGTTAAAATATAGAAATACGAAAAGAAACGTGGTAAATGCCATGACATGCACAGCACTGTGTCAACAGGACAGATCAGCATTGCTGTGGAGGAATACTGTTCTCATTTTCAACGGAATTTCACTCCACACCACTGTCGAATAACCCTGAACATCAGCGCCTGTACAGACTGAATAAATACTTACTCTTTGTGGCTTTCATTGGATTGGGGATCCTTGAAATACAACGAGAAGTCAATGACGCCAACCTGTCAACAGGAAAAGACACTGAGCACCAGTGACACACAACACTAAAAGACCAAACAACGTTTCAAACAGTTTTTTTATTACTTTTTGAAATGTGTCATGTCCTTTCTTTTTCTAAACTTGAATTGGTTAGATTATAAATTATAAATGACGTGCACAGGATGGAACTCAGTGTGGTCTGCAGGCTTATCTGGCTCAATGTATACAGGTGGATACTGCAAGTCATTTGGCACTGCTGATGTGGAAAACCATTACCCAAGCAGCAATGAAAACTAGACAGGAAAAGAAACCAACACGGCAGCACTACCACCACGGATCATAGAGGGCGCTGCAGTGCACGTGAAGCCTATAAGAAGTGTTACTCAGCTGCTAATGAATGCAGCACTTACAAAGGGGACCGTATCATCCATATGAACGTGTGCTTATGAATTGCAGCTGCGTAACCTTTCAGTACAACACTGCAGAGCTGACAGTAAACGGGTGCAAATTTGGCACTATGGCCCTATAGCAGCAGCAACATACAATTATAATGATTATGGCTGGGTTTGATCACTTAGCTCCAGTAGGCTTTCTACAGTTTAGCAGCAATCTTCAAAACGATTGCACAGCTGGTCCAGACCTGAGAATCCAGGTCCTCTCCTTTCAAGCACAGGTTTGCATCAATGACGTTGAGTCCCACCAGCAGGCCCACAACCACTGCGCCCTCCTCCTCCAGCAACAGCGCGCCTGGCTCGTAGAACTCACTGTGGAGAGAGAGGGGGTCAGACCTAGACTCACTGCCTAGCTTCTCCCAATGTGCCTCCGAAGGCTTTGCCAAAAGAAAGGGTGTGGCTGAGACATCAGAGAGTCACCTCCAAGGCACCTCACAATGACTGCAACCTCCTGAGAGGTCAGCTGTTATGCAGCAATGGAAACACCTTTGTCTCATCAGTGTAGGTGAGGTTTAGGCTGGTGTTGGTGTAACAAAGTAAATGCAAGGTTCTGCTAAATTCCCCTTTCTGTGGTAGACACGGATACACGTTACTCTATTTGCAATTCTAGCTTGCTTTAATGTGCATGATATGTTAAAAATGTTGGATGGAAAGTGGAATTTGCCCGAGTGGTAGTGAAAAGGTTAAATGGAGAGTTAGATGCATTCTGGGAGCTGTAGGCACTTGGGCCTTGAGAGTTGTAATACTCGCTCTCTCTAAAAATGGCTGCCTGCAGAGCGAGAGAGAACAGTGAAGACCCACAGGCTCCACTTGTGCTGATTTACAGATTTTCTGCAGTGAAAATCAAAGGGCTGTGTGTGAAGGAGTGTCCAGTGTGGTGCACATACAGCAGACACAACGCAGAGTAGAGAGGGACAGAAAATACCATCAGATTGGCTTACTGAACAACAGGCAACATTGCGAAGTTTTACTGAAGATCTCACCTGAGCAGGTCCTTGCGCTCAATCAGAGCCTTCATGTAGTCGGCCACTTTCTTCTGCATCAAGGCCAGGTGAAGCCAGGCTCTTGCTCGCCCCACACAGGTCCTTTAATAAACAACAGGTGTCACAAACATGCATTAAATACATCCGTACACACACAGTACATCCTTATATATACACACACGTACCCAGAGACACACACACACCCCAAAGGTGGGCACTATGACCCTATATCCACAGACTGTATCACAGCCGAGTTATTCTGGAATGCTATGCCAATGAAGAGTGGTAAAGACGTACTTCAGGCCTGGTAGATCCCGAGCGCTGGCTGCAATGTCTGCTGACTCTGGGCACAGCTTCTCCACCAACTCCAGGGGAGCCCAGAAGGACTTGTTCTGTCCAATGAACGACTTCTTTGCTGAAAGAACAAACACTGGAATATTACAACAAACCCAGTTTGAAATGTACTCGGTGGAATAAATGACCATGTACTTTTGCACTACATGGAATACTTTTAACAATCAGAGCTTCTCATTTTGAACAGGTTTGTTCTTCTACTGAGCATTAAAGCAGAGGGCTCGTGAGATTTTGTACAGTGTACAGATTTCATTGGTGTGAGCTGACCAGGTAATAACCTAGGCTTAAAGACACAATCTCACTGTCCATTAGCATAACTAGATTATTCAGACTTTATATTCACTTGGACTTGGGTGAAGCCAACTTATACAACCACTACACCATAAATTAAAATTACTGTGCAGCACTGTACAAAGAGAGTGGTGAGGGTATGGAATGGGTTACCCAGCCATGTTGTCAATGATGAATCACTGGGATCCTTTAATACCCAACTTGAAAAAGTTTTGAGATCAAACAGCTTCTAGGAACCGGATGAGCACTGATGGGCAGAACGGCCCCCTCTCTTTCATACATTTTTTTCTGTTCTTACATATCAGGTGGGGGTAAGCACCACAGCCTCACTCAGGTGGGGTCTAAATACCTGCTGTACATGAATGGTGTTTATAAATTGGAGGCATGCTTAACTCTGGAAAACTACACAATCTACAGAGAGGAGGACTTGTGCGAAGGAGAGAGAAGAAAGGGATTTTAAAAACTTATAGTCATTCAGATATGAACAGGCAACACAGCTATCAGTGATACACCACAATGCTATGCAATCATAAAACCCACTCATTAAACATACAATAGAAAGCCAGTTCTTAAAGCAAGCTAGCACACCACCCTATGTCAATGAAGCACCTCTGAATCATTTCGTAGAAAAATGACAGGCTGCTAAAGTGTACATTTTCACCAGATCTGGATCCAGCCGCTAATCTGGTTCATATATTCATTCCCTTCTGGGAATACAACCCAGAGTTTCAGTGAGTCAGCCAGCCTATGAAACAGCACAGATTGTGCCTAGTCACCATGAGTTCCTATATTCAAATGCCAGCTGGCAAGCTCACTGAAGAAGGAAGTGGATTGTGCAAGTGACTCTGCTTTACAAAGTGCACAGACTGCAAGAGAGAGGAGACAGTGAAGATGCTCAATGTTTCTTTCATTTTCCAGCTCATGAGCAAAACAACTCAGCCATTCTTCAGAGAGTGTCAGTAGGGGGCAGGGTTTAGCTGATAAAGTGTGAAGTATCTCTCAGTGGTTAACGGTGAAGAGGAATGTGTGAGGGCTGGTTTGTATAAGACACTAACCTCGCAGAGGTGGGAATGGAGTTCGTTACAGCAGGTCACGCAGTCAAGGGAAACAGTCAAACGTGGACAATATTTTACAAGGTAAAGAAGCCCTTATAAAAAAGTGAAAGCAAGGCAAAGTATAATAAAACCTAGAGAATGATGGTAAAGGCAGGCATTGTAAAACACAGGAGGTATGGTAAAGCATATTTAAAAACCAGGGTGAACTAATGCACATGTAAGAGGAGGGAGTCCCATGGAAGATTAATTAAGAAGCTCAAACAAAGGACTGTAGGAGTGTTTTTGCTGCAGAATGTTTTTATGAATTTTTGTTTTTAGTAAACTCAAAATTACCAAGGTGACTTGCAATATAATACATTCACTGCCAATACATTATATAGCTTAAACGGAGCCTCAAGTAGAACATTATCCATCTGGGTTTTTCTTTTAAACTCGCAATCAATAGTCATTCCACATTTTCAAGACTGGACAAACCACAGCTGCTAAAGACACACCCCTGCCCCAGTGCAAGAAGTACATCTCAAATATTTCCATTAAGGTGTGTAATGTAAAGCTAAATCTATTTCTATGAACAACTGTTTGAAACACTAAAGTGAATTAGTATACATTGTCAAAAATTAATTAAAACAGTTTTGTTTAACAGTATAGGCACCTATTTTTACTAGCAGGTGGTACAATTCGTGGGTCCAGTTTTGTTCCTTTCTCACTCGTGTGCTTGGGTCACTACTGACGATGACTCTGAGAAGTTTTGAAATGCTTTTACTCAGATAGGCTGTAAAGGTAACATGGCTAATCAGAGATTGGATCATGTTTTGCTGGGTGGATTTTGCTCATTTATGGTTGCCAAGTAAAGTAAGGCATGGTATTCTGGGAGATGTCATTTTTAGTGGAAATTTTAGGGGAAGCCGGGAAATGTCAGGGGTGGCACTCACCCCCCTGGTGTTTCCACTGTGGGAAAGGCATGGGAAAACTGAAAAATGACTGTGGTAAAGCTTTATAATGAAAAGGTGAGCGGATATGGGAGAATTGAAGATTCGGGAATATCTGAAGTGGAAAATATTTTCCTATAGTGTTATTTTGTTGATTCTGAATGGGCTGTCTGTTATTATCTGTGAGATTGTCTTTCTTTATTGCTTTGGTAGCACACAAGACTGATACGCAGGCATGTTTGAAGCAAGGTCGTATCGGTTGGTGCAGGAGACTGGAGTGGGTCTTGACTCCCAGTGCTGGAAATCAGAATTATGTTGTGCAAATCTGCTGGCTACTGATTTGCTACTTAAACCTACAGACGGGGCCAGCAATTGTGTCCAAGCCAAATATTCTTCTTTGAGAAGTTCAATTTGAAGTATTTTCTCTTGTGCTTGTGAAATACAAATCGCTACTCTCATTCGCGGTTAGCACATAATTATGCACAAAACCGTAGCCAATAAAAATGAACAACACTGAAAATATGAATTATTATTATAAAATCATGAAAGAAAATAAAAAATAAACACAAAACTTTATATTCATTTATGGAATCAGTGACAAAAATAGAACCTGTTTTTACAGATGCTTTATCCAAGCATTAACTTAAGATACTCAATCATACAGTCCAGTCTGTATGAAAAAACGACGTTGGGATAGAGTGGGAGCTGCCTGTTCCAGGAGACCCCTGTGAATGATCCGACTCAGCAGCACTTGGGTATTCCTGCCAGCAGGTGCGTCTCACCTTTGAGTGCGTGCTTCAGGCAGTGCTCCAGGACCACAAGGAACTGCTGCAGCGGGAGGGAGTGCGAGTCCAGAGAGCGGCCCAGACTCACAGCAGACTGGATCAGCACCTTCACGCTCAGCTGCATCATATTCAACAGGTTGGAGCGCTCCACAGCCATGTGGTCCTTCACAGCTTAAACAACAACCAAACAACAGCTTTAGCAAGAGAGAAGGGCGACACACACTGCAGACAGACAGGGGTGTTACTCTCTGTTTACTTTTCTAAATGGAAATAAATGAATCTGTGTATAACATTTCTATATTTCTGCATGTGTACAGAAATATGAAAGAAACTGGCTTACTGCTGTGTAAACACTAAAGCACCTCCATGACTGACAGGAGGATTTCCTGCTTCAGGTTCTGTATATTCCGTAAGGAATTGTTTTGGATTATTCTGTTCATTTCAGGGAGGGATGCTCAGGTGTGTAGTGTGGGGGAGGAGCAGAACGGAGCATCGCTCTGCTGGATTATTCTGTTCATTTCAGGGAGGGATGCTCAGGTATGTAGTGTGGGAGGAGGAGCAGAACGGAGCATCGCTCTGCTGGATTATTCTGTTCATTTCAGGGAGGGATGCTCAGGTGTGTAGTGTGGGAGGAGCAGAACGGAGCATCGCTCTGCTGGATTATTCTGTTCATTTCAGGGAGGGATGCTCAGGTGTGTAGTGTGGGAGGAGGAGCAGAACGGAGCATCGCTCTGTTGGATTATTCTGTTCATATCAGGGAGGGATGCTCAGGTATGTAGTGTGGGAGGAGGAGCAGAACGGAGCATCGCTCTGCTGGATTATTCTGTTCATTTCAGGGAGGGATGCTCAGGTGTGTAGTGTGGGTGGAGCAGAACGGAGCATCGCTCTGCTGGATTATGCTCAGGTGTGTAATGTGGGTGGAGCAGAACGGAGCATCGCTCTGCTGGATTATGCTCAGGTGTGTAGTGTGGGTGGAGCAGAACGGAGCAGCGCTCTGCTGGATTATGCTCAGGTGTGTAGTGTGGGTGGAGCAGAACGGAGCATCGCTCTGCTGGATTATGCTCAGGTGTGTAGTGTGGGTGGAGCAGAACGGAGCATCGCTCTGCTGGATTATGCTCAGGTGTGTAGTGTGGGTGGAGCAGAACGGAGCATCGCTCTGCTGCTTGTGTTTGTAGCGGGGAGCCTAGAGAATCACGGACACTGTTTTTGGCTTTATGGTGTGTATTATGAATGGGTGTAATGGAAACAATGTAGAGGTGTTTTCGCAGTGTTTTGGTATTTTGGGCTGCAGTGAAGTTCAACGGGCGGTCAACATGTTGATTATTCTTCATAAAGTGAAGGATCCTGAAAAGGTCAAGAAGGAGGGTCATTTGATTTGGTGTCAAATTTCGATGACTCGTCTCAATCATGTTTATGACATAATCTCATGTGAGGGTAGTCAGGAAATATACCCACTAGACTTCCCTGATGAGAAACGAATGGCACTTTGTCACTAAATGACACTCTTATACCATTACAGTCAGGGTCAACTGTACATATTAACATAGCTTACAGTCACATGGTAACATTCCTATATAGAGTGAACAGGTATACTGCAAACACTTATCTCTAAACTTTATCCAACATAACATATCCAATGTTGAGTCTTTGGTACACACAGGCAGCATGCATATACACCTAATTAATATAAATATTATATAGTCTATCCATTTGTTTAAATGAGGCAACACAATCATGTGAAAACGTAGACTCCAAGAGCTTAAATCTGCATATTGTTTTAACGCAATGCCAAGGTCTGTAGCACAACCAATGGTTGTGAAATGAATATATTTAAAGCAAGCATGCACCAGTAGCTTATTTAATACTGTCTTGCATCACATTATACTGTAGGCTATACCGCTATCAGTGTATAAAAAAACAAACCTGCCACTGCTCCTGGCACTGCATACATTTCTATGCAATGTAGGCAAGATCATTAAGTGTCTGTATACGTCAGCACCAACACGTGCTTGGGGTGGCTGATCTAGCCTCGGTTTCATATCTATAGCAGCAACTAGAACTAGACAGCGGACCCGAACACCGCCTCAAAACAGACCTAATAATGTTTAAGAATGACAAACTTGGCAGAATTTTGCTTTTTAAAACTATGTGAGTTAAGTCTAACGTAACCCACGTTTTGACAGCATCATTACAACATTGCCAAGCGGTGTTATTTATACAATGCACTGGGATGTAAGAAAAAAAAAAGTTTTCAGGTAAACAATCGATGTAAGTCACCTAAGTTATTACAGAAAGCCTCTTCATCAGTCGCAGGCAGTATAAATACAGTGTACCTGTTTTCGGAGGGTTGTTTTCGCTTGTGGCGGGTTGCTGTTTGCCTGATAATCCCACTGAAACAGCCGCTGCAGACCTTAAAGCGTTTCCACTGACGCTTGTCAAGCTCTCCGAGGCTTTCCTGGCAAGCGACAAGATCGGAGCCGACCAGCCACCCTCCTCCGCGGCTTTGCCCTTGTCTGCGTCGTGCCCGGCGGTCTCCTGCCAGCTCTCCAGAATCTCATAAGATTCTTTGCTGCTGTCTCCGGAACTGTTGTTGACATCTTCAGCTTCTTCAGCCATCTTCAAAACAGACATGTGACTGATAGCAAGCCTGAGCAATCACGTTGTGATGACAGCGAGCAGACCAGAGCAATCCCACACTGATGCCTGTATTCTCCCCATGCATGCAAAACGCATGTGGTGCAGGTGGAAAAACGCTGAATGTTTGTCTGTTTACTCAATTACATCTAGAGCGCAGCTCAGCCGTTTCTAATAAAACTATTGGCCATAGTCACGCAAATAAACTGTTCTGCGAGTTAAACTAGTGGTTTTCAACCTTTTCATTTCAAGTACCAATGATTGACCATAACCAAATTGGGGACGGGCGAAAATACAAAACATAATTTGCGCCTCTTAAAAAATGAATGCTTTTAACGGTGCATTTGAAAAAATGTATGGAAAACAACACGGTTCTTAATAGGGTGATTTCGAGTTAACTTTTGCTTACAAAAAACATTTTTATAAATTATTACCCACCTGCAAAATTCTCCGGCCGCTACAAAATTGTAGATGAGGGAGCGAAAATCTTCATTTCACCACCACCAAAAAAGGAAATAAAACCAGACAACATGTTCAGTTATTTCTGCAGGAGTCACTCTTCACAGTAAAGTAAAAATTGACACACTTTTAATGCAGAGGTGACACCATGAATGCTGGAAGAATTATGAACTTGTTTATAGCAAAGAATGAGCACAGAGAAGCCTACTTTGGCAAGCCAAGGTCTTAATCCTCTTCAGCAGACCTCTGAATACTTTATTTATATGCAGGGTGATATTTTGTTCATTGTGGTAAATATATCATTCAGTTTGTTCATAGCATAGTACTGTAATGTTTGGAGTTTGATTTACATATCAGTTGTTAATTGCAGATCCTTATTGACACAATTTTGTAAATATATTACCAGTAACCTGACAATGTGGACATTTTTTGACATCTGACTATGAAAAAGTTTAACCATAGATGTAGGTTAATATTGTAGTTGTAAAATGGCCAGTGTGTTCAGTTTGTCGAACATGGACATACGCTTTTAAATGCTAGATTTAATCTGTGGTTTGCATTTTATGAGTATCGAGGTTGTATACTCTAGTTTCCGTAGGTATGAACAATGTTTTTTTTTCTTTGGTGATGTGTTGTCACATGACCACTGTAAGCCACAGCACCAGTGATGATGTGTGTCACATGACCACTGTAAGCCACAGCACCAGTACTGTGAGGATGATGTGTGTCACATGACCGCTGTAAGCCACAGCAGCAGTACTGTGTGGGTGATGTGTGTCACATGACCACTGTAAGCCACAGCACCAGTACTGTGAGGATCATGTGTGTCACGTGACCACTGTAAGCCACAGCACCAGTACTGTGAGGATGATGTGTGTCACATGACCACTGTAAGCCACAGCACCAGTACTGTGAGGATGATGTGTGTCACATGACCGCTGTAAGCCACAGCACCAGTACTGTGAGGGTGATGTGTGTCACATGACCGCTGTAAGCCACAGCACCAGTACTGTGAGGGTGATGTGTGTCACATGACCACTGCAAGCCACAGAACCAGTACTGTGCGGATGATGTGTGTCACATGACCGCTGTAAGCCACAGCACCAGTACTGTGAGGATGATGTGTGTCACATGACCACTGTAAGCCACAGCACCAGTACTGTGAGGATCATGTGTGTCACATGACCACTGTAAGCCACAGCACCAGTACTGTGAGGATGATGTGTGTCACATGACCACTGTAAGCCACAGCACCAGTACTGTGAGGATCATGTGTGCGGTTATACTCTGTGTAAGCTTGTACTTCTTGAGAAGTTTGTTTGAAATAAAAGTGCCTTCTCAAAAGAATACATTCAATTATCCTGAAAACCGTTGCACCCCCCCACCCCTGGACCTTGCCACCCCCCCCCACTTTTAGAAAGGCTCTGGTGCTGTTGTATCCGAGCTGGATGATGTTCAATTGGCACATGGGTTGAAATGAATGGTGTTAGGGGTTATTTCCCTACGTCTAAAACAAAATAGTGAGGATGTAAACAAACTGGACTGCAGACTCATAGGCGTATATGCATTCTGTAATGCAAACACAGCTTTCCAAGGGACTGTAGGCTACAGGCTACCTGCCTGCACGCTTAGCGCTGCTGTTTTCTTTTCAGGCATGGTACACACTGTCGTGAAAATAGAACTGTACTGGACATACACCCATCGAGGACGCTAAACAGAAAGCACTGAATTATAAGCCTGTGGAAGAGCGAGGCACTTCAGGGCAGCAGTGTGGAGTAGTGGTTAGGGCTCTGGACTCTTGACCGGAGGGTTGTGGGTTCGATCCCAGATGGGGGACACTGCTGCTGTATCCTTGAGCAAGGTACTTTACCTAGATTGCTCCAGTAAAAAATTGTATGTAAAAATAATGTGTAAAAAATAATGTAATTGTATGTAAAAATAATGTGATATATTGTAACAATTGTAAGTCGCTCTGGATAAGGGCGTCTGCTAAGAAATAAATAATAATAAAATGTTTCCGTCGTCCACCAGATGGCGCCATAACTCTTGTAAACGCTGGGCAGTACTTGGACTTAGCTGAGCAAAACTGTATCTGGAAAGCAAACACTGCTATACAGTATTGTATCAAATGAAATTCGACAGCAACTGGACACTGCCATAATGTCATTTTTAAAAATGTATTATTATTTTTATACTGTTGGCTGTAAAAATAAACAATTACTTTAATAGTTGTGTTGATATTGCGTTGTAATGCATGTTTTACTAATCAATGCTAACTATTCTGCAGTAACACAGGGCAGTGGGGTCGCAAAGTCATTTTATTGGTATAAGGGGGTCGCAGAACCGCGGCTATAGAGTGTTGCCTGGTGTAAAAAGATCTCCTGACACAGTGGGTGCGTTCACGGAGATCATTCTGCATAGATTATGTGCAGAATATGACCAATTTCATTGGCTAAATTGGTCAGATTCTGTACAGAATCTACGCAGTTTTTATTAGATTTACAAATAATTCTCTCAAATGTAAGTTTTAGAAATTATTTTTCTAAAACAAATGGTGCCCCTGACCTAATCTAACGCCACTGGGTGCTGATGAAATGCCTCACAGGGCCGCTCAAGCCCAGGTCTCAGAAGTTCTTTCAGTCGACTACAATGATATTCTGAGACAACCCGAAGTAAATAAACAACGTTAATTAGTCCTCCGGTCCCAGGTTGTATTGACTCGGGAGTTATTATCTCATAACACGTCCAGCAAGGCCGTTGCGCTAGTAAACCAGGCACTGTTACTAATGTGGAGAGTCATGCTTCTGCGCCTTGGTGCTGTGTCTGGTCCAGTAAGACCATCTGTCAGCGCTATGTGGAATGAAGTTTAGTCACGTCCTCAGATCTGTAGTCATTTCAAATAAGGTGCTTTAAAACGCCATTTCAACTGCAAATGCAATCATTAATCATTATCATTTTTACCGGCCTCACCTCACAGATTTGGTGACTACTTTTTAACCTTGCCCAGACATGCCTCGTAATAGATAACGATATTTTGCTCTAAAAACAACCTCCACATATGTAAAAATGTAAAGGAAACTATTGCATACATTGCTTTTTTTCTGTAGATCTCTGCACTATCCATGTTTTCATAAGTCATATCAAGACGGATTGGTTTCAACTAAATGGTTTGCCTTTCTCCTCGCTAGGCGGTGCTAACTTCACTGCGAGGTGTGTGTTAATCGGTAGAGCTGGGCGCGGGCAGGCTATATAAACGGGTTAAGGCAGAGGAGGCGCATTCCGAGGTTATTGAAGACGGTTTAACATCACGGTTTCTGAGGCGGATAACCAGAACGGAATTACGATCCGGGAAGAAACTGGAAAATAAATTTACAGACTTGGGAATACAATCTAAAAACTTTGGGGAATACACTGCCGGGATTGCTTTTACTAAACTACCGCCTGTATATTATACCACACGAAGCTACAGTCATGACGCGTGTTACAGTTGCGCTTGTGCTTTTCCACGGAGCCGGTAAGAACGGGAATATGTCATTGCTTTCATGAAGTGTGATTTACCTGACACGGGAAGGGCAATGCTAACGCAAAGACTCTCTTCAGAGTACAAGAATATGGGGTTGCGGAGGCGCTGTTCTTTCTGGGGCACTTTCAGTAGAACACATGTTTACAAAATGCACACAACCAGCCTACATGTTTAAACCGTATACATGACTTTAAACAAGCAACAAGCAAAAACTAAAAGGCTTATTGATTTTGTAACAAACTGAATTGCCGCAACACTAGGCTTGCTTCAGCTTGTTCAGAATGTTTCTACCTATAAGGAAATAATGTGTTTAGGCTAAATATGATTAATTTTCCTTTTGGGTAATTATTATTATTATTATTATTATTATTATTATTATTATTATTATTATTATAAACTCATCACCGGCACATGGATTTGGTTTTCAGTGGGGTTCAGCTGTTTTGCTCTCTGTAGATTGATGCGTTAATAACATACTGTATGCTTTTTCTTGCAGTATTCTGCAGTTTAGTGAAGGGAGCTGCCATTGAACGGTTCGAGACCGACATGTCTCCAAGTGTAGAAAGCAAAGACGCTCTCACCAACAAAATAATCGGAGATGACGACTATGATTACTACTACGACAGCAGCAAGGAGCTGGAATACGAGGAGGAACCCTGGTCCGGAGACTATGACGTTGAATTCCCGAGAGGTAAGAGCTAAAACGACGTTTAGGAATTTAAAGTTCGTGTGACTAACCAAGGTCTTCATGTTACAGCCGATTGACGGAGAATCCCGTTTTACAAATCTACTGGGCAAAGCTTGTCAAAGTACACGTTGACAAGAAAACCAACAGCAATGAAAAACAAACACATTCAACTGAAATGAATTGTTACTGAATATAATCTCTTCTATAGACTGGTGTACTATGCCTTAAAATGTTTATTTTGCTTTATTTTCACTAATCACAACATTTAAAGCCAACATTTCAATGTTTAGGGTCCTAGATTTTTCTTAAGACTGTAGTGAACCTGCTACGGTGTAATTTGTTGTTATTTATTTGAGATTAAATTAGTCATTTTGCATTTACAGTAACAACTCAACATTTTCACTCTACCCAGTACAGTACTGTGTGCATTCCTGTTCACGCTACGAGCAAACGACGTCATACAGTTGCGGTTAGCGCTGTTTGGACTAGAAACCGATGCCGTATCAATCGAATCCTAATTGCATTCTCATTTTACAGTGGCGTTTTCCACCAAACCACTAGACCTGTCCACCACTTTAAACCAAGAACAAGACAAAAAGAGGAAAGGCATGGGGAAGAAAAAGGGCAAAGGCAAAAAGAGAGACCCCTGCCAGAGAAAATACAAAGACTTCTGCATCCACGGGGAGTGCAAATACATCCGAGATCTCAAAGCGCCGTCCTGCATGTAAGTACCGTGCTGCAGCATGTGCAAACAAACTGTACAAGCTGTATTTCAGCAGAATGATAGGCATGCAGTAAGAGCTTGTGTTAGGGTTTGCATAATCTAAAATTGGTTACACAAATGCTTATATATGTCTTCATAATGTACCACGTCTCAAAATACGTAGTTCACTGAGAAAATGTAGTGCTGGGATAGAACACCAAAGTTGGTTTTGTGAATTGGTATGCTGTGAGTTTAAAACTAATAAAATATAAGAGTAATATTTACAAGAAGGTGAAATTGGCTCATATCAAAAATATGTGTGACAGTCTGCTATATCAGACCCTGCTGGCAGCTGGAATCCATGAAGGCCTTGCTGAAGTGATCTTCAGTGGCCCGCTCCAGTGGTTCTGTACTAACAATGGGATGAGGCAGAAGGGCACCATGTTGGTTCACATACTGTACCAGTGCTATCACAGTGGTGTGAAACACTGCTGGTAACCCTGGGCACTACAATACCAGACAGTATGCTGCCATATCCACACTCTTCCGTTGTGCTGCGTTAGCTGGTAATGATTTGCTCAAGTGCATCACTTGGCATGTGGAACAGACACGTGGTTTCCAGTTAGAAATCCAGTCAGTCCTGAGTGTGTGGTCACCCTTTTAATGTTCTCTTGTGTTTCTCTGCAGCTGCCAGCAGGGATACGTGGGAGAGCGATGTCATCTCTTCAGCCTGCCGGTGGTTAAGAACAAGGACAGCTACGACAGGACCACTGCCCTCGCTGTGGTGGCCGTGGTGCTCTCGTCCGTGTGCTTGATTGGAATCGCAGCGCTTCTAGCACTGAGGTGAGTTTCTCGGGTCCTGTCCAGCTACTCTTCTCAGAGAGGTAGGGTGAGAGTTTTCCAGATGCACTGCAAGGCACTTTGACCACCCATCCTATGGTGGTTTATTATAATTTTGCAGCCCGTACTTTAGAGCCATTAGCTGAGAGGTTTCATTGCTCTGCAGTGAATGTTCTTCTGCAGCAGTATGCTGTGTGTTTCATATAAAAGGTCCCTGACATGCATGAAAGAGGTCACTTTCAATGCGTTCATTTGAGGCGAAATCTAAGTTGCAAGTTGATTACAAGTTTTGCATTATAATACTACAATCAGTGCGGCATGGTGTCTTAATGAAACGTATTTCCAATGTCTTTAGGTTTCATAAGAGGGGAGCGTACGATGTGGAAAATGAAGAGAAGGTCAAGCTGGGAACAGCAACGAACCACTAAAACAAGCAAGGTAAGCAAGGTATTGTATCAGATTGTCATCTGAAGTGTGGTCCAGTGGTTAAAGGTAGCTGTTTGATACAAAAAGATAAGCTCTACTTTTGGAAGGCTAAAAAGGTTCACAAATCCAGATCTCCATTTAGAGTATTTTAAAATGCATCTTCCTCTAAAAAAACATGCAGGAACTATCATGTCATGCTGTGTTTTCATTGTTAAAGAAACAAAATAAAGAGGGGTTCTGAAACAAAGAGGAGGGGCCCTAGTGTGATACTTCCATTTCCACTGTGCGTCCTGTGGCTGCAGGTCTCAGTGCTGTCCCATGATACTGCCTGGCTGTGATGGGTGGGGATGGGAAGGTCTCAGTGCTGTCCCATGATACTGCCTGGCTGTGATGGGTGGGGATGGGAAGGTCTCAGTGCTGTCCCATGACACTGCCTGGCTGTGATGGGTGGGGATGGGAAGGTCTCAGTGCTGTCCTGTGATACTGCCTGGCTGTGATGGGTTGGGATGGGAAGGTCTCAGTGCTGTCCTATGATACTGCCTGGCTGTGATGGGTGGGGATGGGAAGGTCTCAGTGCTGTCCCATGACACTGCCTGGCTGTGATGGGTGGGGATGGGATTGTTCCTGACAGGCAGAGTGTGAACATGCTGTTTGTTTGTTCCAGGAATGGGAATCGAAGCTCTACCTCAAAGGAAGGAGGAGGAATGTGAAAGGGAGTGAAGCTTCTGGATGTTTGAATGTTTCTTTGAAAAGAAGTATTTAATTCACCACGGAGGAGTGGCAGACAAGGAGAGCATTCGAAGGAGACTAATTTGGAAGGAAACATCCACTGCAAGCAGAAGCAGCCAGGGCTGGCCAATGGAAACTTGCATCACTGAAGGATATGTGAAAAGACTCGAAGGCTGGCCCAGTGTTCTGGGATCTGGCCAGCTGTGACAGTACCTTTATTAACCAGTAATCCCAATTTATTTAACGCAACTTCCACTGTCTGTTAGGTTTGAAAATGTTACGAGTTCGTTGAAAGTTACTTGCATTCTCTGGGTGCACTCCAAAAGATGTAGCGTTTGTCGGTCTGTATATTACAGACACTGCTACACTTGCTAATGTACTGTACCAATTATTAATACTTATACAAGATGGATATTTATATTTAGTATACAAGCTTTTTAACTTATTTATTTAAATAACATTTTTATATTATATTTATTTCTGGTTTTTACTGGCGAATTTGATAAAACGGCAGAACTTTCTCTGTCTGTTTTGCATATTGGCTGAGATTCGTGTTTGTTGTTTTTTTTATTAAATAATAGTTCATGTTACTGGTGTAGTATGCTTTTTCTCAAGTTCTTTAGCGCAGGGGCACGCTAGTGTTTCAGCAGGTGCATTCATGTTTAATAAAAAGACATTTATAAAGCTGGGTTTTAACTGAGAAACAACGATTCCAAAATGAAACAGTAACTGAACACTTATTAGTAGAACATTATGAGTGATGTTCTCCATTTGTTTTTTGTTTTACTGGGGGATATAAAGATTTTTGAAATACCGCGTTACTGCCTTAGAAATGGCTGCGTCCTGGTTCCTTGTCACGGTGTGGTGCAGACTCTGAGAAGGATACAGGAAGCAGCACCTTTCTAGAGTATGGTCTTTGCTGTATTAAACTTTCTAAGCCCAATTCAATGAAATCTATCATTGATAATGTTTCTAGGTAAGATGAATTGTAAAGCCTTGGTTACCTTGTCTGATTGTGGGCTGTGAATCAGACAGTACAGCACACAATGGGGTTCCTGTGTGCTGGATCTGCATTGGATCGGCAGTTCTCTTTGCTTCAGCACAGCAAAGATCCTGCTGAACTGTTCAGGACACTGTTCAGAAAAAAAAATCATACAAATCTGTAAACATTTCTAAAAAAATAATACAAACTAAAAGGCAGACTCCTGATAATAGCCTCCCTCAGTCCAGGCAGAACACTCCAGGAAAGCTAGAGAAGGGTTCCGGTTCTAGAAGGTTTGAAGTCAGAGGGTGTGGGGGGAGCTCTGCAATTGTCACTTAAAACCAGAATAGCAAACTTTGCATAGGCTTGACCATTGATGGGGACCCAATAATCAGATGCATTGATAGGACGATGGACCTCCTTAACTGTTATTTCTCAAAATGTTTTGCAATTGTTCAAGGCATGTATGTATTTATTTATAAAAAAAACTAAAAAAAAACTGTCTGTTTTAATAATTTAATTATTTGCGATAAAGACCCCCGAATAATCCTAGCTTTTCTGGCTATCTTAAGAGCGCACTGCAATTGTTTTGCATGTGTGGCTCAATATTTAGTGCATCAAGATTATCCTGTTCTCTTCTTGTAAGGAGGATGGTACAGGGGGAAAGCTGGAAGTCACAGCCATGGTTTGGGACAGTCTGCCCAAACTTACCTGCAGAGGGGTGTCATTTTAAGCAGCAATAAATCATTGATTTGTTTATTTGGCTTTGATAAAGGCAAGTTAATTTTATCAATAACATGATTACTTTTTAGTTCACTAAACTTGTAACCGTTGCCTCTGAAAGGCTGTGCATGCCTCTGTCTGAGGCTTTTGGTTTCTCTTGAACAGACTGTGCTGGTGTGTTCACTGCAATCAGCCTCTAATTGCACCCTGGAGTATAAACGGGTGGAAATGTTTTATAAGAACAATGTTTGTGTCTTTGTTAGAGATAGCTTTCCTTTATGGACTAAGCTGTATTGCATACTCAGGCCCTTGGTTTCAGTTGTACCAATTTACAGGTTTATTAAAAGTTATTTTCAATTTTCACCAACACCAGAAAATACCTGTGTGTTTATATGTAAAACAAAATATATAACCTAATATAACTGGTACCATTTCTCCAAATTAAAAAATAACCCAAGCTTCTACTGCTTAATGAATGCTTGGTGTTTTTCTCTGTCCATCCACCATATTCAATCAGACATTTAGCTAAAAATTGATTTGCACTGTTTTTTTTTTCCTTTTTGGAATACAATAAGAAATGACCTGCAAATCAATGTAAAATAATAAGTGGAAATGGAGTGTCCACCTGTGTGCATTATACATGTACTTAGCAAGACCAGGCAGCACATCGCTCCCTGTCTTTCTCTCCAGTCTCTTTGATTAACAAGCAGAGCCTCTGAATGGTATCTGTATGTCGTGGTGTAACAGGAATCCTGCTTCTGAGTAAACTCAGAGTATCACCTCCTGTGTATTCTTCTCTATTGTACAACCATGTAAAACTGTTTGAACTAGAAACTCTGGTCATTTAATAACATTTTGTATGAGAATTATAAGTAGAAGAAGTTTTTCTAACTGCAATGGAATAAAGAATTTCAGAAAACATTTACATTTCTTGTTTTTATTACTGTTGTTGGACATGACAAGATAATCTGTCTGAACTGCTGGATACAGTGGCACCAGAAATAAAGACACTGTGAGTTTCAATATCCATAATTACAAATATATTGTAGCACCTTAGCTATGGGGTTGATTTGTTCAACCAATAGAAAGCTGGATTTTAGAGCATTTGACCCCTGGAATACCCCTGGATTGCATCAGCCACCTATTCTCAGGGGTAATCCTGGGATAACCTTGGCTAGATGGGCAGGGGCATTCCTCCACATTTCACTAATTAAACTAGTGACTAATGACCAGTATACTGCAGCAGGGTGAAAAAAATAACAAAGACCTTCTTACGTCAAGATCCTAAGAAAATGCTAGTCCTCTTGGAATGGCAGATTTAAAAAAAAATGTCCATGACTTTTGAAAATGTATTTCAGATGTATTTATTTAACCAGGATAGAGGCGCTCCTGGTAAGAAAAGTCATATTAGAAAATCAATAGCAAAAAAATAAACCAATCATTCAAATGGGGCAAAACAATTAACAAAAACTTAAAAACAATTGTTACAAAACAGAAATACAAAATAAAAACATGGTAAAGCCAACAATTTCAATTGACATGGTCCTGCTTGTAATCAGCAGTTAGTATTTGCAGGATTTACAACCCTGGTCAGATAAAAAAGAAATATTTAGGGATTGTAAAAAAGAATTGTGAATTCCAGAGATACGATGGGACGCTGGCCCATATTAGGTCTTGATTGTAAAAGTAGGCTCATCATTTGATCTAAGTGCATAGGCAGAGTAACATGCCTCTACAGAGATGTAAGGTAGCTTGGTGAAGTTCCTCTGTTAATGACCTGATTTATTTACAGGTATTGTGGAAATGTCTTCAGTGCAATGCTACTACATCAGCAATGTGCACATTTGCTTCAAACCCATTGTGTTGCATTGCTGGTAAAGCTGTGGTTTGTTAATGGTTCTGCTGGACTAGGGTTTCCTCAAGGTGATAAACTGGTATGCTAAAGGTTTTCCCTACCCTGGTATTTCAAAACTGTAATAGATAGATATTACAGGCTGCTCAGGATCTTTCAGCCAAAAGTCTTCTGTATTCTGCGACACATCACAGAGAAACCCTCTTCATGACATCACCCATGCCACTTACAGTTTATACTATGCTGTATCCTCCTGCTCAGCACAGTTAACCTCTTTAAAACATCATACCCGAAGCACCTCCCACAATTCCATTCAACTGCAAAGCCCATTCAATACAAAAGCAAAGGAAACGCAGCAGGATTGAGGTGTTCTTATTTCTGATGCTTCATGCACACTTCAAGGGTTTGTTCACACTATAACAATATTACCCTTAAGTGTATCCTCTTCCCTTTTCCCTCTTTGCAATGAAATTGACAATGGACTAAACAAAGGTTGGTGAACATCTGTGTATTAATTTTGTCAACACTCATAGTGCTTAAACAGACCTCTGCTTTCAGCCTCAGTACGTCATAGCAAAGTGTAATAGAGCACAGTGAAAGCATGGTAAAGCATAGGCAAGCATTGTAAAGCATAGGCAAACATTGTAAAGCACATAGAAGTGTGGTAAAGCACAGGCAAGCATTGTAAAGCACAGAGAGGTATGGTAAGGTATAGGCAAGCATTGTAAAGCACATAGAGGTGTGGTAAAGCATAGGCAAGCATTGTAAAGCACTGTGGCAAAGTGCCCACCCCTTTATATTTATTTATGTATGTATGTATGTATGTATTATTATTATTATTATTATTATTATTATTATTATTATTATTATTATTATTGCTGTTGTAATTATTATTATTATTGTAGTTTTATGCAGTCAGACGATTTTGAGATGATGGCGAAAAGCCATGTGTTTGTTTCATTTAATTATTTAAAGCCCTCGTGCAGCCGGTGACCATCTCCCGAGTTAATTAGTTGACTAATTGTTGCTAATCGGGAGATGGTCACCTGTATAAAAACGTGCAGCTTTTCTGCACTCGAGGAGAGAGTGTTCAGGGAGTAAGGAACGGAGTTAAGGAGAGAGAAAAGCGAAAACAACTGCTATTGTGCTGGAATCGCCAGCACAATATTTGTTAGCACAATTGTTTGTTTGTTTGTTTGTTTTGTTTGGCCAACGTGCCCTTTTGTTTCTGTCTTTTGTTATGTTAAAATATTTTGTTTTATTATTTAATAAACGCACTGAGTGCTGGTTGCGCTACAGTTTGCCCAGCACTTCTTTGTTTATGATTTACTCCTTCCTGGTCTGTGACGTCATTGCAACCACTCTGCCACATATGGTGTTAGAAGTGGGATAAACGCCTCCAGGAGCCGGACCAGGAAAGCAAAGTGCGTTTTTATTTGTTTTTTTTCGAAAAGTGTTTTTGGAGGAAAAAAAAATCAATAATTAAGTAAGGATGGGAAGAAAAAGGGGAAAGGAGAGGAATGGCCAGCCCCCACAACAGAGGGACAGAGGAAGCAAGAGGGTGGACCCTAATCTCCGGCCATGGGATCTTGCATGGTGGGTGCAGAGGGAGGACTCCACGGAGGAGGAGGAGGAGCAGTGGTGCACATACTGCCATCAATTTGGGCATGAGGAGGAGAGCTGCCCAGAGGCCGACAGGGACACAGACAAGGAAAGGGATGAGCCCGAGGTCCTGTTGTGTTCAGCGCCCAAGTGGATGGAGAAGGAGCATCCACAGCCCAAGAGGGGCCATTGGGACAGCTATTTCGACCTGGTTGAGACCATGAGCTGGTGCCCTTCCTGTGGTGAGGGGGCCACTCGGTTATCAACTGCCCCCGGCCCGGAGAGGAGGAGGAGGGACGACCAGAAGGCAGCTGGGAGGCCTACCTCGACGCTCTCGAGGCCCAGAACCTGTGCCCTACCTGCACGGAGTGGGGCCACTTTGTGGTCAGCTGCCCTGCCCTCCAGGAGGAGGAGGAGAGGGCGCACCAGTTCCCAGCGTCACAAGGAGACTGCATTCTGCTCCCACCTCCACCACCCAAGGCAGACGATGTGCAGATCCCCCTTCCATCACCAGGTGAGGACTGCTTGCTGTCCCTGTCTTCACCACTAGGTGAAGACCACCCGCTTTTCCAGCTTCCCCTGCAGCTACTGTTTGCGTCTCCACCTCCAGAGGGAAGTCACAGGCTGATCTCGATTCCGACTGAGGAAGACAGCCCATGGTGTGAAACTGGATGGCCTGGGGATGATGGAGGAAAAGGACAGTGGGACTCGTCTCCGCCATATGAGGGAGACAACTGGCCGGACTTGAGTCCAACTGAGGGAGACGGCCTGTTGTCTCCAATCCCACTATCCAGAGAAGAGATGGTTCTGCTTCCACTACCTCCACCGGCAGGAGCAGAGCAGCAGGAGCTGCCTCTGCCATTCCCACCTCCACCAGCAGAGGGAATACCTGCTGGTTCCGCCTCAACCGCCGTGGGAGGACTGCTTGCCCTCCCACCTCCACCAGCAGAGGGTGAATACCTGCTGGTTCCGTCTTCACCGCCAGGAGCAGAGCAGCAGGAGATGCCTCTGCCACTCCCACCACCTCCACCAGCAGAGGGTGAATACCTGCTGGTTCCGTTTCCACCGCCATGGGAGGACTGCTTGCCCCTCCCACCTCCACCAGCAGAGGGTGAATACCTGCTGGTTCCACCTCCACCGCCAGGAGCAGAGCAGCAGGAGCTGCCTCTGCTACTCCCAACACCTCCACCAGCAGAGGGTGAATACCTGCTGGTGCCGCCTCAATCGCCGTGGGAGGACTGCTTACCCCTCCCACCTCCACCAGCAGAGGGTGAATACCTGCTGGTTCCATTTCCACCGCCATGGGAGGACTGCTTGCCCCTCCCACCTCCACCAGCAGAGGGTGAATACCTGCTGGTTCCACCTCCACCGCCATGGGAAGGACTGCTCCTGCCCTGCCTCGCTCCGCCCAAGGATGCCTGCTGCTCCGCATCGCCTGGGGTTGCCTGCTGCTCCGCATCGCGTGTGGAGCCACCAGTTACAGGGTACGAGGGAGAAGTGGAGCTCCCGCTGCCGCCTCCATGGCCAGGGGCTCCCCTCCCGAGTTTGTCTCCCGAGGGTCCGCTGCTGCTGCTGCCGTCGCCTCCCGAGGGTCCGCTGCTGCTGCTGCCGCCGCCTCCCGAGGGTCCGCTGCTGCTGCCGTCGCCTCCCGAGGGTCCGCTGCTGCTGCCGTCGCCTCCCGAGGGTCCGCTGCTGCTGCCTTCGCCTCCCGAGGGCCCGCTGCTGCTGCCGTCGCCTCCCGAGGGTCCTGCTTCGCCTGGGGTCGCTACCAGTCCTGCCATAGGGCAGGAAATACTGTGGTCGGAGCCCCACGGAGGGGATCTGCCGGCCATGAAGAAAGGGGGGGAGGTCAGGAAACCAGCTTCCCCAGCTGCACTTTCGCGGCAGAAGAAACTGTGGTCGGAGCCCCACGGAGGGGAGCTGCCGGCCATGAAGAAGGGGGGGAGGTCTGAAGACCACCCCCAAGATTGCTTTGGTCGGAGGAGCCGGCCTGTGCAAGGTCAGCCTGGCAACTGCCAGCAGGAGTGCTGACTGCCTTGCCCGTTGTGGGCCAATGGAAGCCTCCGTCCCCACCTCTGGAGCATGCGGAAGACTTTTGGGACTTTAAGGGGGGAGGTGACCGTTGAGGTCATGTGTGCTGCGCACAAGGGGGGGTGTGTGTGGCAAAGTGCCCACCCCTTTATATTTATTTATGTATGTATGTATGTATGTATGTATGTATGTATTATTATTATTATTATTATTATTATTATTATTATTATTATTATTATTATTATTGCAGTTGTAATTATTATTATTATTGTAGTTTTATGCAGGCGGACGAAGCCGTCCGTCTTAGTTATTATTTTGAGATGACGACGAAAAGCCATGTGTTTGTTTGTTTCATTTAATTATTTAAAGCCCTCGTGCAGCCGGTGACCATCTCCCGAGTTAATTAGTTGACTAATTGTTGCTAATCGGGAGATGGTCACCTGTATAAAAACGTGCAGCTTTTCTGCACTCGAGGAGAGAGTGTTCAGGGAGTAAGGAACGGAGTTAAGGAGAGAAGAGAAAGCGAAAACAACTGCTATTGTGCTGGAATCGCCAGCACAATATTTGTTAGCACAATTGTTTGTTTGTTTGTTTGTTTTGTTTGGCCAACGTGCCCTTTTGTTTCTGTCTTTTGTTATGTTAAAATATTTTGTTTTATTATTTAATAAACGCACTGAGTGCTGGTTGCGCTACAGTTTGCCCAGCACTTCTTTGTTTATGATTTACTCCTTCCTGGTCTGTGACGTCATTGCAACCACTCTGCCACATATGGTGTTAGAGTGGGATAAACGCCTCCAGGAGCCGGACCAGGAAAGCAAAGTGCGTTTTTATTTGTTTTTTCGAAAAGTGTTTTTGGAGGAAAAAAAAAATCAATAATTAAGTAAGGATGGGAAGAAAAAGGGGAAAGGAGAGGAATGGCCAGCCCCCACAACAGAGGGACAGAGGAAGCAAGAGGGTGGACCCTAATCTCCGGCCATGGGATCTTGCATGGTGGGTGCAGAGGGAGGACTCCACGGAGGAGGAGGAGGAGCAGTGGTGCACATACTGCCATCAATTTGGGCATGAGGAGGAGAGCTGCCCAGAGGCCGACAGGGACACAGACAAGGAAAGGGATGAGCCCGAGGTCCTGTTGTGTTCAGCGCCCAAGTGGATGGAGAAGGAGCATCCACAGCCCAAGAGGGGCCATTGGGACAGCTATTTCGACCTGGTTGAGACCATGAGCTGGTGCCCTTCCTGTGGTGAGGGGGCCACTCGGTTATCAACTGCCCCGCCCGGAGAGGAGGAGGAGGGACGACCAGAAGGCAGCTGGGAGGCCTACCTCGACGCTCTCGAGGCCCAGAACCTGTGCCCTACCTGCACGGAGTGGGGCCACTTTGTGGTCAGCTGCCCTGCCCTCCAGGAGGAGGAGGAGAGGGCGCACCAGTTCCCAGCGTCACAAGGAGACTGCATTCTGCTCCCACCTCCACCACCCAAGGCAGACGATGTGCAGATCCCCTTCCATCACCAGGTGAGGACTGCTTGCTGTCCCTGTCTTCACCACTAGGTGAAGACCACCCGCTTTTCCAGCTTCCCCTGCAGCTACTGTTTGCGTCTCCACCTCCAGAGGGAAGTCACAGGCTGATCTCGATTCCGACTGAGGAAGACAGCCCATGGTGTGAAACTGGATGGCCTGGGGATGATGGAGGAAAAGGACAGTGGGACTCATCTCCGCCATATGAGGGAGACAACTGGCCGGACTTGAGTCCAACTGAGGGAGACGGCCTGTTGTCTCCAATCCCACTATCCAGAGAAGAGATGGTTCTGCTTCCACTACCTCCACCGGCAGGAGCAGAGCAGCAGGAGCTGCCTCTGCCATTCCCACCTCCACCAGCAGAGGGAATACCTGCTGGTTCCGCCTCAACCGCCGTGGGAGGACTGCTTGCCCCTCCCACCTCCACCAGCAGAGGGTGAATACCTGCTGGTTCCGTCTTCACCGCCAGGAGCAGAGCAGCAGGAGATGCCTCTGCCACTCCCACCACCTCCACCAGCAGAGGGTGAATACCTGCTGGTTCCGTTTCCACCGCCATGGGAGGACTGCTTGCCCCTCCCACCTCCACCAGCAGAGGGTGAATACCTGCTGGTTCCACCTCCACCGCCAGGAGCAGAGCAGCAGGAGCTGCCTCTGCTACTCCCAACACCTCCACCAGCAGAGGGTGAATACCTGCTGGTGCCGCCTCAATCGCCGTGGGAGGACTGCTTACCCCTCCCACCTCCACCAGCAGAGGGTGAATACCTGCTGGTTCCATTTCCACCGCCATGGGAGGACTGCTTGCCCCTCCCACCTCCACCAGCAGAGGGTGAATACCTGCTGGTTCCACCTCCACCGCCATGGGAAGGACTGCTCCTGCCCTGCCTCGCTCCGCCCAAGGATGCCTGCTGCTCCGCATCGCCTGGGGTTGCCTGCTGCTCCGCATCGCGTGTGGAGCCACCAGTTACAGGGTACGAGGGAGAAGTGGAGCTCCGCTGCCGCCTCCATGGCCAGGGGCTCCCCTCCCGAGTTTGTCTCCGAGGGTCCGCTGCTGCTGCTGCCGCCGCCTCCCGAGGGTCCGCTGCTGCTGCTGCCGTCGCCTCCCGAGGGTCCGCTGCTGCTGCCGTCGCCTCCCGAGGGTCCGCTGCTGCTGCCGTCGCCTCCCGAGGGTCCGCTGCTGCTGCCTTCGCCTCCCGAGGGCCCGCTGCTGCTGCCGTCGCCTCCCGAGGGTCCTGCTTCGCCTGGGGTCGCTACCAGTCCTGCCATAGGGCAGGAAATACTGTGGTCGGAGCCCCACGGAGGGGATCTGCCGGCCATGAAGAAAGGGGAGGTCAGGAAACCAGCTTCCCCAGCTGCACTTTCGGCAGAAGAAACTGTGGTCGGAGCCCCACGGAGGGGAGCTGCCGGCCATGAAGAAGGGGGAGGTCTGAAGACCACCCCAAGATTGCTTTGGTCGGAGGAGCCGGCCTGTGCAAGGTCAGCCTGGCAACTGCCAGCAGGAGTGCTGACTGCCTTGCCCGTTGTGGGCCAATGGAAGCCTCCGTCCCCACCTCTGGAGCATGCGGAAGACTTTTGGGACTTTAAGGGGAGGTGACCGTTGAGGTCATGTGTGCTGCACAAGGGGGTGTGTGTGGCAAAGTGCCCACCCCTTTATATTTATTTATGTATGTATGTATGTATGTATGTATGTATGTATTATTATTATTATTATTATTATTATTATTATTATTATTATTATTATTATTATTGCAGTTGTAATTATTATTATTATTGTAGTTTTATGCAGGCGGACGAAGCCGTCCGTCTTAGTTATTATTTTGAGATGACGACGAAAAGCCATGTGTTTGTTTGTTTCATTTAATTATTTAAAGCCCTCGTGCAGCGGTGACCATCTCCGAGTTAATTAGTTGACTAATTGTTGCTAATCGGGAGATGGTCACCTGTATAAAACGTGCAGCTTTTCTGCACTCGAGGAGAGAGTGTTCAGGGAGTAAGGAACGGGAGTTAAGGAGAGAAGAGAAAGCGAAAACAACTGCTATTGTGCTGGAATCGCCAGCACAATATTTGTTAGCACAATTGTTTGTTTGTTTGTTTGTTTTGTTTGGCCAACGTGCCCTTTTGTTTCTGTCTTTTGTTATGTTAAAATATTTTGTTTTATTATTTAATAAACGCACTGAGTGCTGGTTGCGCTACAGTTTGCCCAGCACTTCTTTGTTTATGATTTACTCCTTCCTGGTCTGTGACGTCATTGCAACCACTCTGCCACATATGGTGTTAGAGTGGGATAAACGCCTCCAGGAGCCGGACCAGGAAAGCAAAGTGCGTTTTTATTTGTTTTTTTTCGAAAAGTGTTTTTTTTGGAGGAAAAAAAAAAATCAATAATTAAGTAAGGATGGGAAGAAAAAGGGGAAAGGAGAGGAATGGCCAGCCCCCACAACAGAGGGACAGAGGAAGCAAGAGGGTGGACCCTAATCTCCGGCCATGGGATCTTGCATGGTGGGTGCAGAGGGAGGACTCCACGGAGGAGGAGGAGGAGCAGTGGTGCACATACTGCCATCAATTTGGGCATGAGGAGGAGAGCTGCCCAGAGGCCGACAGGGACACAGACAAGGAAAGGGATGAGCCCGAGGTCCTGTTGTGTTCAGCGCCCAAGTGGATGGAGAAGGAGCATCCACAGCCCAAGAGGGGCCATTGGGACAGCTATTTCGACCTGGTTGAGACCATGAGCTGGTGCCCTTCCTGTGGTGAGGGGGCCACTCGGTTATCAACTGCCCCGCCCGGAGAGGAGGAGGAGGGACGACCAGAAGGCAGCTGGGAGGCCTACCTCGACGCTCTCGAGGCCCAGAACCTGTGCCCTACCTGCACGGAGTGGGGCCACTTTGTGGTCAGCTGCCCTGCCCTCCAGGAGGAGGAGGAGAGGGCGCACCAGTTCCCAGCGTCACAAGGAGACTGCATTCTGCTCCCACCTCCACCACCCAAGGCAGACGATGTGCAGATCCCCTTCCATCACCAGGTGAGGACTGCTTGCTGTCCCTGTCTTCACCACTAGGTGAAGACCACCCGCTTTCCAGCTTCCCCTGCAGCTACTGTTTGCGTCTCCACCTCCAGAGGGAAGTCACAGGCTGATCTCGATTCCGACTGAGGAAGACAGCCCATGGTGTGAAACTGGATGGCCTGGGGATGATGGAGGAAAAGGACAGTGGGACTCATCTCCGCCATATGAGGGAGACAACTGGCGGACTTGAGTCCAACTGAGGGAGACGGCCTGTTGTCTCCAATCCCACTATCCAGAGAAGAGATGGTTCTGCTTCCACTACCTCCACCGGCAGGGGCATTCCTCCACATTTCACTAATTAAACTAGTGACTAATGACCAGTATACTGCAGCAGGGTGAAAAAAATAACAAAAGACCTTCTTACGTCAAGATCCTAAGAAAATGCTAGTCCTCTTGGAATGGCAGATTTAAAAAAATGTCCATGACTTTTGAAAATGTATTTCAGATGTATTTATTTAACCAGGATAGAGGCGCTCCTGGTAAGAAAAGTCATATTAGAAAATCAATAGCAAAAAATAAACCAATCATTCAAATGGGGCAAAACAATTAACAAAAACTTAAAAACAATTGTTACAAAACAGAAATACAAAATAAAAACATGGTAAAGCCAACAATTTCAATTGACATGGTCCTGCTTGTAATCAGCAGTTAGTATTTGCAGGATTTACAACCCTGGTCAGATAAAAAGAAATATTTAGGGATTGTAAAAAAATTGTGAATTCCAGAGATACGATGGGACGCTGGCCCATATTAGGTCTTGATTGTAAAAGTAGGCTCATCATTTGATCTAAGTGCATGGGAGGACTGCTTGCCCCTCCCACCTCCACCAGCAGAGGGTGAATACCTGCTGGTTCCACCTCCACCGCCATGGGAAGGACTGCTCCTGCCCTGCCTCGCTCCGCCCAAGGATGCCTGCTGCTCCGCATCGCCTGGGGTTGCCTGCTGCTCCGCATCGCGTGTGGAGCCACCAGTTACAGGGTACGAGGGAGAAGTGGAGCTCCGCTGCCGCCTCCATGGCCAGGGGCTCCCTCCCGAGTTTGTCTCCCGAGGGTCCGCTGCTGCTGCTGCCGCCGCCTCCCGAGGGTCCGCTGCTGCTGCTGCCGTCGCCTCCCGAGGGTCCGCTGCTGCTGCCGTCGCCTCCCAAGGGTCCGCTGCTGCTGCCGTCGCCTCCCGAGGGTCCGCTGCTGCTGCCTTCGCCTCCCGAGGGCCCGCTGCTGCTGCCGTCGCCTCCCGAGGGTCCTGCTTCGCCTGGGGTCGCTACCAGTCCTGCCATAGGGCAGGAAATACTGTGGTCGGAGCCCCACGGAGGGGATCTGCCGGCCATGAAGAAAGGGGGGGAGGTCAGGAAACCAGCTTCCCCAGCTGCACTTTCGGCAGAAGAAACTGTGGTCGGAGCCCCACGGAGGGGAGCTGCCGGCCATGAAGAAGGGGGAGGTCTGAAGACCACCCCAAGATTGCTTTGGTCGGAGGAGCCGGCCTGTGCAAGGTCAGCCTGGCAACTGCCAGCAGGAGTGCTGACTGCCTTGCCCGTTGTGGGCCAATGGAAGCCTCCGTCCCCACCTCTGGAGCATGCGGGAAGACTTTTGGGACTTTAAGGGGAGGTGACCGTTGAGGTCATGTGTGCTGCACAAGGGGGTGTGTGTGGCAAAGTGCCCACCCCTTTATATTTATTTATGTATGTATGTATGTATGTATGTATGTATTATTATTATTATTATTATTATTATTATTATTATTATTATTATTATTATTATTGCAGTTGTAATTATTATTATTATTGTAGTTTTATGCAGGCGGACGAAGCCGTCCGTCTTAGTTATTATTTTGAGATGACGACGAAAAGCCATGTGTTTGTTTGTTTCATTTAATTATTTAAAGCCCTCGTGCAGCCGGTGACCATCTCCCGAGTTAATTAGTTGACTAATTGTTGCTAATCGGGAGATGGTCACCTGTATAAAAACGTGCAGCTTTTCTGCACTCGAGGAGAGAGTGTTCAGGGAGTAAGGAACGGGAGTTAAGGAGAGAAGAGAAAAGCGAAAACAACTGCTATTGTGCTGGAATCGCCAGCACAATATTTGTTAGCACAATTGTTTGTTTGTTTGTTTGTTTTGTTTGGCCAACGTGCCCTTTTGTTTCTGTCTTTTGTTATGTTAAAATATTTTGTTTTATTATTTAATAAACGCACTGAGTGCTGGTTGCGCTACAGTTTGCCCAGCACTTCTTTGTTTATGATTTACTCCTTCCTGGTCTGTGACGTCATTGCAACCACTCTGCCACATATGGTGTTAGAGTGGGATAAACGCCTCCAGGAGCCGGACCAGGAAAGCAAAGTGCGTTTTTATTTGTTTTTTCGAAAAGTGTTTTTGGAGGAAAAAAAAAATCAATAATTAAGTAAGGATGGGAAGAAAAAGGGGAAAGGAGAGGAATGGCCAGCCCCCACAACAGAGGGACAGAGGAAGCAAGAGGGTGGACCCTAATCTCCGGCCATGGGATCTTGCATGGTGGGTGCAGAGGGAGGACTCCACGGAGGAGGAGGAGGAGCAGTGGTGCACATACTGCCATCAATTTGGGCATGAGGAGGAGAGCTGCCCAGAGGCCGACAGGGACACAGACAAGGAAAGGGATGAGCCCGAGGTCCTGTTGTGTTCAGCGCCCAAGTGGATGGAGAAGGAGCATCCACAGCCCAAGAGGGGCCATTGGGACAGCTATTTCGACCTGGTTGAGACCATGAGCTGGTGCCCTTCCTGTGGTGAGGGGGCCACTCGGTTATCAACTGCCCCGCCCGGAGAGGAGGAGGAGGGACGACCAGAAGGCAGCTGGGAGGCCTACCTCGACGCTCTCGAGGCCCAGAACCTGTGCCCTACCTGCACGGAGTGGGGCCACTTTGTGGTCAGCTGCCCTGCCCTCCAGGAGGAGGAGGAGAGGGCGCACCAGTTCCCAGCGTCACAAGGAGACTGCATTCTGCTCCCACCTCCACCACCCAAGGCAGACGATGTGCAGATCCCCTTCCATCACCAGGTGAGGACTGCTTGCTGTCCCTGTCTTCACCACTAGGTGAAGACCACCCGCTTTCCAGCTTCCCCTGCAGCTACTGTTTGCGTCTCCACCTCCAGAGGGAAGTCACAGGCTGATCTCGATTCCGACTGAGGAAGACAGCCCATGGTGTGAAACTGGATGGCCTGGGGATGATGGAGGAAAAGGACAGTGGGACTCATCTCCGCCATATGAGGGAGACAACTGGCGGACTTGAGTCCAACTGAGGGAGACGGCCTGTTGTCTCCAATCCCACTATCCAGAGAAGAGATGGTTCTGCTTCCACTACCTCCACCGGCAGGAGCAGAGCAGCAGGAGCTGCCTCTGCCATTCCCACCTCCACCAGCAGAGGGAATACCTGCTGGTTCCGCCTCAACCGCCGTGGGAGGACTGCTTGCCCTCCCACCTCCACCAGCAGAGGGTGAATACCTGCTGGTTCCGTCTTCACCGCCAGGAGCAGAGCAGCAGGAGATGCCTCTGCCACTCCCACCACCTCCACCAGCAGAGGGTGAATACCTGCTGGTTCCGTTTCCACCGCCATGGGAGGACTGCTTGCCCCTCCCACCTCCACCAGCAGAGGGTGAATACCTGCTGGTTCCACCTCCACCGCCAGGAGCAGAGCAGCAGGAGCTGCCTCTGCTACTCCCAACACCTCCACCAGCAGAGGGTGAATACCTGCTGGTGCCGCCTCAATCGCCGTGGGAGGACTGCTTACCCCTCCCACCTCCACCAGCAGAGGGTGAATACCTGCTGGTTCCATTTCCACCGCCATGGGAGGACTGCTTGCCCCTCCCACCTCCACCAGCAGAGGGTGAATACCTGCTGGTTCCACCTCCACCGCCATGGGAAGGACTGCTCCTGCCCTGCCTCGCTCCGCCCAAGGATGCCTGCTGCTCCGCATCGCCTGGGGTTGCCTGCTGCTCCGCATCGCGTGTGGAGCCACCAGTTACAGGGTACGAGGGAGAAGTGGAGCTCCCGCTGCCGCCTCCATGGCCAGGGGCTCCCCTCCCGAGTTTGTCTCCCGAGGGTCCGCTGCTGCTGCTGCCGTCGCCTCCCGAGGGTCCGCTGCTGCTGCTGCCGTCGCCTCCCGAGGGTCCGCTGCTGCTGCCGTCGCCTCCCGAGGGTCCGCTGCTGCTGCCGTCGCCTCCCGAGGGTCCGCTGCTGCTGCCTTCGCCTCCCGAGGGCCCGCTGCTGCTGCCGTCGCCTCCCGAGGGTCCTGCTTCGCCTGGGGTCGCTACCAGTCCTGCCATAGGGCAGGAAATACTGTGGTCGGAGCCCCACGGAGGGATCTGCCGGCCATGAAGAAAGGGGAGGTCAGGAAACCAGCTTCCCCAGCTGCACTTTCGCGGCAGAAGAAACTGTGGTCGGAGCCCCACGGAGGGGAGCTGCCGGCCATGAAGAAGGGGGAGGTCTGAAGACCACCCCAAGATTGCTTTGGTCGGAGGAGCCGGCCTGTGCAAGGTCAGCCTGGCAACTGCCAGCAGGAGTGCTGACTGCCTTGCCCGTTGTGGGCCAATGGAAGCCTCCGTCCCCACCTCTGGAGCATGGGAAGACTTTTGGGACTTTAAGGGGAGGTGACCGTTGAGGTCATGTGTGCTGCACAAGGGGGTGTGTGTGGCAAAGTGCCCACCCCTTTATATTTATTTATGTATGTATGTATGTATGTATGTATGTATGTATTATTATTATTATTATTATTATTATTATTATTATTATTATTATTATTATTATTGCAGTTGTAATTATTATTATTATTGTAGTTTTATGCAGGCGGACGAAGCCGTCCGTCTTAGTTATTATTTTGAGATGACGACGAAAAGCCATGTGTTTGTTTGTTTCATTTAATTATTTAAAGCCCTCGTGCAGCGGTGACCATCTCCGAGTTAATTAGTTGACTAATTGTTGCTAATCGGGAGATGGTCACCTGTATAAAAATGCAGCTTTTCTGCACTCGAGAGAGAGTGTTCAGGGAGTAAGGAACGGGAGTTAAGAGAGAAGAGAAAGCGAAAACAACTGCTATTGTGCTGGAATCGCCAGCACAATATTTGTTAGCACAATTGTTTGTTTGTTTGTTTGTTTGGCCAACGTGCCCTTTTGTTTCTGTCTTTGTTATGTTTAAATATTTTGTTTTATTATTTAATAAACGCGCTGAGCGCCGGTTGCGCTCCAGTTTTGCCCAGCACTTCTTTGTTTATGATTTACTCCTTCCTGGTTTGTGACGTCATTGCAACCACTCTGCCACAAGCACAGAGAGGTATGGTAAAACATAGGCAAGCATTGTAAAGCACAGAGAGGTATGGTAAGGTATAGGCAAGCATTGTAAAGCACAGAGAGGTGTGGTAAGGTATAGGCAAGCATTGTAAAGCACATAGAGGTATGGTAACGCATAGGCAAGCATTGTAAAGCATAGACAAGCATTATAAAGCACAGAGAGGTATGGTAAAGCATAGGCAAACATTGTAAAGCACAGAGAGGTATGGTAAGGTATAGGCAAGCATTGTAAAGCACATAGAGGTATGTTAACGCATAGGCAAGCATTGTAAAGCACATAGAGGTATGGTAACGCAAAGGCAAGCATTGTAAAGCATAGGCAAGCATGGTAAAGCACAGAGAGGTATGGTAAAGCATAGGCAAGCATGGTAAAGCACAGAGAGGTATGGTAAAGTATAGGGAAGCATTGTAAAGCACAGAGAGGTATGGTAAAGCATAGGCAAGCATGGTAAAGCACGAGAGGTATGGTAAAGCATATTAAAAAATGCTAAACCATGGGAAAAGTGCAAAAAAGTGTTTATAATAATTATCTGCCGGGTTGTGCCAGATATGTCAGCTGTTAATGCTGAAATTCTTTGTGCTGTAAAGTGGTTAGCATGTTAAACAATGTTGTAACCTATGTTGAATATAGTGACCCGGTAAAATGTTTCTCGTATAATAAAACTACATTGAAAAAAAAGATATATCTTTTGCTTCCCAGATGTACAATGGAGCTTACAGAAGTCATTCCTAACCTCCTGCTGCTGCAGGTTCAGGCAGGAACATGACTGTTAGGAAGGCTGCTGTGTGCCAGCGGAACTACCTTCAGGAAGCTGGAACGCACAGGAGAAAGTGGGGAACAGGAATCAACAGCAGTACTTACAGTGCTCTTAAAACACATCTGACAGTAAACAATCTAATCTCAGCTCCCTGGGGACCCCCAGAGAGCTGAGCTGAAAATAACCCAGGGCCTGAAATACACAGCACTGAGCCGCTGTCTCGTGTGCAGTCTGGGGCTCCAACATGACATTCTGTACTAACAAGAAAAGCACAAACCCCGTGTAGAAATGTACCTAGAGTGGTACCCTCCTATCAATGTCAAATGAGATCACTCCCAAATGTGCACATCTCATGAATATGCTTCTCAACACTCGCAGTTAAAAACTATTGTGCAAAACATCTGGATCTGAAAGCATTACGTGAACCTGAGCGTGAGAAAGCAAAGCCTTTTCCTACATTTTTAAATGAAGGTTTTATGGCTCCAAACAATAAAATCAATCAGGAAATCATTTATAATAATTTGCTTGTGTACATTCAGCTTGAACATTTTGAATTCAGATGTTTCAGACAGTAGTTGTATGAGTAATTGAACACTACATGTATACATCACACACATATTCACATTTCCTTAACGGCAATAATATCAACACGAATTACAGCAGTAGCACTGAAAAGGGGAAGTTGAATCATTTTGGGCGCCGGTGTATATGAAGAATTGCTCACCCAGTTGTGATGAAACTGGGTGATGAAACATTCTTTAGTACAAGTTCTAGAGCATGTCAGAACGTGTGTGTGTATGTCATAATTCCTCCTAATTCAGTACAGATATTCTTCTATTTCCTGCTTATTTCCGGCTATGAGACGCATCTTACTAGAAATGTTAGTAGATTGTATCATACTTTTTCGTATAAAAAGCTGTTACCACACAATTCAGTGAATAACAATATTGCACAGAGCTTTTATGGTAAAGCTGTAGTTACAACACAATAAGAGCAAACAACTCGGCAGACATAAAAATATTACATTACATTACAAATCCAATGCTGCAACATAAACCACGCCATCCCCTCCCCCAGTTGTAAATCACTATGGCTAAAGCTAATACAGAGAATTCCCTGCTATTTCAACCCAACACCTCTGAGGCCTGGGTTCCAATCCTGCAAATCAGGTCACAAGAGTTTGTTGGTCAGTTTGCCCACAGTGGACATTAGTTAACAGCACAAAACCACCACACAGCTCATCCCAATGGTCAGTGTGTGCTGGAGAGAGACTCAGGAGAGAATGACAGGCAGGGAGTGTTCAGGTCAGGATTGAGGTGCTCTCTCTCTCTCTCTCTCTCTCTCTCTCTCTCTCTCTCTCTCTCTCTCTCTCTCTCTCTCTCTCTCTCTCTCTCAATCTCTCTCTCTCTGTCTCTCCCTGTGTGTCACTCAATTCAATTCAATGAAAAGGTGCTTTATTGGCATGACTGACTAACATCGGCAATACAATAGTACAATAACAGTTAATAACAGTAATAATAATAATAATAATAATAATAATAATAATAATAATAATAATAATAATAATAATAATAATACAGCATTTATAAACATTATGAACATATTTAAATACAAATAGTAAAGAGAACAAGACAAATGCAGTGAATTAAACATTGAAACACTAAATACTAAATTTCTTTGTCCCAATGCTTTAGCAGTGCTGTCCTGAAGCTGGTTAGTGTTAGTGTGGTTTAGTGTAGTGAGTTTCAGGACCAGCTGGCTAAGGGGACTCTTTTCTGGGATGAGCCCTTGGGTTTGCAGGGCCTTGTACTGGAGAGAGTCTGGCTCACTTCTGTTTAGGTGCATCCAGAATTTTAGTGGTCTTTTTTTGTATGTTGGTGAGCAGTGGGTAGCAGCCTAATTCAGCCCTGCATGCATGGTTTGGTGTTTTTTGCTGTACCTGTAATATGTTTTCTCTCTTTCAGCACTGTCAGGGAAGATCTCATGGTGCCTGTGCCAGTTTCGCCCCTTTCACAAGCACTACATTCACACAACAACAGCTCACTAGCGCTTTCAAGGTAAATGACATAATTTGTTGACAGTACAGTTTGTTTACATGTCCTGAAAGTAATTTTAACTGAAAGGAAAAGTTTTGCCTTTCTCAATGAAAAGAACGGCAATGGGCAATGCCCTGTGACATGTCCCTGCTGTTATATATCAGGATTTCACACTTCACAATTCTAGCAATATAATGTGTTACATCCAACAAGAATGTAAAATAATGTGTAAATAATGTAAAGCGACTGAAACTAGGAAAATTGAAAGAAATCTTAAATCGTTTATTTGTGTAACTGTAATCATAAAAAGTAGCATGTGATTTGTAATGAAAACAACAATAAAATATGCATAAATAAATAAACGAATAAACAGTGATCAATGAAAGGCGTGTTTTCACATGATTCAGCTCTCAGACATTGTGCACTGCAGTGTGTATAATTCCCCACAAACAAAGCGAATGAATCCAACGGAGAGGGAAGTGTGACATGCCTCGCGCTGTAAATTCAGTTTAGCCAGGAGCCGATTGCGCATGTGCACGGGCCTTTCAAAGATGGCGGCTTCTGTAGACTTAGAATTGAAAAAGGTAAACGTATTCTATTTACTTCTTAAACGCTGTGAATTGTATATATATATACAATATTTCAAACCCAGGTGGAAAGCTGTTGTAGTTGTCTTTTTAAATATTAGCTACAATGATGAAAGATGTATGCTGAAGGTAGCGACTTGTTTCGGGGCTGGAAGCATGCTGTCTGAGTCTGACTGTGTATGAATTAAACCTCTAGGCAAAGAGGCCTGAGTTCCTTTAACTGCATTGAGGTTTAAAATATTTTATAAAATATGTTTTACTAGTTTTTACTATAGCATACGCAATTCTATACTAATATTCTGCACTGGAAAATATACGCTGTCATATTGAAATACTAGTTTATCGATACAGACTCTTCGATTCACAGACTATAAAATCAGTATGTATTGTTTTCACTACTACTAACTGACTTTGTTTTGTTAGTAAACACAATTTAATTTTGGATGTGCCTTCAGCCCTCTTCTCCAGCAAATCCTTAGGCATTCGGGGCGTGCACCAGGCGAAGCTGGTGCAGAACAGAAGCACTGCACTAACTGCAGCTCGTATTGCCTTAGCTATAGCTTCTGTAATTCAAAACCATCATTTAAATGAAATTACATTTTATTTAATTATTTAATAAAGTTTAACCCATTGAAAAGTGAATCTGTGCACTTGAGGACAGCAGTTAACTGGGTTACACCACAACAAACACCGTTCACCCTATGTCAACTTCTTCCTGTTACACACATAGTAAAATCAGTGCATACCATTTTAACAAAACAATTGCATCCAGGCAACGCGGTTCTGGAAAGCTCTTTGTAAAAGCAAACCAGCTTCATTCTGGTCATCATATTGATTTAGGAGCTCTGTGTCCAAAAGCCTTGCTCGGCAGTCCAGCCACCCTGTAGGATAGACAATTCTACTTACTGTAACAGATGTACAGTGTCCAGACACTTTATTATGAATACCTGCCCCACCCTCACCCAGGTGTTTAATACAAAGACAAAGTAGATACTGGCTTCATCAGGTGATAAGGTACTGTATGTAGTCTCAGTGGATAGTAAAAAAGGTTTTTTTTTTTTTTTTAAATCATTTACATTTTTCCTCTCCTTGTCAAGTAAATGGAGGCAAACTTGGATGTGCCTTGTGATTTTATTGTACTGAAATGATTTGGGCTTGCTTTTGTTGATCTGCAATTCCATTAGAGGGGGTTGCCACTAAAGTGAATGTAATTTGTTACTGAGCATCATAGCTGATCCACAATGCTTAATATTTACCATGGACAAGACGTGTTTAGTACTCCTGTGTTTTGAGATTACTGTTTGTGGTTTAAGGAATATGATGTAGAACTTGCACACCTGCCATGACACTCACAAAGCTAGGGGGTTAATGGGCAAGAAATGCTCCACCCCAGTGATTCTGCATTTATTTATCTGCCCCAATACTTACGCTATATATAAATCAGAAAGTGGATTGTGACATTCATTTAAGTGCAGTTATTTTTTCCAGTTGGTATCAAAGTCGCATCTGATCAAACAAAGCACTTGACGTCTCATTCCTGGCTGTGTTTCCCAGGCCTTTGCTGAGCTGCAGGCGAAGGTGATGGACACACAGCAGAAAGCGAAGCTGGCAGACCTGCAGATTGAACAGCTGAACCGCATGAAGAAGCACGCACACCTGACCGACAGCGAGGTCACCACTCTGCCAGACGAGACCCGCATGTACGAGGGGGTGGGAAGAATGTAAGTCACCTCAACAACTCTTAACGAATACTGTAGTGTCCCACAGTAACGCTCGTTTTAGGTGTGAGTCACAGTCGCATCATTATATCGCGTCCCGAGCTTTTTGGGCATATGCACTGGTGTCTTTCTGTCTGTACACCCGTCTGACTGTGTCACACTTTTACATGTATCTGGAGAACACAAGAACTTATTCCACATACTGTGAGTCAGACATTTTTATTTTCCACGAAGCAAACACATCATTTGTTTACCTAATGACATATGGAATATGTTTTAAAGTACATAGAGCCAACACATTATGCCATCATTCTGTAAATCTACAATTGCATTACATTTCCAGGTGCAGAAATACATTCATTTTGTTTTGATAATCAGGACCATAACCATACACATACTTTACAAGTGTACCACTGTGTTGCACTGACATGTAGAACAAGTTAGAGTCCTGCATCTGGTTGGATGCCCGAGGGTGTCCGCGGCTGACCTGCAGGTTTGGGTCCGAATGTGAACTTTTTTGCTATTTGCGGTTCAGATGTGGGTCAGAAAATGTCATTTTCGGGTCAGGCACGGGTCTGAATTTGAATAACTGAAAACGTTTTATGTGCTCTTTCAGCATAACTTATTAGAAGGTAAATGTATTTCTTGGACCAAAGCAGGAGGAGATTTGGGAGGAGTCAGCTGACTAAGCAGTGTTCACGGTTTGTTTTGCTGCTTGTTCTCATATGTCGCAAGATTCTTTTATCACGTCTGCTTGGTGATATTAAAAATGTCTGTGTGGATGAGGTGAAACAAAAGATAGCGCAGGGTTTATACCATGTAGTGGGTAATAGTGTGAGAGGTAAATCAGAAGTGTGGAATTCTTTTGGAATCCTAGTGAGTGAAAATAATGAACATGTGACTGGATTTGTTGCTTGTAAAACCTATCATTGTGTGTTTGTGTACGGCAGCCACAAAACTGATACATCATCTCTGCGAAAGCACAGGTGTAGCTCCCTTTCAACCGGTGGCATGAAAGGAATAGACAGGTATTTTATAGTAAAGTAAGTAGAGATAGTTAATAAATATAAATCTGTGGAGAATGGTAGAGATATCTTTGTGTTAATGCGAGAGCATGAGTCAGTCGACACAGACAGTAGGTAAAAACAAACACTTGTGGGTTCGGGTCGGGTTGCAGGTCTTATTAAAGCGGGTCGGGTCACGGGTAAGAAGACGGTGCTGCAGTGGGTTGCGGGTTCGGGTCGGGTCCTGTAGTAGCGGATCATAACAATCTGACCTGCGCAGGACTCTGGAACAAGTTACAGTACGTATTAAAGTCATTCAAAGAACTCCAGGGTAATTCCAGCGTAACTGACATGGCATTTAGAGAAACATTTACAAACAAATGAGGACACAATGATCCTTTTAACAGTTTTTATTAATGCAAACTGCTAAGAACTTTTGCAAAATGACACATTTTACCAGTTGACATTAGAAAAAGATTATTAAGTCTTGTATCTTGACCCCCCAAAAAATTTAACTGACGTGGCACATAACGTTGTTTCAGTAACGAAAATTAATTAGTGATTCCTGTGAAATGTTACCATTTTTTTTTCCAACAAAGTTTTTTCCATAAGCGTATGAACACTAGTAGTAAGGTAGTAGAAGTAAAAATAATTGTTTTCAACTTCTTTCCAAGGTAGGCATTGAAAGATCACGAAACTGACGTAGCACTTGAACGTAACTGACGTGGCACATCAGTCATAATACATGCTGATATCTTATAGTGATTCAAACTGCTGCTGTCTTGCCTTGAGTTCTGGAACTTTGAAATCCTCACACCCTTCCAGTGTGACTGACCAATAGAAAATGTTTCTTTGACATACTTCATCAATGTCATCAGTTTTAGGCCAGGAGAAACGAAGTTGTTCGCCTTGGGAAGTTTGATTAGAAACTTCATTGAAAAGAAATCTGGTTTCTTTTCTTGCTTGAGCACTCTTCCAATGTAAAAGCGATCGGTGTAGTTCACTGCATAGTAGAGTTCAGGATGTATTTCTCATAACAAGGAATTTGAATCTTGCACCGGCTCAATGGGCACATAGTGACTGATGCTTGGAATGTATCCAACGTACAGCATTGATGTGTTGGATTCATGGTCTCCAGTAATGTTGTCAACAGGATCCCTCACAACAGTAATTGGCTTCTTGAGCATTCTACTGGTATATTCACAGTAATGTGGTCTGTGTATGGACCATCTTTGCGTAGATCAGCAAGATAGACATGAAAGGGTTTATTGGGCATGTAATGTAGGGCATCTTTTTCTCCTTTGGACAGATCTGACAGGTAATTGAAAACCATATTGCAAAGTCCACTCGGCTGCAGAGAAAACTATCCAGTTCCAGTGTGATTCCATAGAGTTTGTAATTTTTTGAGGAAAGAAATGATGTGTAACGACTCATGTTTTCAGCAGCCTCCTCTCTGTGATCCCTTACAGCACTTCTATTGGCTGATACACATTTTGAGGCTGTGGATCAGCATCACTTTGTTGCTGATCTTCAGCGGAGGCTCTTGACTCGTAGTCCTGAGGTTCTTTTTCTTCTTCATCTGCATCTGAGTATTCGAAATGCTGAGGTTCACCCTGGCGGCTTCCCCTATTGGTGGTACTGGGGTTTGGCTTGAACATAGAAACTGTCTTGGACTCTTCAGTGTGTTCAGGAATGAATGGGCTTATTGCTGCGACTTGAAGATGTGTTGTTGAGTTTGAGACAGGACTGAAGTAGTGAAAGCTGCGTGTGTCAGGAATTGTTTTAGGTGTGTGATCAGACCAAAAGGTGGAAAGCTCTTTTCTGACTTCCTGAACTTCCTTTGCATCAGCATACAGACTGTTGATATTTGGGCAAACAGATATCACAACAAAGGCAAAGTCCTCTGGAGAATTCACCAACGCCTTTTCCTGCAGAATCCGCCGTCAAACAGTGCGTTTCAGTGCTTTTGATCCAGCTACAATGGATTTTGTGGCTTGTATTGAATTGAAATATGCTAAATAAATTAAATTCAGTGCTTCATGACTGGATTACATTATTAGGTGGTAAATTCTGGTTTAAGTTTATTTTAACAATTCCTGCTTTGAAATAGTATGTCGTGTTGCTTTATGTTGACTTTATTACATTTGTATTTAACCAAAAATATGGTAAATTAAATTTTAAATAACTTACCTAGTGAAAAGTTAATATAATACAATAACAAGTATTTTAAATTGGAAATTTAAATCCTGTAGTAGAGAGGTTACTCACTACAGTACTTTAAATGGTTATTTGGAACACAGTAGAATGAAAGCAAAAACACTTTCCAAAGAAATCCTGTCTGTTTGTATTTCTCTGTGCAAATTCCGATGCAATTGAGGTTATCTGTCAGGCGAGGGGTTCCTTATGGCTATACCCACACATCAAGTCATTAAATCTGTGCTGTGTCATTTTTGATCGTAAATATTTTATGTGATGAAGAGATGAAAAGCACCTTTCTGCTGTGCTGTGGTCAGCGGTTTTGTGCAATACAAGCGGAGCAGTTTGTGAACTTCTGGAAGTAATCTTTTAGCCACTGGCTTACAGTCATTGCATTAGAGATGGGTCAGATGCTTGTCACCTTTTTCATTTTGTTTTCCCCTTGCTTCTTTTAAAATGTCAGGCATCGTAAGCAGCTGTGTGTGCAAGCGGTCAAAATCAAAGTCATTAGAATAGGTTTCCAAAGTTATTGTTGAAAACGTTACAGTTTCTCAATTAATTCAGTTTCCCAGCGTGAGATTTGTATCTTCCGTGGTGTTGTAGGGGAGGGGGTTTCTGAAGGGGGCTGAACGGAGACGTCACGGCCAGGGACCGTATATTTTTTTAGAACGTTTTTTAATTTTTTATTTACCTGCTTTAAAGTGGTCGGGTCATGGCCCGGGTGGCCTCCCCCGGCTCCGTGGCCACTGCTTCATGCAACAATATATTACAGATTAAAATAACTGCATTTGCAATTTTTAGCTGCAGTTACAAAGAGATGCCACATCAGTTACATAATTTTGTAAAGTATGAATACAATTATTCTGTTAATAATTTGCCATGACATTAGTTCCACCCAATTTGAAATGCCCAATTCGTAAGCCTGGCTCACCTCTGCAACCCCCTCGGGAGAGGCGAAGACGAACACACATGTCCTCTGAAACGTGTGCCATCAACCGTCCTTTTCACTCTGCAGCCCCGCCATGCAGCTACCTCAGAGCTACAGCATCAGAGGACCATGCAGCTGGTGCGTGGTGAGCCGAGGACACCCTGGCCGACCTAAGCCCTCCCCACCCGGGTGGCGCTCGGACAATTGTGCGCTGCCCCCTGGGAACTGCCGTCCACGACCGGCAGTGGAATAGCCTGGACTCAAACTGGCAACCTCCAGGCTATAGGGTGGATCCTGTCATGCATTTCAACAGAAATCCTAACCTGTTTATCAGAATGCTTCCAGATTTTCCTCAGACTATTACCTTGTATTTATGTCTTGTGCAGTGTCCCTATTATAAATACTAAAGCAGGGGTGCCAGTACTTTTGTCACGAACGAATACTTTCAATGAAATGTATTTGCTTTGATAAAGATTAGTTAAATTACTAGAAATGGTGTATTTTTCGTTTTGTTTTATTACAAAGTGGTTTACTAAATGCTTGTCCTTAATCTGTTACCTTGAATCATGTTATAATAAGCGTAGGGGGCCAATACTTTTGTCTGCGGATGTATCTGAAAGTGGCATGTTGCTCCAGTAACTCTGCAGTACATAAAGAACAAGGATATATGTTCAAAAGCCTCTTCCCAATGCTTCCAGGTAATTGGAAGTACTTTATGAATTGCTCTTAAAAATGCTGAAAAAAGTTAATATTTTAAGTTACAAATGCAGCCCCATTTGGTTGTCTGATCTGATTAGAATCTCGACTGTAGTGCAGGAGCTGTGTCTGGTATTTACAGGTTTTTTTTTTGTGGAAACTCCATTGTTTTGATCTTGTTTGCCTGGGCAAAACAACAATAGCACTGCTTCCTGTGCCATTGTCTAGGCGCTGCAGCTGAATATCTGGAATACTAGTTTGGAATGAACTCTGCCTTCTCAATGTGGATGTGTTAAAATCCCCACACTGCGCTTGGACTGTCTCTGGATGGGAAACTTGACTTGTTGTTTCCACTCTTCTAGTGTATCCCCTTTTTCTTTAAGAACCACTGGTCTCCTTCCATCAATGTCATCCTAAATTTCTACATGTGAACTAGGGAACATGAGGGAGTTTGCCAAATTAGGAACTGCTGCTTGGGCAAAGCCTACAAAACTTTGGTTTGTCAATTCTGCAACAATTAGTCACTCCCCCCTGGTACCTGAACCAGATTCCTGCTTTCCCCTCTAAAAGGTTCCCACAGTAAAAGCCTTTGGTTTGTCAATTCTGCAACAATTAGTCACTCCCCCCTGGTACCTGAACCAGATTCCTGCTTTCCCCTCTAAAAGGTTCCCACAGTAAAAGCAAACTGTAGAACAGCATAGCGAGAGGGTGGTAAAGCATAGGCAAGCATTGAAAAGTACATAGCGGTGTGGTAAACTATGGTAAATGCATAGTATAACCACGAGGAAAGTATAGAAAAGCTAAAATGAGTGTGCAGATTTGCCATGGTAAACTCTTCTAAGGGTTCTTTCCCCTTGCTTGTGATGATGCGCCCAGAAGGAGTGGGGATCTGGGTGGTATTGATGCCTTACTAATTAATCAGGAGAGGACACTGTGTGCAGGTTAGGGTCAGGAGAGGACACTGTGTGCAGGTTAGGATCAGGAGAGGACACTGTGTGCAGGTTAGGATCAGGAGAGGACACTGTGTGCAGGTTAGGATCAGGAGAGGACACTGTGTGCAGGTTAGGATCAGGAGAGGACACTGTGTGCAGGTTAGGATCAGGAGAGGACACTTTGTGCAGGTTAGGATCAGGAGAGGACACTGTGTGCAGGTTAGGATCAGGAGAGGGCACTGTGTGCAGGTTAGGATCAGGAGAGGACACTGTGTGCAGGTTAGGATCAGGAGAGGACAATGTGTGCAGGTTAGGATCAGGAGAGGACAATGTGTGCAGGTTAGGATCAGGAGAGGGCAATGTTTGCAGGTTGGGGGGGCTTCTCTCAGATACGCGTGCTGGTAGTTGCCCAGCTTGTGATTGATTTCAAGTGACCTGAACGAAAAGCTATACCAGGTCACTGGACAACTGGAACCTAAGAGCAGTGGAAACAACTTTAGTCTATGGAAGATTTGCTAGCACTTATTTTATTATCAATGATATACCCATGTGTCCTGATGGTCTCTCATATTAATTGGTTTAGAGGGAGGAGATTGTAAAAATATTAGATTGGCATACGTCTTCCAGCTATGTTAGTTTTTGTTGCACATAAAACTACAGTAATTGGGGGTGACAGATAATTGAAGCATGGATGTTGAATGTTATGAAAGCCATGATGCCTGCTTGTCCTCTCAACCAACTCCCTGCTATCTTATTTCTTGTGTTGAAAATGATAGCGTGATCCGAATATGGCTGCTGGAAGAAGTTACATATAAGAACTATAGTGGATGTTTAAAAGGTGTTGTCATATGGAAATAAATATCCAGGGCTTACAAATATACTACTACTGTTGTGGAGGTTTGCCAGTGAATTGTAAATCTGTTACTTCAAGTCCCAGTGAAGGCCTTGCTATGTATCCTGATAGCGCTATTCATTTCTGCATGGCTATTTCAACCCCCTTCTGCCTGACATCATCGTGTTACAAAGAGCAGTCTGAGGAGAAAGCGCACAGCAGCCTGATCTTTCCAGCTTTTGTTACCCCTGCCCACACAGGACAAAAAGGCATTTGAGTCTGACTCTGCAACCTTCCCATGTCAGACCCAGGCATTTAAACTGCTAAACCAGCTTCTGGCACAAACAGCCCTTGATATTGAAGAGCGTCGATTCAGGCTGGGAGTGCGTTGCCTCTGAAGATTGAGAGGAAACTTTTTGACCTTACAGCTAAAACTACCTTCTGGGAATGTGAACAAACTGGGTTGTCAACAAAGAGTATTGTGAGCACTACACAAATCTATTTTATTGAAGCTTCATTTAAATGCAGAAGAGAGCATTTCAGTTACCATTCCTGGCCAGTTCCATATACACAGGCACTAATAGGACTGCCTTGGTGGCATTAGGTAGACCAAGATTTGCGTTCATCAGGATCTATGACTTTGGCATTGCAGAAAAAATGTATATAGGAAAATGGAACCAGGGCCAACATCGCTGACATACCTAGATTATTTTTTGTTGGCTAGACATTTTAGTTTTGTTTTTTCTGTTTTTTTTAAATACCAGACACTATTCAAGCCCTTTATGTAAACCAGTGTTAAATTAGAGAGACATCACTCTTGTTTGTCAGAACCCAAACCAAAATCAGCAGCCATTGATATATATGTGTGAGATATTGCTGGGCTATAAATCTGTGAGCCCTCGCCCTCCTGCATTGTGCAGCTCCTGTTACAAGTGTGCTACCTTTATGGAGGCTGGGACTGCTTGACACTGTAAACAGAACTGCTTTCAGGCTGTGTAACTGCAAGGAACTTTATTAATAATCATTAAAGGTGAACTTGGGATCAAATCACACATCAGTCCTCAAGTTATTAGAGGACAATGGTAGAAATTTGCCTGCCAGGTCAGAGTCTGGGAATGCATCAGTACTGGGGAGCTTCTGCAAATTTCAATAAGCTGAGGTAATAGAAACCTCAAGTGATGATGGTGCTTCACTATTTCCAGTGGGGAGGGGGAGTATGAATGTATTAATCTGATATACATCAGGAGAGATGAACTAAGCTTCAGCTGCAGTGTAAAGTTTTTGCAACATTTTTTGTTACAAAGTTTGTAGAAACAGCTATAAAATAATAAAAAATAAATAAACTTTGGTATTAAGAGCTTTGGAAAGTGTTATGAAAGGCGCTTTATAAGTACTAGAGGTGCAATCAGAAACTGATTTATTGAATTTTAGACAGTTAACGATCAATGCACTTTAGAATTCAATAAGTTTGTTTTATTAACTTAGTGATGTAATAAATGCATTGAGAACACTTACTAAAAAGCAAGAAGACATCAATTTTTTCATTAGATTCTGGATTTCTCTTCCCAAAACAAATAGAATTGGAAGAGCTTCTAGTCCAGCGATGTGCAAGGAAAGCATGTGTTTCTGGGTAGCTATGGCAGCCTCCAAATAGGGCTATTGATTAGTGGATGTTTAAATAAGGCATGTAAATGTAAACTAATTGTTGCATCTCTAATTCCAGTCAAGTGTTTGATGGCTGTGCTGGCTGCTTCTGAGCTACAGTATCCCACGCTCAGTTCTACACAGGCCTTGCAGTCTGTTTTTGACATTCTTCTGTGACCTAGCCTTCTGTACACTAACATCAGAAAGCACACATTGTCTCGGTGTACAAGCTGCGTTTCCCACACAAAGGCAGCAGATGTTGGCGAGAACATTGAGACAACCTGACAGGATGACATCTAAGAGCAGGAAACCTGCTGAGGAAGGAGAGGGGCCCTGACTGCAAGTGAAATGACCTGGATCAAATCATATAACATTCAGAGAGTGGCCCTGACTGCAAGTGAAATGACCTGGATCAAATCATATAACATTCAGAGAGGGGCCCTGACTGCAAGTGAAATGACCTGGATCAAATCATATAACATTCAAAGAGGGGCCCTGACTGCAAGTGAAATGACCTGGATCAAATCATATAACATTCAGAGAGTGGCCCTGACTGCAAGTGAAATGACCTGGATCAAATCATATAACATTCAGAGAGGGGCCCTGACTGCAAGTGAAATGACCTGGATCAAATCATATAACATTCAAAGAGGGGCCCTGACTGCAAGTGAAATGACCTGGATCAAATCATATAACATTCAAAGAGGGGCCCTGACTGCAAGTGAAATGACCTGGATCAAATCATATAACATTCAAAGAGTGGCCCTGACTGCAAGTGAAATGACCTGGATCAAATCATATAACATTCAAAGAGGGGCCCTGACTACAAGTGAAATGACCTGGATCAAATCATATAACATTCAAAGAGGGGCCCTGACTGCAAGTGAAATGACCTGGATCAAATCATATAACATTCAAAGAGGGGCCCTGACTGCAAGTAAAATGACATGGATCAAATCATATAACATTCAAAGAGGGGCCCTGACTGCAAGTGAAATGACCTGGATCAAATCATATAACATTCAGAGAGGGGCCCTGACTGCAAGTGAAATGACCTGGATTAAATCATATAACATTCAAAGAGGGGCCCTGACTGCAAGTGAAATGACCTGGATCAAATCATATAACATTCAGAGAGGGGCCCTGACTGCAAGTGAAATGACCTGGATTAAATCATATAACATTCAGAGACGGGCCCTGACTGCACGTGAAAACCTGGATCAAATCATATAGCAACTTGTCCAGGGCCTGAAAATGTCTGTGGGTGGCACTGGGTACCAGTCTTGGCAGTCGGTATGGCACAACTAAATTTTTTTGGTCTAATAATATAAATGGCACATCCGATAAATGGTACAAATGCCCCTGAGGGACATCTTTCTTTTTGAAGATTGTGCATTCGGGGATACCAATACATTATATATATATATATATATATATATATATATATATATATATATATATAAATTACTAACAGAAACTATTAATTATTTGACAAAAGTTTAAGAAATTGAGAAAGACCTTTAGTCGAAGTGTTGGTCAGTAGTTTAAAAGAATTTCAATAATTTATTTTAGTATTGCGCCAAGATATTTAATGTGCATGCTCTTTGAGTGGGGTTGCGTTTTCTTCCTCTGTGTTGGAGCGGATTGTATGAGAGGTGTTGAATAGAAAAAGGTTTCTGAGGAATGTTGAGAAGTGGATGCCAGGGACCATGACATTAAGCAAGTGTCACAAAGACTGCTGACGGCTCACACTGTTTTGTTTGGAATAGCTGTGCAAGTGCAAGCGCTGTGCTTCCAAAGTTATATGATTTGCATATCCTGACTTTCAGCACCGGAGAAAGGCTTAGTGTTTCACATGAGTGATGCTCAGTGTAGAATATAGAAGGGGTAGCTGCTGGGCTTTATTGCATCACTAAAAGGCATAAATGTTGTAATGCATAGGCAGTGTTGGACACTTTACTGAAAAAAGTAACTATTACCTGTTTCTTCCTTATTACTTAATAAAAAAAGTAGCAAGTTATATTACTCGTTACATGTTACTCGTTACATTTCTTTCTCTTGTCTTGTCCTGCGAAACAGTTCCTTACTTTTTAACTATACTGGTAATTAGTTTATTAAATGTGTCAAACAAACAACATTTGACTTTGATATTGTTGCCGTCGTCCTCCGTAATCTCAAAGTAGTGGCAATACCTCCAACCATAGAAGGTAAGCTGTGATACTTGCGAAGACATTTTTTGAATTATTTCCTCCCTGATCTTTTATGGTTACTTTAATGTGGTTACTGGGTAAACTACAGAGCAACAGTTTGCTTGTTAACATAGCAACTGTACAGGGCTTGTTCGCTTTTATACGTGTTGGGTTTTTGACAACTGCGTTAAAACTATTTTAAACAAAAAATGAATCCAGAAATGACAAAATTCACAGAGAGTGAAAATAATTTATTATGAATCATATTTAGTGTGGGTCTCTGTGAATTCAGACCAAGAAAGGCTGATCATTTAGGAGTTCAAAACATTTCTGTTTATCTTATTGGTGTGGTGGCCGATACGGTACCAAAACACGATTTTAGAAAAGAGAGATCATCATTTTTCATTTGTTTAGTTCATGCTTCCCTGAGCTACAGCAGAGCCTACATATGAAATGCATAACCTCTGGCTGCTGCAGGTAGTCGCAGGAGCTTTCCTTCTTTAATTCAATGGGAGTAATGTAAACAAACCAGAAAGCTAGCAAGTTCTGGTTACTGAGTGCAAAGAAAGGTAAACTTTGAACACGAATGCAGTATGCTGCCTAAAATTTGATACTGCATTAAGATGAAATAGGAGGATTCAAATGCTGAAGACCTGTCAACATTCTGTGCGTCTGCAATCCGAAAATAACTAAGTAGAAAAGGAAGAGCGCATATAAAGCCTAACTGAATGGCAGACTGTGCCGAGGAAACTTGAGATGAGAATAATGGGTTATTCATCTGCTGCTAATGTAGGAGTCCTAACAGTTGTCCTGTTACTCCTTATCTAAAGATCTCTGTGTTTGTCGTGGTTTTGTGGACTGATCTAAAAACCCTTTCCATTGCCAGCACTGTCCATGTTCTCCCAGTCTACAATAGCAGTTATTCACCCCTGAGGAATTGTTTTGTCTTGTATTCAAAACTGACTTTACTTTTCCGCAATGAATTGGACCCCAGCTAAAGTCCTATGTGTAGCAACGTCAGTGTAAAACTCCTAGTGCTTGTTGCACAGGAAGTGAATCAGTAGTGTGGTGGCAGGATGAGCTTAAAATGAAGTCTGGGGAAGTGATCTGCAGCAATGCCATGTAGCTTAATGATGAGGTCTGGCAATGTTTATGAAATAGCCATTCTTTTAATATTGTTAGCTCAGAAGGCATGTTGAAATATTAGATATGATATTGGTGTGTCTTTTAAACATTTTAATTTATTAAAGATCTGAACTTGCTTATTCTCTATCCAGTTCATGATACCAAGCCAAAACCTGAAATGTAAAAGTTGAGACTAATTTAGGTTTAAATGTGTTCATATTCTTTTTATTCATGAGAAAAACAGAACAGAAGGCAACTTCCAGGCGACTTCAAAATGAATGTGAAGATTTTGTTTCTTGAACATTGCCTGCGGTGGAACTTGCTTAAAAAATGACAGCAAAGATTGTCTCGGGTCTTGTCCTTATTTAGCCATTGTAAAGCTACAGCTCCCACTATGGCCAGTTGTGGTAGTGCTAGTCCATTTGGTTCCCCCTTACTGCATTAAGTTAATTACATTTTTAGAAATGATTAGATCTGTGTTCGAAGGTTCATTCTCTTGCCAGGGATTCGAAGATTGTTTTAAACCTTTGAAGGTTCGTCAGACGCCATTCACGCAAAAGCGAATGTTGTTTCCTGTCAACAGAAACTGTTTTACAATGTGTGAATATTATAAATCACACGCATTAAATGTCACATTACACATTAAATGTCACTCACATGGACAATTCAGTCTTTTGATTTAGTATAATGCATATTACGTAAACAAAAAGTTGTATTATTTGTATAAAATCCACTACCAAATCGTTATACGTAGCAACTCTATATGGCACCACTGCCGTGTACTGGAGCAGGGTATAGTATCCAAAGCACTGGGGGGGAGGTGGTTGTAGATCTCAGTAAAATATGTACTGATTACGTTGTGTACAAGTCAGTGTAAGAGAAGTGCTATGGTAGAGTAAGTGTGAAACATGCAAAATATACGCTAACACTAATAATTTCAATTCTGAAAACTGATCATCGTGTGCCTCTTCCCCCCTCCAGCTCGTGTTATCCAGAAGCAAGCCTTCAATTTATTCATTCACCATCATGACAGCAAAGCGTTTTATAGCATAAGCTGTGTTAAAAGAAATGTCTCGAAACCCCCCTGCTGTTTTGGAATTTTTTTGTTAAATACCCAGATGACCAATAAAAAAGTTGAATGCAAACTGTGCAAGCGACTCTTATTATGGAGGTATAACCAATCTCTGGGGTCACTTGACAAGCGTAAGTTCATATTATTATTATTATTATTATTATTATTATTATTATTAGTAGTAGTAGTAGTAGTGAAATGTGACTGATAACCTGCTTGGAAGGTTGACTGTTAAATAAAGCTTTGTTTTGCCTCAATCCGCTGCAGTTGGTGCTGCTGCAATGCAAGCTTACTGTATATATCACAAGCAGCCTCAATTACGTGTAAATAAACAACATGTATTTTTATTTAAATTATAAAAACATGATTACTCTTCTGAATAATGTATTTTTAAACTACATGTGAATGTTTGTTTTATTCCATTTATATGGATAATGGTAAAATAATAGGAGTTTCAGTCCAATATAAACAAGTAGCTATTGTGACGTCACCAGTAAATTATGCAAATGAGTACCATCGAAGGTTCGAACCTTCCTTCGGTAATGTGTTCCTAACCTTCGAAGGTCAAAATGTACCCTTCGTTGCAGCCCTAGAAATGATTAACCCAGAATACGCTTGTTTGTTGTAGGTTTCCCTGGAGTTATGACTGGGTGGGACTGGGAGCAATGTGCGTCTCTACCACTGCACCTTCATCTTTATGACAGTTTCTGGAGGGTTGCATGTACATTTCACTCTCGATGAAACTCTTTATTGATGGGCATCCCACAAAGACACAATAGATCCTAGTCACTGAACAGATAAGAATTTGTATATTTAAATCTGCGTCTGTTTGAAGTCTATTTTCAGCAGCAAGGTGTTTTATTGGTTTTGGAATTTCAGAAAGTTTAGGAAGTCTGAATTCTACTACAATAAAGGCTGTCCCACCTGCACATTTGGATTTCATGTGAGTTGGGGCTGGGTGCACCAGCAGGCTAATTTTATTAGAAGTTGTTCTTTATCACAAATGCAACTTGCGTTCTGGCACTGATTGGACACTTCATTGTAAACAAGGCCCAGTCAGTGACTGTGTGTGACCAGAGCCATTGTTCAGCACCATTCATGGGAACTAAATTCACGAGCATCAGGTGTATTATTGAATAATCAAATAAAAGGTAGCAAAAGCAGATATTGGGGGGCCTCCGAACACTTCCTGTGCCGTTGTCAGACTCTCCAGAAATGCGTCGCTCTTTGTTGACACTGACAGCGATTGCAGGTCAGATACTGATTTTGACAGAATTTCAGCATTCGTGGTTGTATGCTCTCATATGTTCCACATTTCATTTACTCTATAAAATTAAAAAATGTAATATATGCTTTCTGTGCTTTTTCTTGTTAACGAGGGGTTAAAAGTTTCCCCAGGCCAATCAGAGTTTTGCATGTGGGTGCAAGGTTGAATAAGCCTGGTGTTCCCTTGAAAAAAAAATTGCTTTCAAATTCACGTTTCGCATCAAGAAATTAAGACAAGCGCAGCGAACCACACTGCATTCCAAAAAAGATTTACACAGTTTGCTAGAGTTTCGTCTTTTAGCTTATCCCAGGAACAATCCTTCTATTCGGGCTTGTGACTCAGAATCCAGGAGGATGATCAGTTCTCACAGCATCTCTTCCAGGCGTGCTCTGCTCAGTTGAAACCTCTGCGGAAGGCAAAGGTTCCGAGGTTTGTTTTGGCAGTGTTTCAGTAGCTTTGCTGCTTGAATGACTGTCTCAGTGTGTGCTGGGGAATTTCCCATCTCCCGGGTTGGAATGACTCACTGTCAACCAATGCATCGTTAATGAGCCAGTTAAAGAAACTTCAGTGACTCTAGTAATACCCCCACAAAGACTATTAATAACCCGTTACAGGTGTCACTTCATGAGTGATACCATCAGGCCACTGCAGAAACCCTTGCATACCAAGAAAATAACAACCTCTGACAAGTAAACGTTCAATCTACAGGGACGTGCAATTCATATTGCCCAACGCTCGGGACATCATTATTTGTGTGAGGGACAACAAGTTTTGCCAGATGGCTTCCAAGAGAGCCTCTGGCAAGGCACAGACTAAACTAAGTTATTTACATTTTTTGTAAATTGGCAAATAAGTGATGCTGCTTTCTTAATACTTGAACCTGACATTTAAATACAACAATCTAGTAGAGTTAAAAAAATGCTATAGTCGCTAAGGTATTAGCGGATTAGAAAAAATCGTGTTTTGTAATTTTATAAAATTATTTCCGAGTCTACTTTGTGGTTAAGTGTGTACTTGTTGGGATGTTTAAAACAAAAACAAAACAAAAAAAAAAACGGGAAGTCTACTGTTCAGAAGCATTTCAAGACAAACTTTCCCTTGCAAAAAATGTAATGATTATTTTTTTAATTCGATTTTAGTGTTCCTATTTTGCCATTTACCATATTTACATATTTTTTAGATTTAAGCGCTGTGTTAAATTTTTTTATTTTTGTTTTACTAGATATGAACAGAAACGATATTAGTTATTTATTGGACATGCACAATGCATCGCTTTGTGAAACTAGTGCAGGGAAAGAATGTTGACCCCCCCCCCCCAAAAAAAAGCCATCCGGGTATGAAACCAGGTTAGCCATCATGGGATCATGGGACACGATGTTAGATGAGAAAAAATAGCTGTAAAATGTTGTACACTGTTTAAAAAAAAAAAAAAGTATATAATAGACCTAAACAAATGAAAAACATATTTTGTCTTTGCAGCATTTGATGGAGCCTACTGTAAATATTGCGTGGATTTTGGTAGAAAAACACTAAACTGCAGAGAAACTTGACAGGTTATACACAAATCACAGGGAAGCTTTTATATATTTTGAAGAATGTGGTGAACCAGTCAAGCTACAAGGCTAGATCTGACCCTGTTAATCACTAATTGACTGACTGAGTTCACTGTTTAATGGACAAGAAGTTTTTTTCAGAATTTTTAGGATCACAAGACCCCCCCCCCCCCACACACACACAATTGTGATGTGGTACCCCAGTATACAAGTTGTGACAGTCCTCATTGCAGAAAAACAAATGAAGAATAAGTATCCCACCTAGTCTGTCACGTTGGTAGTACATGGTCTAGCCTGGTGTATGTAATAAAAGAAGAGATTCTACAACTACCAAGCAATGATGTCCATGCCCCATGGAGAGGTCGTTTCATTCCAGTCATAGCAGTGTGGTGCGGTGACATGAAGCTGTATCTGTGGAATCAGAATGGGGTGACCACCAGTTGGAACATTGCTCTAGTGCACATACACGGGATCAAAACACAGACTTATAATAAACGTGCTGTTCCTGGTCTTCACTGTTAAATGTACGAGTGCTTAGTAACATCGCAGCACTGGGACATGTCAAGGATGACAGCTTGAGGAGGCGTGTCCAGGTGCTTCAAAGTTTTGGTTTAGTTTATTCTTGTCCCTGAATGAAAATTGTTTAACCGGTTCCCTCCATTGCAGGCATGCGCTCCTACCCCTATTTGGTTTTGGAGAAGAAAATATATGTTTCATGTGAAATTTGCCAGTAACATAAACCACAACAAATGCAACATTTTTGTTAAGGCTTGCATGAAAGCCCCACACATCATCAATTTTTAAATGTACTTTTGTTTTTTTAGCAGCAATTAGCTAGTGATAAAATAATTGGCCAGCCATAGTGTTTTTATTTATTTTTTTCCCTGTGTTTGGGAGCTAGAGTAAGCTTGTTGTTGGAAGGTTTTGGCATTTGTGTATTTCAGCTTGTCTCGGATTCTAATATTGTGTCATGTTGTTGTTTTAGGTTTATCCTGCAGTCTAAAGAAGTGATTCATAATCAACTCCTGGAAAAGCAGAAGGGAGCAGATGAGAAGATAAAGGAACTTGAGGTGAGTCTTGAACCAGGGCTGTAGTGTTTCACTGTGGAGAAAGAGAAAGGCAGGCACCTGTTTCAGTCAAAATCATTATACCAAGGTGTTGTAGATTCACTAAAGATCGGAAATGACGAGTAAAGGTCCGTGCTAACTGGGGCCTGTGAATCCATCTGTATGACACTGTCATTGAGTCCGCGCTGGTTACTTGCTGAGCTGGTATACATCAGGGAAAAGGTGATGGGCTTTCACAAGCCAAAAATCCTGACTTTGTGAGAAGCAACAGCAGCATGCCCTTGTCTAGCTCTACAGTGTCCTTGGAAAATGCTGTAAGAATTCGTTTTATTGCCGTTCCTCTTTGACACCATGCCAAGAGATTCTCAAAACTGCATTTTTTACATTTCTCGGATCTTAGTGTATGTACAGTATTGTGCAAAAGTTTTAGGCAGGTGTGAAAAAATGCTGTAAAGTAAGAATGCTTTCAAAAATAGACATGTTAATAGATTATATTTATCAATTAACTAAATGCAAAGTGAGTAAACAGAAGAAAAATCTAAATCAAATCCATATTTGGTGTGACCACCCTTTGCCTTCAAAACAACATCAATTCTTCTAGGTACACTTGCACAAAGTCAGGGATTTTGTAGGCATATAGTCAGGTGTATGATTAAACAATTATACTAAACAGGTGCTAATGATCATCAATTCAATATGTAGGTTGAAACACAATCATTAACTGAAACAGAAACAGCTGTGTAGGAGGAATAAAACTGGGTGAGGAACAGCCAAACTCAGCTAACAAGGTGAGGTTGCTGAAGACAGTTTACTGTCAAAAGTCATACACCATGGCAAGACTGAGCACAGCAACAAGACACAAGGTAGTTATACTGCATCAGCAAGGTCTCTCCCAGGCAGAAATTTCAAGGCAGACAGGGGTTTCCAGATGTGCTGTCCAAGCTCTTTTGAAGAAGCACAAAGAAACGGGCAACGTTGAGGACCGTGAGCGCAGTGGTCGGCCAAGGAAACTTACTGCAGCAGATGAAAGACACATCATGCTTACTTCCCTTCGAATCGGAAGATGTCCAGCAGTGCCATCAGCTCAGAATTGGCAGAAAACAGTGGGACCCTGGTACACCCATCTACTGTCCGGAGAAGTCTGGTCAGAAGTGGCCTTCATGGAAGACTTGCGGCCAAAAGCCATACCTCCGGCGTGGAAACAAGGCCAGCGACTCAACTATGCACGAAAACACAGGAACTGGGGTGCAGAAAAATGGCAGCAGGTGCTCTGGATGAGTCAAAATTTGAAATATTTGGCTGTAGCAGAAGGCAGTTTGTTCGCGAAGGGCTGGAGGCGGTACACGAATGAGTGTCTGCAGGCAACAGTGAAGCATGGTGGAGGTTCCTTGCAAGTTTGGGGCTGCATTTCTGCAAATGGAGTTGGGGATTTGGTCAGAATTAATGGTCTCTTCAATGCTGAGAAGTACAGGCAGATACTTATCCATCATGCAATACCATCAGGGAGGCATCTGATTGGCCCCAAATTTATTCTGCAGCATGACAACGACCCCAAACATACAGCGAAAGTCATTAAGAACTATCTTCAGCGTAAAGAAGAACAAGGAGTCCTGGAAGCGATGGTATGACCCCCACAGAGCCCTGATCTCAACATCATCGAGTCTGTCTGGGATTACATGAAGAGAGAAGCAACTGAGGCTGCCTAAATCCACAGAAGAACTGTGGTTAGTTCTCCAATATGTTTGGGCCAACCTACCTGCCGAGTTGCTTCAAAAACTGTGTGCAAGTGTACCTAGAAGAATTGATGCTGTTTTGAAGGCAAAGGGTGGTCACACCAAATATTGATTTGATGTAGATTTTTCTTCTGTTCACTCACTTTGCATTTTGTTAATTGATAAATATAAACTATTAACATGTCTATTTTTGAAAGCATTCTTACTTTACAGCATTTTTTCACACCTGCCTAAAACTTTTGCACAGTACTGTACATGTGTGCTGTAACTGGAACTAAAATCAGTTTTGTTATTCTAAAAAAATATATATATATATATATATATATATATATATATATATATATATATATATATATATATATTATATATATATATATATATATATATATATATATATATATATATATATATATATATATATATATATATATATATATATATATATATATATTTATATTTATATTTGATCTGAATATCCTGCATACGCTTTGGTAAACATTTCTCAACTCTCTCAGAGAAACTGGAGTATGTGAACTCCTCAGTGCTATGAAAAAGGAGTGTTTGTGGTTGAGGCATTGGGGCTCCCTCTTTTGTTTCCTTGCCTAAGATAGACTAAACAAGCAATGATACAGAAAAAAGAAACTCTGGCCTTTTATATATGTGTTCTGTGGATAAATGTGATTATATTTCATATCGCTCAGGGGTGTCAGGGGCTCTGTCAAAGAGTGCAAGTGAACAAAATCCACTCAACATGTTTAGAGGTACCCACAAAACACTTCTGAACGTATTAGAAGTTATTGCATCTACATAAAAAAAAAACAGATGTAAAGCTGATAATGTATTATCATTTATGTAGGAGATGTTTATGTAGAAGATGTTGTGGTTTAAACTTTTGCAATGTTTTGTCAGTTACATTCTGAGTGAGATCTACACTCTGGGTACTAGTACTACGTTCTAATAGGGATTTGACTCGTGCTGTATATACAGTACTTTTTTACATTCGATAGTTGATATAAAAATACAAGGAAACCTGTACGCCCACGACCCACAATAGGTGTTACTGATGGAAAGAGCTGCGGCTCTCCCTGGAGAGTCCACAACCCGCTTTCCCTTGGCTCAGGGCAGTGAATGGAGTGTGGAGACGGATTGCTGCCCTGCTTACCTCAGTGGAATTCCCCAGGAGGTTGTCTTAGGGCAGTGGATGCAGTGTGGAGGTGGATTGCTGCCTCAGTTGAGGTCTCCTGGAGGTTGTCTCAGGGCAGTGGATGCAGTGTGGAGGTGGATTGCTGCCTCAGTTGAGGTCTCCTGGAGGTTGTCTCAGGGCAGTGGATGCAGTGTGGAGGTGGATTGCTGCCTCAGAGGAGGTCCCCTGGAGGTTGTCTCAGGGCAGTGGATGCAGCGTGGAGATGGATTGCTGCCTCAGAGGAGGTCCCTAGGAGGCTGTCTCAGGGCAGTGGATGCAGCGTGGAGATGGATTGCTGCCTCAGAGGAGGTCCCCAGGAGGCTGTCTCAGGGCAGTGGATGTGGTGGAGATGGATTGCTGCCTCAGTTGAGGTCTCCTGGAGGCTGTCTCGGGGCAGTGGATGGAGCGGAGGTGGATTGCTGCCTCAGGGGAGTTCCCCTGGAGGCTGTCTCAGGGCAGTGGATGCAGCGTGGAGATGGATTGCTGCCTCAGAGGAGGTCCCCTGGAGGCTGTCTCAGGGCAGTGGATGGAGTGGAGGTGGATTGCTGTGCTGTGCTGGTGCTGACGCTGCAGTGTCTGAACTCGCCTCTCCAGCCCCAGTGCCTCACAGACTGCTCTGAAGCAGAGCTCCAACACTCCCAGTGTTCCCATGCCAGGCTCTTGCATTTTCTCCGGCTCAAGGCGCCCCTTACTGTCTCCCTTAGAAAGCTCCATTGTTTTGTCTCCTTCCGCATGGCACGATACATTCACTCACACAGATGCTTTTTCTATTTCTGTTGGAGTTAAATTACTTCCTTGCATGCTTGAGTATGGAGGTAAAACTAACAAAGTCAAGTATACGACTGTTTCAGTGAATGCAGTTGAGTTAGTCATTGGTCAAAATGTTTAGTCTGCTGGGTAGTTTTATCTTAGAATGTTAAACTATTTCTGTTACAACAGTGGTTAAAAATAAGGATTGCCCTGAATGCTAGCATATATCAACATTGTCCATGCTTGTACCCTTCAGAGGATGCATGTTCCTGAGGGGGTTATGTTGTAGGTGTCTGTGCAGTACATCTGTCCGTGCGTATTTCACTGTTTTACCAATAGGCCCCTGTGTCTACATTTTATTGAGAGTATTGGAATCTGGAGATATAGAGAGATGTCTTTTTTACATGTACATATGGTGAAGTAGTTCTTTCATGTTAATAATGGAAGGTTAGATTTTGTACACTACTTGCTATATTCTGAAAGGGAATTCGGTGACGTTAGTGTCGTCATTCTGCACCACAATGGTTTGGGTGCATCATGCTCATGATCTAACGTTGACTGCCACAACAGGCTTTCTGTTCGAGATGAAATCAAGCTTGAGTTCAGTAGTCTAGTCTATACGCACTCTCACAGCTAACAACCAACATTCTCACATGAATTTCTGGAGGGCTTCTTTTGTAGCCCCTCCAGCAGTGTCTGCTCATTCCACTTCAGCTTGCGTCTGTCTGCTGAATCTAATCCTGGTATTGAGTGTGTTTTCTTCCTTTGCTAATACTGGATTTACCTCTCCTGAACTGCCTGTCCTAGCTTACCCCTTTCAGACTGATGTCTGGGGCAGCCATGCAGCTACACCCGAGGATCACAGCTATTGATCTAGCGCAGCTTTGATGACAGAGCCTGTGGTCCCTGTTTGATGACAGAGCCTGTGTTTCCTGTTTTGATGACAGAGCCTGTGTTCCCTGTTTGCTTAGTGTGCTGTAATATTTGTTTTTGATGACATCTTTCCTTAAAGATAATGTTTTTGGCACCCCCCCTATCTGTTTGTCCAAGTATGAGAAGACAGAGTCTGTTTTGGGAGAGATTGTCTGAAAGCTGCAGTGTTTGAAGCCCTCAGAGCCAGCAGAGTTATCAGAGCTAGATGAAGAGACGGAACTTGTGTTCTGTAGCAGGAAATAATATGTTTCTATTCTGGAGTTTTGTGTCTGCAATCCTATATATGGACTTTTACAGTATGACAATCTGACTTCCTTAGTTTTTCTTTGTTGATTATTGACAACATGTGATGTGCTCGCTCTCCCAGCACTGCTATTCTGGGAACTTTTAGTAGACAGGCGTTGGCAGGGCAATACTGAAAATAACACGTGGGAGGACTATTGGGGACTTTCTCCAGCTCTTGGCGGTGCTGAAAGGCTGAAGATGAGGTGACCTTTTATGTAAAGCGTTCTTTTGAAAGTGCTGACACAGACGTCACTCAGTTCATCTGCTTTGTCCACTCTGCTGTAGTGATGCATGCTGCCCACTCACTGGTACCCTGGCACCATTCAGAAGGGATTTAGGAAATAAAGAGAGCAAGTGCTGTCACACACCCGCACTTGTTCATGATATAGCAGGGCACGAGTCACAGCCTGGTCTGCGCTAGACCAGTCCTCTGCGTTATCATGTCAGTGAATCTGAATAAAAGTTAAATACCTTTTTGTTTATTTTATATTTCCAATTTAGGAGAGACAAAGACACTGTCTACAGTTCGGTACCATGAGAGCCTCCCCTCACAGCTCTGCACCTCAGTCCTGAGCTTAACAGCCCCTGCCTACAGTCACTCCTGGGCCTCTCGAGTACAGACCTCACTGCGGTGGTTTAGTGGTGTGGAGGATATCCTCTGGGCGTTCAGTGTAGATTCATTTCAAAGGCATCCAGAGACGAGAGCTCCTCATGGCTCTTGTACAAGAGATTCAAGTGTGTTTATTATGTCTTGTGGACCATGGTATCCTGGGCAGACAGCTGCTGCATATTGACTAGTTTCAGACATTTAGACAAAGTGATAATAACAAATACAAACATCACACTGCGTCTCTTCATACATATCACACACACCCACCAGTTACAAGCCATGCTGTGCTGATTCATTTCTTCCAGCTTTTATTGGTCCTCTCCAAAGTTACTGCTGGCTGAGCGAGCAGACGTTTTTAGTGACTGCAGGGGTGTGCAATTCATATCGCCCGACACCCGGGACAACAAGATTTGTGTGAGGGACAACAGATTTTACTGTTATACTCTGCATGTCGGACAAGTACGTTTTTTCTTCTTTTGTCACAATGTTCTAGGGAGTCACGCAAGGTTCTGAAAACTAAACATCAAAGCAAAAATATATACAGAGTACACATATCCTTTTAATTCACAAACCCTCAGTCACACTCAGTAACAAACGTATTTAAATTAATGCAACAATACTATTACATTGTCTTTGTCTTCAGCAATGCTGTGCTTTAAAATCATGAATCATTGAATATTCTGAATAATCAGAACACGCTTGCAAGACGAGTTTTAAAATTTTTAAAAAAAAAATCCACTGTGGGCACAATGGCCATCTGATATATTTACTGTGGACGGGGCAGATTGTCTGTGCTTTTCCCATTGAAGGAAATATAGGCCCCTGACTCAAAAATAGAAACAGTCTGTTGAAACTCAGTTGTGAAGCAGTATAAATACATCAAGGCATTTGGAATAAACACTGTAGTTTACACAAAGGGCTTCCGTGTGAAATAGTTTGTGTTATGTTTTTACAAGTTAGCTTGAATATATCTTTAAAATGGTTAAAGTAGCTAATAAAATAATTCTATAATTAGTACTGCTGTGTACTTCCATTCTCTATGGAAGTGCGTCACAGGAAAGATTGATGGAATTGTTGTGTTATCAGTAACTGCTTTCATTTCGAATGACTTAATTTGGTGTTCAATATAAAATACATTTTTAGCTTTCCTACTTGTATATAATCCTGTTAGAATCACAGCAACTGTGAAGTATTGCCAGGAAACTTGTTAGGTGTGTTTCGTGGTGTCAGGATGACCAGGTTAAACCTAAACTGGCCCCATTACAGGAAAAACCTGTACAAGCACAAAGTACAAATGCATGGGTGCTGAGGCGTTCCCCCCGAGAGCGGCCCGGCGCCATGGTGTTACCCACATATTTAAGGCATGCTTGTTCATTCAACCCTACACAGCTTTGTCTTCCTCATACATCATTTTTCAAGTAGTTTATTGCAGCCACGCATTATGAAATACTAGCTTCCTGTTTGGTATTGTATTTAGTCAACATGCAGAGATTCTCTGTATGACGTGAATGTACAAACCATATGACTACATATGACGTATAATGCGGCAAACTTAACTATGTCTTTTTTGAAATTATTGAATTTCAAAACTGTTGACTCCAAGCTGTAATTGTGACATATTTTTTCAGAAGGCAAAACTAGTACCCGCACACACAGAGGATCCTCTTAATCACGTAATAATCTCAGGCTCAAAACATTTGAGTTTATCATGTCATAGCCAAATGCAGTGTGAAACGCATATAGGAGTCTCGGAGTGTACGAAGGCAGCTTGGTGAAGACTGGTGCAGAATCAAGGCACTCGATCCTATCTGTCCATCTCACTCGGCCTCAACGCATCAGAGTCCCTATTTTATTAGTCACCCTAAAAAAAAAAAAAAATGGGAATATTGTTATTAAACTGTCTAGTTTCTTGTGCGTTTAAGTTGAGTCCTAAATGCGCAGTGTGTTCCGTGACACACTGTCTAACCCTCTCCACTGTATTGAACTGTAAGGTTCTTTTCTCAAAGGCTGTGTGCATCACCAGGGGGTTTCTTAAACCATCCACACTTACAGCACTGGAAGGCAAAAATGCCAGCAAAAATGTTCCATTAACATTGTTCTCATGGAATGTGAATTAGTTACAATCCTTGTTATTTTTTAGTGTAGGTGCTTGGAAGTTCTCATGAAGTTTATTTCCTTTTGATAAGGTGGCTGGGGGTTTATATATATATAGAAAACAAAAACAAACTCAAGAGTAAGAAGTGAGCAAGTAAAGCAGTGTTTCTCAGATGAGCCATGCAAACCCTCCCAGTCCGGCCCATCGGCTCCTCTCTTAATCCACCTCTCAATGCTACCTGCCATGCAGATTCCATTCAGCCCGTTTCACTCCTGGGCTGGGCGCTATGCATGCTTACTCCTCTGACTGCTTCCTTTCATGAGCCCTGCTTTTTGCAAGAATCTTTTATTGGAGATCCACTGAACTACTGTAAAATATACAGCCTTAAATGAAGGTCATCATTGCAAACATGTTTTTATAACCCTGACAATTGTCATGCAGTATATATGTGTGTGTGTGTATATATATATATATATATATATAGTATATATATATATATATATATATATGTATATATAGTATGTATGTATATATATATATATATATATATATATATATATATATATATATATATATATATATATATATATATATATATATATATATATATATATATATATATATATATATATATATATATATATATATATATATATATATATATATATATATATATATATATATATATATATATATACATACATACATACATACATACATACATACATACATACACACACTACCTTCAACCCGTTTTTTAGCTGGGAAACGGAATCGCCCGAAGTTCAGAAAACTGCAATTCGCCCCTTGGCCGCGTGCCAAGGCCTGTGACGTCAACTTTGCCGCTGTGGTTTAGAAAGCACATTGGCACAATGTAATCCGATGAAATACAGTACACTCTCGCTGTAAATCCCAATTATTAGGAACCATTTAATATACCGTTTATTACAAATAATGATCAGTGGGAATACAAAACAGTTTATTAGGATTGCAACTTTACATTTAGAGACAAGCTGTTCTTTTTCATTGCTGTTATCATATTCTCTGTTCTGTGTAGGAAATCTTGTCTCCTTTTATCAAGGATAAACTGTGAATGAGATGATATCAACAGATTGGTGAGGCAATCGAATCCTGGTCTCCCTAACAACAGTATCCTACTACTACCATAGTATTGTGCACTTATGTTGTTAGTGTGGCATTGGGAAGGGTGATCATAAATGACACACTACACTATCAAAGGGATTTCATTACTATTGAATTGCTATGCTATGGTGATTAATCTTATCAGGCTAGCAGCAGGGCAGTGAAGCATAGTTGGTTTGACTGTGCGTGTGTCTGTGTGATATAAGTGCTTGTCTGGACATATTTGCTAACAATCGTTTAATCTTGACGTCACTGTCAAGTAACTGATACAGGAGGCTTTGTTTGTTTGCATGGCAACCGCCCTCAATAAGGAGCCTCTTAGAAAGGGCTGGGGATAGGATGTGAGGGAAGGGGACAGAAGGAATCTAGTCTGTCTTGCGTGGGAGGGGAGCGTGGCAGAGCTGCCCATCAGACTGCAAAGCTAATCGGAAGGTCTTAGAGCTTGCCCTTCCATTAGCTGGTGACAGCTGTAGCACTGAAGGACACCTGCGCTGCTTCTGTCTGTCTGTTCTTGCTGGTTTTGGTATTTGGTCATGGCTGTGTAATATATTTGATGACCTCGGTACTTGTTGTTGTAAACTGTTAGGTGGAAAATGTGAGGCGTGTTAAAGTTGCTAATACCAGACCGAATTAGAATTCACTTGTTATTATGGCTGCTCCTTCTGTTGACTGAACTTCCTGTTTTCTGTTCATTTTTTCTATTATTTTTTCCCCTGCTGGTCAAACAGACCAAAGATAAACCAGTGGGGCATGGGGTCACAAATATTCAACAATGCTTATATATAGCTGGATTGATAATGAAAATAGGACATATGTTTTCTGGACACATATATATATATATATATATATATATATATATATATATATATATATATATATATATATATATATATATATATATATATATACAGTACTGTGCAAAAGTTTTAGGCAGGTGTGAAAAAATGCTGTAAAGTAAGAATGCTTTAAAAAATAGACATGTTAATAGTTTATATTTATCAATTAACAAAATGCAAAGTGAGTGAACAGAAGAAAAATCTACATCAAATCAATATTTGGTGTGACCACCCTTTGCCTTTAAAACAGCATCAATTCTTCTAGGTACACTTGTACACAGTTTTTGAAGGAACTCGGCAGGTAGGTTGGCCCAAACATCTTGGAGAACTAACCACAGTTCTTCTTTGGATTTAGGCAGCCTCAGTTGCTTCTCTCTCTTCATGTAATCCCAGACAGACTCGATGATGTTGAGATCAGGGCTCTGTGGGGCCATACCATCACTTCCAGGACTCCTTGTTCTTCTTTACGCTGAAGATAGTTCTTAATGACTTTTGCTGTATGTTTGCGGTCGTTGTCATGCTGCAGAATAAATTTAGGGCCAATCAAATGCCTCCCTGATGGTATTGCATGATGGATAGGTATCTGTCTGTACTTCTCAGCATTGAGGAGACCATTAATTCTGACCAAATCCCCAACTCCATTTGCAGAAATGCAGCCCCAAACTTGCAAGAAACCTCCACCATGCTTCACTGTTGCCTGCAGACACTCATTCGTGTACCGCTCTCCAGCCCTTCGGCGAACAAACTGCCTTCTGCTACAGCCAAATATTTCAAATTTTGACTCATCAGTCCAGAGCACCTGCTGCCATTTTTCTGCACCCCAGTTCCTGTGTTTTCGTGCACAGTTGAGTTGCTTGGCCTTGTTTCCACGTCGGAGGTATGGCTTTTGGCCGCAAGTCTTCCATGAAGGCCACTTCTGACCAGACTTCTCCGACAGTAGATGGGTGTACCAGGGTCCCACTGTTTTCTGCCAGTTCTGAGCTGATGGCACTGCTGGACATCTTCCGATTCGAAGGGAAGTAAGCATGATGTGTCTTTCATCTGCTGCAGTAAGTTTCCTAGGCCGACCACTGCGTCACGGTCCTCAATGTTGCCCGTTTCTTTGTGCTTCTTCAAAAGAGCTTGGACAGCACATCTGGAAACCCTGTCTGCCTTGAAATTTCTGCCTGGGAGAGACTTTGCTGATGCAGTATAACTACCTTGTGTCTTGTTGCTGTGCTCAGTCTTGCCATGGTGTATGACTTATGACAGTAAACTGTCTTCAGCAACCTCACCTTGTTAGCTGAGTTTGGCTGTTCCTCACCCAGTTTTATTCCTCCTACACAGCTGTTTCTGTTTCAGTTAATGATTGTGTTTCAACCTACATATTGAATTGATGATCATTAGCACCTGTTTAGTATAATTGTTTAATCATACACCTGACTATATGCCTACAAAATCCCTGACTTTGTGCAAGTGTACCTAGAAGAATTGATGCTGTTTTGAAGGCAAAGGGGGTCACACCAAATATGGATTTGATTTAGATTTTTCTTCTGTTCACTCACTTTGCATTTAGTTAATTGATAAATATAATCTATTAACATGTCTATTTTTGAAAGCATTCTTACTTTACAGCATTTTCACACCTGCCTATACTATATATATATATATATATATATATATATATATATATATATATATATATATATATATATATATAATATATATATATATATATATATATATTTCAGAAGCATTTCATTGTTCCGTCATTCCAGAAACACACGGAAATATCTGTGGTGTTGAGAACATGCTCCTGAAAGGCAGGAAAGCTCCACTTCTTAAGGAATGGAGGCGAGAGAGACAGAGGAGAGCTTCCTGTGTGCTGTTTAACCGCTGATATCCCAATAGAGTCTGTTGCGGAGCACGCTCTCTGCTCGTGCAGGCTGGGAGACAGTGGGGTGCTTGCTGCAGTGCTACAGCATGCGGAGCTTCCTCTGTACAGCTGATAAGAAGGAATATGACTGCTACAAAGCAGGCCTGCTGTCTCGGCTTCCTGATAGGGGCAGTGACGTGAATGTATGGGTTGGGTGTGTCTGAAACAACCTTTTCCCCGGAACTACTCCTCCAACAAGACATCAGCGTGTTCATGAGGGCATTGCATGTCCAGACAATCATTGTGTACAGCTGTCTGTAAAAACAGAAGGGCCATTTACAAACTTTCTTCTCCAGAGTGTCCTGAGCACAGTTTAACAGCCATTGAAATTAGAAAAGACAAACAACTCTGAAGTAGTTTACTGGGTAACATTTTAGGTAGCCTGTAACTAAACTTATGCACATTGGAAATGCGTGCTCTAAAGAAAATGTTTTTCAGGAAACTGCATTTTATGGTATGCTGAATATAGCCTCTTTTAAGTAATTCCCACACATGCGTTATCTTGTTCCACTTGATGGTATGGCATCAGGAATATAGTAGCCTCTGGGGTGTAGGCAGGTAAGTGTAGTAGTAAGTTGAGTAAATATTGTTTCAGTGCTTCCTGTGAATACTCCTCCTGTCACCGGAAGGTATTGGGTGACACAGCCAGGTGAACACTCCATTCTGATTCATTGCTCCAGATTACACTGGAGTGATTTGCAGAATGCCAGACTGAACTTTCATAGCCTCTGGACACTCCTTTCTTCCGATGTTGAAAGCAGGGCTCGGAATGTTTGCTTTGTTCTTCCCATTTTTGCAATGTGCAATAAATCTTCCACGTTTTCTGCTTCTGGCTTTCTCAGTTCTTATGGGATTTAAAATATTTGAATTGCATCATATGGCCTGTTTTACATTGAATTTACATTCAGTTCAATTTGTAGGTGGTTTGTTTCAAGTCAGTCCGCTGTCATGATTTATGTGACATAGCACACATATTCCACATACTATAGAAAGTGTGTGTCTTAAATACTGTACGACTTTAAAAGGTGGATAAATAGCCTTCTCACGTGTATCAGGATAGACCCACCAACACAGTGACCCTGGGCTTGCTGTTGGTGTCATACTGATGACTTGGAATATACACATTGCAATGGTGAAGGTAGATCCAGAATTAGTTGAATTTATAGAACCGCACTCGAGTGGAACCAGAATTCCAGTGTTTACCCATGAGGGATGTCAACTCTTAAAGGCCTGGACACACCAGCGCGTCTCTACCCAAGTGTCAATTCCTTTCACGGGTAAAAAAAAGTACTTTTTATAGTATTCCATTTAGTGCGAAAATACCCTGCCCCCGTTGCTCTTGCCTAATACAAAGAAAATATGGCTGTGCTTTAGGAAGACTTGGAAAGTGTGACATCAACGGAAGAGGAGGACGAAGAGATTTGTACTGTACATAAGTTTGAACATAAATTTCCATTTGACTTAAACTTCTTAAAAAGGGAATTTTTAAATATCTTCTAAAATAAAGGACCATTGTCTTTAACCCTCTTTTTAGTGCCGTGTCTATTTTAAGCAGACAGATAATCACATTATGTGTTTATGCGTATTTGTATGTGCGTGTTTGTGTGTGTGGGTGTACTTTTTATTCGTGTATTACATGTTGTGTGTAAATAGTCTAATATTACCGGACCACGGTTTTACAGGAACTGATTATTCAGCAATAGATCTGACTGGTATATTTTTCATTTAATAAAGAATGAATCAGCAAAATAAAGCACATACAAATAAAATAATCAACAATTATTTGCAATGCAAATAATTTATGAAGAAAAAGTGTACATAACACTGATGTAAAGAATGGTCTATGTTAACCTAACAACAAATCAAGTCACAGTATGTGAATCAGACAGGGATGTCGATAATTCACAGTAGTGACTGATTTATTTATTTATTTTTTACTCCTGTATCAGCAATGACATGATAGCAATATTTCAGTTAACACACGTTTCAGCTTCTCATTGCATAGGATTGCAGTACGTAGTATTATTGACAGGGTTTAGATTTAGCTGTGTTTTATGGATTATAGTTTTTATGAAAGCGGGAGAAAGCAGATGATAAGATAAAGCCCCATTCAATTTCCCACAGTAATTACAGAGCTGTATATAAATCACCTGGATTGTCCATCTCCAAAGCGATGAGTCGCCAAACATTTTTCTGTATCCTTAGTAATTAATATTTCCTCCATTCTTTTGAAGTTTTTTTTGTCAGTTTTTCATTTCTGGTGACGTCACAAAGTAGTTGACTGCTAGTGCTTGAGTGCAGACGTGTTGGACGAGCGGCTCATCGGAACTCTGGTGCGCCGCAACACCCTAGTGTGTGAGGATACATAGAAATCCATCATGTCAAAGATTGACGCTAGGACAACCCTTTGAGATATTAGCTGCATACTGTCGACGCCACTTTATCGGGACGTCTCGGGAGAAAGAAAAATATCCAGAATAAGCGGCTGTCCCAATTAAACGAGAGGCAGTTGAGATGACCTTAGTCGTACTTTTTTGTTTCTAAATGAAAAGAAAAAGAATGAAATCATTATTATTTATTTTTTTCTTTCTTAGTAGATGCCCTTATCCAGGGCGACTTACAGTTGTTACAAAATATCACATTACAGATAAGAGCAGTTGTGAAATACAAGTCAGTGGTAAATAAGAGCATATTCAAATGAGAGAATAATACATTATGATGAAATGTTAAATACATAATTTAAAATGAGTCAATTGTTTTTTTATATTCCTAAACAAAATGAATCCCTGTTTTTTATTTCTACATGAAATGAAAAAGAATGAAATCTCATCTTATCACAAGGCGCCTGCGATGTTGACATGCCAACTTTCTTTTCTTTGCAACAGCAGCCAGAGAAACCACAGGAGACTCCAGCTCCTTCAACGTGGTTTGCGCAATTTACACAAGTCAGTGTAATCACTGCTGTGCTACGCAAACCTGTCTTGCTCTGAAAAGTGATCTCCCTTCATCATTTGAAAATACTGTATCCCAATTAAATGAAGTGACACCCCCATTAAACAACATTAAATAGCATTGGGAAGAGCCATCTCCTAGAGTTGTATGCCATTTAAGCAGCAATCCCAATTATCAGTATCCCGATTATGCGACGTCGACTGTACTTGGCAAATAACTGTGTTCTATGATTCTCTAGGTCACGTTGCATTATGGGTATGGTACAAGAATAGTTTACAGTGGTAAATAATAATCTGCACTGTGTGCTCTATTGATGTCATCTATTATATGGCTGGTATATTGGGGTCTTGACATTTGGTACCCTTGTCTATTATTATATGATTCTCTCAATGAAGTTCCATTACCGGTGGTGTTTAATAAAACTTTTACTGCTTCAGGATTTGTGTACACATCTTGACCTGGTGTCTTCATATTTAATTATTTTCTCAGACAAGTTGCATTACAGGTGCTGTGCAGTGTAGCTAAACGTTTACTGTCCTTCTACACTGAACTCAAAAGCCGCTGATGCAGAATTCAGTAGAGCTACAAAAAACTGTTGAGCGGCCAGTTTCCGAGCAGCATGGCAGATCGCTTTGAAAATCCAAAGTTAAAGTTTGGGACACTTGAGAGGTGTGCTGACAACCTGCGCCCCCTGCCTCTCTCCCTCCCGGTCCCTGGGGTCTGCCTGTCTCTGAAATGTCTCGCTGTAATCAATGACCCCATCAGAGTGACAGGCAGGTGTCACGCACACTGTCCCTTAATTCTGTCACTGCGATTCGGAATGTAGGGGTTAATCATGAGCAGGGCCGATGCCCCCCCACCTTCACCCCAAATAAAAATAAAAAATGTCTATCAAAAAGATTTTCATATTTTTTATTTAATCAGTGGTCCCTCGCTAAACCGGACGCAAGCAGGAAAAGAGAAAAGAATAAAGGAGAGATTTGAAAAGTTTCACTGCACTGCACGCATACAGTTTAGTGAAAACTAAACGTTTCTAGCCCTAAGCGATCATCTATTCTGGCAGGGTCCCACAGGGAGTGATGCTTTGGTCATTGTGCTCACACAGACTAGGAAGGAAAAATTGGATGAGGTTGGTTTGCCTCAGACCCCTACTGGTGTCCAACGAGGCCAGGCAGAGACCTCCATGGTTCGGGACGTGATTGGCTGGACCACAGAGACAGAGGATCCCCATTGATATTCAGTTCACTAGGCAAGTAAAGCGATCGGCATACCGAATGCCTTTTGCTGGAGGGTACTGTGGAGGTAGAAAATAAATGCACAAGTGGTAAAACAACCTGATTCTGTAGTTCACAAACTAATATAACTATTAAATATATGACAACATTCTTGTGAAAATATAATGGTGTTTTTAATGACCTGTTTGGCGATATTGATCAGATTGGCAAGGGTGTACCATCCTTGTTTAACTGCAGCAGTTATTACATGTACAGGTTTACATGCCTCATTAGAAACCTTACGGAACATCTCAACCAGGGTACGCGTAGAGTCTGTTATCCTATAGTAGACGGTCTGTAAAAGCCAACAGGATTTTCAGAATCGTGAAACTCGCTTTAAATAGAGACATACATTTCAGACAGCTTTAGGAGTCCAGACATAAAAACATGTTGTACTGAACAACCATTTGTTTGGTTTGTGAAAGCTAGGATCCTCAGGACCTGCCTGTCAGTCATGTCTACTTTGTCTTTCAAAAGAATTACACAGGGGGTTAATCACTTTTTGTTTGGGAAATGTATTCAGCTTGCATCCTGTCGTAGTGGAACATTAGCATTGCTACATCTATAAGCTGTTCCTTGCAGTATGAGGTGGTTCACAGTGTCTCAGCCTGTCTTGTCACAGCTTGCAAACTGTATCCTTTAAATTGTATATTATACTCTGAGCAGGCATATACCGGGCGTGATTAATATAATGATAAGCCGGAGCATCACTGCAGTGGAATTCTCTTTTTCTGAGAATAGGGTGTGTTTATCTACAGTGGATAAACCTATTTATTTATTTTGTTTACCTGAGTATGGGTTGACCTCAGTCATTTCAGTGGGCCTAGTAAACATGCAGTGGTTGTCATGGCTACCTGTTGCCACTACTCTATATTGCCCATCCCCGTTCTCAGCCTCTAACAGGGACATTGACAAGGCCACGTGTGAGATCTGGCAAGAACATTATGGTGTTCCATTCCAGTGCTGTTTCGTCATAGTAATGAGAATCTCTGGTCATCTAATTTAAGCCCCCACGCTGCAGCTAATACATTGGTTGGGAGTGCTTCACATTTTACGGGGGTACATTTTCACGAAATTTATATGAAGAAAAAAAGCCGACCTCCATAGCCACTACAGAACCTCATAGCAGGCATTCCTGTTGGCTGTATTTATAACCGTGTTTCAAGCTCATGCTGAAAGAAAGCATGACTTCATGCTGGCGGTTACTGCTATTCTAATGGCGGGCTGGTGGTTGGCACTGGCACAAATATTCAGGGTCAGACTTATATAAAAATAAAATAAATAAATAGAAGTCATAAGTTTAAATGTATGAGTTTGTAGTGTAACCGATTCCTAAGCAGCAGATACCAGACTGATTTTAGCTGCTGCTCTTTAGTCTTAGCTGTAAATATTTAGAGACAGTTCGCTTTGATATAGCTGCTTACATTATCAATAAATCAACTTTCTCCCCTTTCTTTGGTGACTGAGGCGGTTATTGTTTACAAACACCTCCCTTTTTTATACCCCCTGTATGCAGACCTGCTGCAGTGTCCCGGTCGGCCACCGATTTGAATCGAATTCCTTACATGGACCGAGTCGAAGCCGCTCCTCCGTTAATCCTGGCACATATCAGCTGTTTAACCAGCCAGTGACTCTGCTGTCAGTCAAGATGAGTGACCGGACTGTCCTTACACAGACAGGAAGAAAAACATCCATTTAAAGAGTTGGCATCCTCATTTAACCTTCATAGTGTTGTACAGATTTTTTTCTCTTTGTTAGGAACAATTTGACCTTAAAACATCTTGCCTGAAAGTTTTTGTGCTGTGTTTTTGATTTCTCTCACTTTTCCTCTATGACGAAATGATACATTTTAATGGTATCTATAAAGCCTATTAGACCTAGGCCAGGGGTAGTGAGTAGTATACAGCCCTACTGGATAATTCAGTCCGAGTGGTTAGCTCTGAAGGCAGGGCTAAGGAAAGGTGAATGAATCGGTGGCATTGACCTAGTAGTAAGGCATTGCCCAGGGTGAGAGGAAAATTAGCTTCTAAATCACTCAGTGTGGAAGTTTCTTGCTGTTGATTTGGTACTCAAGTGTATAAATGAGGGAAAGGCAGCTTAGCTTTTCTTGTTATGAAATGAACACTTGTAAGAGGCTTGTGATATGTAATTCACAAAGATTTGAATTTAAACATATGTATTCATGTAATATACTGTCATTTTAGTATTTGTGCAAAGTAAACATATATTGAATGCATTTAACATGTATTTAATTTATTTTCTTTTAACACACACTTCTAGTCAAAAGTAAACATAGATTTTTTTTAGCAGTACTTTTTTTAAAAAAACAACAAAAAAAAACAACAAAAAAAAACAAAAAACAGCCGTAACAGGAATATGCTTGCCTTAACACGTGTACCTTGTCCGATGTAAAAAAATAATTAATTAAATAATAATCTGAGCACTGAAATGCTCTGCATTTACACTGTTGACAGTTTAAGCACCTCAAGCAAGAGCCGCAAATCGGGGTTCATGCTTCTGCAGAACTATAAACCGTCCTCCCTTTAGGTTTTGCATGATCAGGTGTATGCAGACGGAATATTTTATGCACAAAAGAGTTTGGTTAATTTGAAGTTTGTTTCTCCTTAAAGCTGCTCCCTCCGCTTTCATGTAATTGTTTGGGTTATTGCTGTGCTAATTGCTTAGAACTTAATTTTGCCACTTTTAACTCACCGCTAACGCTTGCTAACCTCTTTAACTTTGCACTGAAACCAATTCAAAATACGCGAACTGCTCCTTTCCTGTTTTCACGCTGAGTGGAAATAAATTCACGGGTTCCATGAACAAAATCACATCCCTAATTACAATCCCCTCAAATCCAAGCATCTGCACAGCTGTTTCATTAGGCCTGATATTCTCAAAAGGGGGTGAAAGAGGTAAGAGAATGTAAAGCCTTGGCTTACCGCGTTCTGGCTCATTGTAAAAGTCGAGTGGAACGGCTCAGACTGCTATTAAACAGGAGTATTATTTCCTGGTTGAAATGACCTTTGCCATGCCGTGACAGACAGGACTCTGGGTTTATCTGGGACACTGCTCATTTCTTTTTACAGACACTGATTCAGCTTGTTTGGATCCTGTCTGGTATTCCAAATACTGCCACAAATAAAAATACAAATTCAGTCACTTCAGAGCCCTCTGAAAAGTGTTTGATAATTCAGTCACTTCAGAGCCCTCTGAAAAGTGTTTGATGCAGAAGGCGGCATTTGCAGCTAATGCGCCAGTGACATGCCTTGCTCAGTGTTACTGGTAGATATTGCAGATCTGTGTGTTCGCATGTTAGAGTTTCTCAAAAACGAACTGAATGGCTTTTCCACTTGTGGATGAAACTTGGGGTTTTGAAGTGTGTTTGTCAATCAGTATTTCACCTTGTCCCGTTGTGATGAAATTTGGCACGGGCTATTGAATATATCAGGTTATAGGGCTATATGGAGGCTGGCAGACTGGCTGTTAAACTTGCATTTTTGGTATCTTGAGAATCCAGCTGGGATGAAACTTACTAAGCACAGGTTATTGAAATCATCAGTATCTGGGGTATACAAAGGAATCTTTATGTACACCAAACCTGTATTTGTATGTGTTCATGCGGTGGATGTAGGTCATGAAGGTCTACTTTTCTATGTTACTGATAGTTCTGATTTTCTTAATCTTCTTCTTGGTTTTGGCAGGGGTGAATTGTCATTGACTTACTTGGCTGGATCTCTTGCATAGGTAGTTTAATTATATGTTAATGGAAGCTAAGTAAGACTTCCTCATGTCTGCTTTCAAGAGGAGTGGTTTCCCGTCAGTGCTGCTGGTGGAGCCGGATGCAGATGATTCAAAAGGTTTTGAAACACTTCACCTAACGTTGCAACACTTTGTTCTTTGAGTTGGTAGCACTGGAGCAGACTAGAGTCATGCCAATTGTTCAATGAGTAGGGTTAACCCAAGAAGAGACACTGTTACCTTCTTTACATC